>OZ022247.1:22365152-22547652 GCA_963978895.1 Erpobdella octoculata | reverse complement strand
ATCACCGCAACTAATTAACCGGTCTGCATCCTTTGCTCATCATTTATCATCTTCATCGCCAATCATCATCATCATCATCATCATCATCATCATCATCATCATCATCATCATCATCATCATCATCATCATCATCATCATCATCACCGCAACTACCGAGTGGATTTTTTTCCACTCTTTTTTTCTATCAGAATTAGTTCAAGATTATGCACTTGAGAGAGCTCCATCATTTCAAGCTTTGCCATGTCTCCTTTAAATTTTCATTATTTCTCTTTTTCTCTCTCTCTCCCTCTCCCTCCCTCCCTCTCTCTCTCTCTCTCTCTCTCTCTGTCTCTGCGTGGATATCTTTGTTTCTCTCTTTTGATCATCATCAAGTACGAGCAGACATCATGTCATCATTCCACCCAATCAAGGAAGGCCTTTGGAAACTGCTGATAAAAGAAGCACAAAAAGTAATGGAAATAATTTTTTCACAATTTTTTATGCACCACGCAGAATAATAAGAACGTAATAAAAGATTGTAAATTGCAATTAAATATTTACAAACAAGCGATCGATATATACAGTTTGGTAGAAAAGAAGAGATGATACAAAGAGAAAGAGAAAAAAAGAGTATACATGGAAAAGAATGATTGATCGTCGTTGTCATCATCTTCTTTTTAATCATCATCATCATCATCATCACCATCATCATCATCACCATCATCAGAGCAGCATTCGAACACCAAGCAAGCTCTTTGATAAGAAAGCATTCCAGACCGTTCCATTTAATGCCACAAGGAAATCCTCGCAGCTCCCATTTTTTTCCCCAAATGAAAGTTTATCTACTCTGTTTCCTGCTTCCGCACCTCAAAGTTTCCGGCAGTATTAATAATCTAGTGTCTTATTATTATCATTATTGTTATTATTATTATTATTATTATTATTATTATTATTATTATTATTATTATTATTATTATTATTATTATTATTATTATTATTATTATTATTATTATTATTATTATTATTATTATTATTATTATTATTATTATTATTATTATTATTATTATTATTATTATTATTATTATTATTATTATTATTATTATTATTATTATTATTATTATTGTCATTGTAATTGTCATTGTCATTGTCATTGTCATTATCATTGTCATTGTCATTGTCGTTATCATTTTCAGTGTCATTGTCAGTGTCATTGTCATTGTCATTGTCATCGTCATTGTAATTGTTGTTGTTGCTGTTGTTGTGAAGACGTCGCCAACCACTTGGCCATCCCACGGACACGTCAATATAGGTCAAACAATTCAAAGCCCTGAAGTGAAACAGGCTATTTTGCCGTCTAGTCCTAACGCTAGGTGACACTGGGGCAAAGGCCAACGAGATATTCCCTTTCCTTATCGGTTTTGGAGGCGGAGAGGTTGGTGGTAGGGTGCAGCCTTGTATCGGGACGATCAAGAAGACTATTTATAGAATTGCCACTATTATTATTATTATTATTATTTCAGTCGCGGCCTTTGCATTTTCCAATATTGATCTTTTGTCCCTGCATTGACGGTCGAGGTTTGCGCATGTGATGCGTGCGTTTACTACTGAGCGTGTGATAAGAAGATGTACGTGTCAATGCGTGTACAAGTGTGTTTGTACAAGTGAGAGGGTACTCGTTTATCTCTCCATCACTCCGACCATCCATTCATACACACACCATTACACACATCCATCCATCCCTCCACCCACCCACCCACCATTACATCTTTCCATCCATCCATCCATCCATCCATCCATCCATCCATCCATCCATCCATCCATCCATCCATCCATCCATCCATCCATCCATCCATCCATCCATCCATCCATCCATCCATCCATCCATCCATCCATCCATCCATCCATCCATCCATCCATCCATCCATCCATCCATCCATCCATCCATCCATCCATCCATCCATCCATCCATCCATCCATCCATCCATCCATCCATCCATCCATCCATCCATCCATCCATCCATCCATCCATCCATCCATCCATCCATCCATCCATCCATCCATCCATCCATCCATCCATCCATCCATCCATCCATCCATCCATCCATCCATCCATCCATCCATCCATCCATCCATCCATCCATCCATCCATCCATCTATCCATCCATCCATTCATCCACCCACCATTACATCCATCCATCCACCCAACCATCCATCCATCCATCCATCCATCCATCCATCCATCCATCCATCCATCCATCCATCCATCCATCCATCCATCCATCCATCCATCCATCCATCCATCCATCCATCCATCCATCCATCCATCCATCCATCCATCCATCCATCCATCCATCCATCCATCCATCCATCCATCCATCCATCCATCCATCCATCCATCCATCCATCCATCCATCCATCCATCCATCCATCCATCCATTCATCCATCCATCCATCCATCCATTCATTCATCCACCCACCATTACATCCATCCATCCATCCACCATTACATCCATCCATCCATCCATCCGAACAAAGAAACTGACATCAGCTGATCGACAAACACTCAATCGATTTCGAAGCGAGACAGACAAGCTCACACACACAACGTCGTTAAATTACATTCAACGACGAGACGAATCAACGAAATCGCGAATGTCGTTTTAGATTACTACGACTTTGAAACGTAATTTGTATAACATTTATGTGTAACATCAGTTTATTATTATTATTATTATTGTTATTATTATCATTATCCAACATCATCATCAGTATTAGAGCCAGTCCAACCATCTCATTTAATACACCCCTCTATCCCCTTATATAACCGATTTCTATGGGTATCCCTCTGTTCTCATATATATATCCAATTGCTATGCTTGTGCCTTTATTTCTCCTATGTATCCGAATTGATCGATTAACTCCAAATAAACAGGCACGTAGTCAGAAAAACTAAATAAACTCAATGAACGAAACGAACGAACGAGCTAACGACGAACAAACAAACAAACAAACAAACAAACAAACAAACAAACAACGAACAAACAAGCAATCAAACAAATGATTCATGAGAGTCCCTTAAAACTTCCATCTCAGAGTACACTGCAATCGATCATCGTAAGCATTTCTGCTCTTTCTTTCCATTCACGGACAAGTCGGTCTAATCGTCGGCTCTGTGACCTTTCACAATACGAATGAACTTTAGGTTTCAGAGAAAAGAGCTTCAAGGTTTAATTGGAGAGTTTTTATGAGAATAAAATAACTTTTAATTTGCAGTAGTCACCATATAAATCAGATGAGCTTTTTTAAAATTGTAAAAAAAATCAAAACATTCGAAGAAATCTCGACGCCAAGGCACGAGTTCCAAGAGCATAACCTCGAGTTCAAGACACGAGTTCCAAGAGCATAACCTCGAGTTCAAGACACGAGTTCCAAGAGCATAACCTCGAGTTCAAGACACGAGTTCCAAGAGCATAACCTCGAGTTCAAGACACGAGTTCCAAGAGCATAACCTCGAGTTCAAGACACGAGTTCCAAGAGCATAACCTCGAGTTCAAGACACGAGTTCCAAGAGCATAACCTCGAGTTCAAGACACGAGTTCCAAGAGCATAACCTCGAGTTCAAGACACGAGTTCCAAGAGCATAACCTCGAGTTCAAGACACGAGTTCCAAGAGCAAAGCCTCGAAGCCAAAACCTCTATACAAAGATAAATAAGCTTCAAGATAAAGTGGCAAAACCACTTCAGACAATCGGCTATCAAGTAGGTGGGTGGGTCTCAAATGAAACTATTGAAAAAGGTTAAAAATATGTATGCGCACCTAACCCAAATTTCCTTGTTTCCATAATTCTTCAGAACTTTAGACCGAGGTCAAAACAATCTTTGTTGTTGTTGTTTTTGTTGTTGACGAATTCACAACAACAACAACAACAACAACAACAACAACAACCAAATGGAATGTTGAAACTTGAAAGTTTTTACCGGGCACGAATATCTCAGAGGAAATATTTTTTGAAGCGATCCGATCCTATTTCCGGAGAGAAAAAAAAGGATTAAAATTTATTTTTATTTAATCCAATCTAAATTAGAACTTTGACGTGATGGATGATTACGTCACGTTTGACGTCATTGACGCGTCCAATGGCAGTCCAGGTATCATCATCACCATCATCATCATCATCATCATCATCATCATTACTATCATTATCATCATAATCATCAACAACATCATCGTCGTCGTCGTCACCGCTACTGCCGACGCGACAAATCTCCTGGACGTCGCCCGAGGATGAAGGAGGAGGACAACTACCAGATTGAAGTCATCAACGGCGCTCAAGTCGGATGCCTTCCAGCACGCATGCGTCTTGTGTGCTCCAGGAGATGGAAAGAAGAGACGACGACAACATGGATGGGAAAAATGAAAAGAAAGAAAGAGGGGTTGGAAAATAGAAAGAAAGAAACAGAAATGTATGAACAAAGAAGACATACCAGGGTGGAAGAGACAGAAGTATTTGTATAAGAGAGTGCCAGGCAATAAGGTAAACAAACACTTATTTTTATCTATAAAACAAACACACGCCCACGCACACACACACACGTACGTACGTACGCACACATCCATACACGCCCACGCACACACACACACGTACGTACGTACGCACACATCCATACACATTTACGCACGCACACATCCATACACACGTATTCCACACCTGATCAGAAACTTCCGGAGGAGGGATGCTAAAAAAATAGACACAGCAAGAAAATGGATAACAGATTGGCAGAAAGAGACAGGTGTAAGAGTGGAGATGCGCGTTCGCTCTTTGATGCCGGAAGAAATACAGTTAATACTTAATACTACTACACCTTTTATTGAACATACATCTCGCATTCGCATTTAGTATTTACACAAATTTTTGTAAACCATCGAGCGGGGTTTTTCCGTTTCGAGTTATAAATACCCACCAATCGGGAGTGGGGGAATGCAAATCTGCCAGATGGGCTGTATAATTGTTTTGTCTTTGTTCTGCATTTGTAGGTAGGCAGGCGGCATAAGCAACAGTGGATTACGGTATTATGGAAAAAAATTTAATAGATGGACCGAAGGGGGATTTAAAGAGTTCTGCTCAGCTAAGGACTGGAGAAATAAAAAATAGCCATCCATATATTACTAGCCCTAATACAGATGCACGGATGGACAATTGTGCTAGACAGACGGATGGATGGACATGTTGACCTACAGACAGACGAATGACATGGATGGATATGCTAGATGGCTAGACGGATGTACGGATATGATAGACGGACGGACGGATATGATAGACGGACGGACGGATATGATAGACGGACGGATTTGATATACATACGAATAAGATAGCTCGATGGCTGGACTCAACAGAAGTATAGACAAATTATCTCTCAAAGTAAATGCCAATCATAAGCACTGAACAGCAGCAGCAACGATCATTTCCAAAGTTCCTCCATGAGCCGAGCAATCTTAAAAAGTTTAAACTTCTCAAGCGGTCGTTATCGATGGAGACTGGATAAGAGCAGCAAAATGGAATGGTGAAAGATTATACTTCTCTATTCGGAGTGCGAAGAAGAGAGAGAGAGAGAGTTTAAAGGAGAAAGTGCAATTAAAAGTAAGCGTCGATATAACGAAGAAACGGATTGTGCAACATGGTATTGTGTTTCACGGCCTTTAGTGACATAGTCTCTAGTGACATGGTCTTGTATGACATGGTCTTGCGTGACATGGTCTTGCGTGACATGGTCTTGCGTGACATGGTCTTGCGTGACACGGTCTTGCGTGACACGGTCTTGCGTGACACGGTCTTGCGTGACATGTATGACATGGTTTTGTTTGATATTGTTTCGCATGACATGGTTTTTGTGTGACACAGTATTGCGTGACATGGTTTTGTGTGACACGGTATTGCGTGACATGATTTTGTGTGACATGATTTTGTGTGACACGGTATTGCGTGACATATTTTAAACGACATGGTTTCAAGTGACATGATCTTGCGCGAAATGGTTTTGAGTGACATGATCTCAAGTAGCAGGCTATAGTAAAAAATCTGACAAACTTGTCGTTTAAAAACCCCGACATCAATTTTTTGAAATTTTCCCATTCCACCCTGCTCCCTATTTCTTTTCAACATTCGCACCAGCCCAATCTCTAACCCCTAACCCCTCTTCTCACTTTCACATTCTCATATTCTCTCTCCAGACCAGCCCCCATCGAGAAAAATGATCCATCATCATTCAGTGACGTCACCAGTGAATTTAAAAAAAAACACGTGACGTGATATTAATCAAAGATTTTGAATGCATTAAAACAATTTTTTTAAATTAAAATAACCTCGAAATATTTTTTTCGATATTAAAAGAAAAATAAGCTTGAATGTGGCGGTGGTGGCTGAGCGGTAAAGCGTTCGCCTGTCGCCTCATAGGTCGGCGGTTCGAATCTCACTGGCGTCACCATCGTAGCTCCCTTAAGCAAGGAGTTTACACGCATTGCTCAGGTTGAATGTCTCGCGGGGTTAACAACTCCTTTCACTAACCTTATAAAAAAAAAAAAAAAAAAAAAAGAATGTTGAATATTTAAATTTAAGAAAATATTACGAAACCTGATCAGGTGGGTGTCCTTCTTCAGCGGCCAATCATAGCCGGCCTTCTGCCAGGTGGCACACAGGTTGTTGCCCATGACGACCACGACGCTGATGATGATAATGATGATGATGATGACGAAGAGATGGAAAAGTAGGAAGACAGCGATGACGTAGAAGGAAAGTGATGATGATGATGATGACGTAGTAGTATGGAAGTGATGATGATGATGACGATGTGGGAGGAAGGCGAGTGATGATGATGATGATGACGTAGATGATGGAAGTGTGACGGAGCGGTGACGTCAGAAATTGATTTCCACCTTCGACGAAATGAATTTCGTGAATTAATTGCTATAAAAAATTTGAAAATTCATTTCTTGCTATAATTGTTTTTTATGAGAAAAACATAATTTAATAGTTACATATTGTAATAAACAATATTTAGTTTCATAATTTGCTTTTAAATTTATAAGTTTTTTATATAATAATTATTAACACATGCTGATAGTTTGTGTTTAATATATTAATATAAATAAAAACAATATTATTATTATTATTTTTATTATTATTAATATTATTATTATTAAATATTTGTTTTCATAACTCAAAAAACGAAATTATTAAAAATAAGTCGAATTTTTCTTGTTTGCATGGCGACCGTTTTATATTGTATCGTGTTTGCTCAAGAAAGGAAAGGAGCTTTTGTAGAAGAAAGAAAGAGCACAGATAGAAAAGCTAATCTAAAAAAATAAATGATAAAATAATAAAAATAAAAATTATGAAAATATGAAATAATAAAATTGAAAAATGTCGCATTTAAGCAAATATTAAATTCTGAGAAAAAATGTTTTATACATTTCGGATTAAATGAAATTAATGAAATAATTTATATATATATAGAGAGAGAGACATAAAATGAGGAAGAGACAATGTGGATGAATGGATGCATGGATGGATGGATGGATGGATGGATGGATGGATGGATGGATGGATGGATGGATGGATGGATGGATGGATGGATGGATGGATGGACGGACGGACGGACGGACGGACGGACGGACGGACGGACGGACGGATGGACGGACGGATGGATGGACGGATGGATGGACGGATGGATGGATGGATGGATGGATGGATGGATGGATGGATGGATGGATGGATGGATGGATGGATGGATGGATGGATGGATGGATGGATGGAAAACACGCATAAATAATAACAATACAATGGAAAGGAAAAAAAATAAATGAACAATAAAACTGCACCGAACACATCCACCAGCTGGTGCCATCAGGTTTCAAAAACACCATCGAAAGTTGGCACTCATCATCAGGTTTCAAGCAATCAGCCAAGTTTCGAACTTCAAACTTTGGCCCCGACGATGCTATGCTCCCTATCAAGTGATTATTATGGGAGTTGTTGGTGAGTGCAGTGCGCGGCTGCTGTTGGCCGCAATATCTCCTGACCTCTCTCAGTAAATAACACCACAGGGCTCCTGGGTTGGATGGATAGATCTATGTCATGACTAAAAATTTTAAGCACGTTTATGTGCCCCGGCGGACAGGGGCACTATGGAGTAAGCCCGTAGAAAATTATAAGTACACTCAATTATTTTATTTTTCAAAATTTAATCGATCTAGCCAGTCAATTATTTGAGAGCTTGTTTCGAAAAAATGCTGTTAGACATTCTTTCTCTAACCCTCCCTAACCTCACATCTGCAGCAGAAAACCCTCGGTCCATGTACAAGAGACGACGAGGTAAAAGCAAACAAAAAGCAAACAAAGCTGCTCCAATGTTTGTTGAGACTTTGATGAACTGTCTTTCATTCTTACAGAGGCGTCACCGTAAAGAATGATTCATGACTGGCAATGAAGACAGTTATTGAGAGATTAGCACATGCATTTCTTGGTTATGCTAACAGTCATTCGTTTCAATTAGAGCAATATACTACAATTAGATTACACTGTTCGGTGATTATTGACAATTATTGTGCTGTTAGATTGCTATTGTTGAATTGTTCATTCATCTTAGGACGAGAAATAAGATAAATTTATGGCAAAATAACGCTGGATGTTCGCCGTTTCGGTCTTTAAAGGTTGAGTATAAAACGGACATGACTCTCTCTCTTTCTCTCTCTCTCTCTCTCTCTCTCTCTCTCTCTCTCTCTCTCTCTCTCTCTCTCTCTCTCTCTCTCTCTCTCTCTCTCTCTCTCTCTCTACAAAAAAAACTAAAAAACGATGGTATTGCTAGACAAACGATCAAGGAAAGAAAGATTTGAAAACGTGAAGGGATGGCCGCGGGGAAACAAATTAAAAACAAGATTTGCTCATTTTATTTAAACAGTGTTTCGAAGTGTAAGGAAGAGGAGGGGAGAGAGGAAGGGAGGGAGGGGAGGGAAAGTAGGGAGGGAGGGATTGAGGGAGGGTTGGTAGAAGATGCCGTGGCGGCTGTGGGACTGGCAGGCCAATCGAATAAGAATCGAGAATAATAAGAGACAGAGGAAAATCAAATTCGTCATACAGAGCCATCTTCCGGCGTACGAATGTTTTTCATTTTTTACTGCAAAATAGAAACTGAAACTAAGAGACAACACTCCTTGCAAGGCTAAAATAATATCCAATTGAATACATTTGACTATATTTTTATCAGTCTGGGGCTTTGGTGTGCGGGGTCCCCCCTAAACATTAGTGGGGCCCCCTTAATGATGGGTTACATGACCATTGCTTGTCTGTCGTGCCACATTTTTCGAAAACCGGGGTCGGGAAGTTAGACAATCTCAAAAGAAAATTCTGATAAAAATTTCAAAACTTTTTCTCTTAAAATGATCGATGACCACTTAGTGAGTGTGGGTGATCTTCTGACTACCTCTCCCGTCCCCGGTCATCAGTAATTTCTGGGAGAACAAATTTTATAGAGTTTAAAGAAGGAAAAACGAGTTTTTCAACACAAACTTTGATTTAAAATACACTCGATTCAGAAATACGAAAGATGTTCAAATTAAGTATTTTTAATTTAATCATGTATTGTCATCCAATATAAAGCTATACTGAAAGTTTCATCTTCCTAGCTAGTCAAAAAGCTGGTTAAATTTCACTTGCAAGATTTGCGTACAAAGAAAGCCACACACACACAAGCAGAGATTGTAACCTAAATAAAAGTTTGTAAAAAATGTTTGTAAAAAAAATTTGTCATAAAAAGTTTGCCCCCTTCCCAAGGAATTGCTGAAATGACGCTCCTGGCATAAGGAGGCGGCACATTTGGCTTACACGCCCCGGGCGGCACAAACTACGCCACGGCACTGGCTCAAAACTTTCTACCCAATGAAGGCTACCTCCACGAGAAATTTCTTTCAAATTGCTCCAACGGTTCGGATGTGATAAGCAAACCCAGGCACACACACACACACAAACGAACAAACACCTATTGCCTTTTATATATATATATATATATATATATATATATATATATATATATATATACGTACGAGGTGTATAGATAAGCAGCTGTGATAAGTTTATTTAATTTTTGCGCCTCCTAGAATAATTGTTTTAAAAATAACTACATCGACAAGAAAAAAGCAAGTTCAGCTATGGACGACTTAATTAACCTCGAATTTATAACAGCCCTGCATCTATACTATAGTACTGTCAATAGACTCTTTTGTATTCAGTGGGCAATCTCCAAGAGATGGTAAATAGTGCATTTTCCGTCTAAATTTACTTGATGGAAGAACGACTGGCGCCAGTAGATGTTGTTCTTCTTCGACTTGAGGGAGAAGCCGAATTACTTGGGAGCGCTTGAAGAACAATCAAAGTACTTGACATGAATCGACAAACATACTACGTACCTACGTACTTGAAAATCTTAAATTCTCATAAAACAAAAATTATTTGAAATGTTCCCTGCATAGTTGTATTATTTCAACCAAAAAGCTTGAATCCATAGGTTTTCGTGTTCTATAAATCTCAAATTTCCCTGTTCGGATATAAAAAAGACCGGGTAGTGCCAATGTTTTGGTTCGGTTCGGGTACACGTGCCATCCCTATTATGCATGTCCTTAAATTTTAACAATTTTCTTGATTTAAACTCCCGAATATTTCGCAGGAAAAAGTCATTTCCAGCTTTAGCTTCTGAAGAGGACGAAAATATTCATTTCTTTTGATTTGATTTGATTTTTTTTAAGCATTGAAATTACTTAGCATATAAAATTATTTTTAAAAAATCAATAAAATGATTTGATAAAGCAATAAAAAATTATTTAATTAATAAGTGAAGCAGAGCAATTAAATACACCAAGTAACCGTTGTTTTCAACGCCTCTGAATGTGACCAATCAGATTTTTAGAGTGATGAGGCGAAACTTTTTTTGCCGAATGTTTTTCAACTTTTTTTTTCAACTTTTCCCCTGCTGAATTTGCAGCCCGCACGAGCACAATGGCACGATAAGAAAAACTTTCATCGACTTCTATAACAAGCATTTCATATTTTCAAAATATCTTGGAGAGATAGAAACATCATTGTCACCATCACCATCACCACCGACAAAATCATCATCATAATCAACACCGTCGTTTATTTAATTATTTGTATTTTTAATATATAACTACAGTGACAACGCCACACCGGTCTACTAACCATGTTCTAATGAGAGTTACAGCGAAGTTCAGAAACTTGATCAATTCTTCTCCTCCTCCCAGACCTTTGTGTTGCCGTTCCAGTTATTAATCCGCCAGCGATGTTCGCACATTTGTTCGAACGAAAATATCACTTGAAAAGTTTAACTAAATTAGTGTTAGTTAATAAATAAATTAGCCGCCTAATCAGAAGTACCCCGAGGAAAATGTGCTTCTTGAACATCTAAAAAGATATCGTTCAAAAGCAAAGAAATAGAAAGACTGTATATATATATATAGGTATATATATATATATATTTCTTCGTTCATTTCCTCTTCCTGGTAGCTAAAAAATTCGCAGCGAATGGCCGGTGTGGACGATCCGTCCAAGGATGAAATTGCATCTACTTGAACGGATCGGAAAGTACCAGCTCCGTGGTTGGCTTCTTAAAATGCTTTGTTCGTGTGATCACTTGTCGCTTCCTTTTTGTTTTCATTTGTCCGTGTGTTCACTTGTCGCTTTCTTTTTGTCTTCACTTGTCCGTTCGTGGCCGAAAAAAGTTCATGAAATACTACCAGCGTTTGTTTGTAAACAAGATTAGCTGAAAAAAAACAGCAATGCGGTCCAACGATACTTTTTTTATTTCGTAAGCTTTCTGCGACTATGACATCGTCATCCGGCTTCAGTAGCCGCCACAGCTGCAACGACGACAACTGCAACGGCGACGACAAAAACAACGACAGCGAGTGTACGACGAATGGAACACACGTGACTTATGAGAGTAGTACGACACTACTACAACTGTGTAGTGTTTGTGTCGACGAGCGAGCGTACACTTCTAAGCGATAGACAGCAGCTGCCGCAGCGCTTTGTACGCTGCCGCCATCACGCCGTGCATCGACCGATATACCTCCAACCCACTCTCTCTTCATCTTGTTTCTTCTCTCTTTCTCTCTCTCTCTCTCTCTCTTTTTCCTCACTCCCTCTCCCTCTCTTTCTCTCTCTCTCTCTCTCTCTCTTTGTTTTTCTTGATTTCTTTTTCTATACTTTCAATAAATTGTCTGTCAAAAACAGACCTCTTTTTTTTCTCATTTCAGATTTTTCTCCCTCCTCTCTGAAGCAATCTCTCTATAACCACTCCTGCTGCATGTTTTGATCTGATGACGACGACGATGATGATGACGATGATGATGATGATGATGATGATGATGATGATGATGATGATGATGATGATGATGATGATGATGATGATGATGATGATGATGATGATGATGGTGGTGGTGATGATGATGACGATGCTGTTGGTGGTGATGATGATGAAACACTTGTTTACACAAACACGAACCAGCCTCTCCAGCTATATATATATATATATAGATAGTACCCTCTCCCACATCTCTTCTGACCGTTCCCTGATAGAACAGTACCCGCTACTAAACGTCATCTCCGGCATACGCCAACGCCCCCTGCAAAGCGTCATTCGTCATACGCCACCGTCTTGTGACTCGTACGACGACGGCCATCCAGCGGGCGTACACCCGGCAGCGTTTGCCCCCAGCTAGCTGAGCGTCAACGTACGCAACCCCAGCTGACGAGTCTCGTAGACAAAAAAAAATTGAAAAAAAAATTTGTTGATGACGAGGGGGTGTGTTTTCGTTCAGTGTCCTGGACACCGTAGGCGTAGGAAACGGGGTCATGGTGGATTATTGGATTTCAATTTTTTATCCCACCCCCTCACCGCATAAACTTCCCCTACGCCTCTGCTGATCGCTATATGCTGCATAGGTGTTTAAATGGCTAGTTAGACAAGCTTATTTCGACCACGTGTGTATTATATGTGTTTACATCCATTGATCACCTGGCTTAACTTTCATAACAGATGTTACGTACGAAAGAGACGGTTGAACTCGACCCCGACCAGTGTTTTTCTCTCTTTTTTCTCGAAAATTCCTGCAATAAAAGTTAAAATTCTTTCTGAACAATTAAATAATTATTCGACGCGAATCGATAAATAAATAAATAAATAAATAAATAAATTTTAAATAAATAAATAAATAAATAAATAAATAAATAAATAAATAAATAAATAAATAAATAAATAAATAAATAAATAAATAAATAAATAAATAAATAAATAAACAAACAAACAAACAAGCAAGCAAGCAAACAAACAAACAAACCAAACAAACAAACAAACAAACAAACAAACAAACAAAGAAATAAATAAATAAATAAATAAAAACAAACAAACAAATAAATAAATAAATAAATAAATATGAACTTAACAAATTTCAAAAAAATAAAAAAGAATAAATACCCGAGATGCATTATTTAGCTATCTATCTATCTATCATCTATTGACGAATTGACAAACATAATAAACTTTGACCATGTCTAATTGGACCTCCGTGTGCATCTGTCACGTGTCACACACACACACACATCCACAATTACGTACGCTTACACCATGGACTCCTAAATAAAAGCTAGCTTTTATTTAGGAGTCCATGGCTTACACAAACAGACTTATAACGTGATGCATGTATTACTCACATACATACTTACCAGGAAAGATTTGTCTGATTATTGATTAATGTATAGTGATCGTTTCTCGTTTTTACAACTTTTATTTAGGTTACAATCTCTGTTTGTGTGTGTGTATGTGTGTGTGTGTGTGGCTTTCTCTGTACGCAAATCTTGCAAGTAAAATGTAACCAGCTTTTTGACTAGCTAGGAAGCTGAAACTTCCAGCATAGCTTTATATTAGATGACAATACATGATTCAATTAAAAACAAAACTTAATTTGAACATCTTTCGTATTTCTAAATCGAATGTATTTGAAATTAAAGTTTGTGTTAAAAAATTCGTTTTTTACTTTACTTGTTATGTGATAATAACGTGTGTTACCAGATGATAACAAGTCTTCTTGTTATTATTTATGCGCTTTACCATGGTGATCGCGCTGACCATGAACGTTGCTATGGTGACCGTGCTGATTGTCACCATGGCAATCACGCTGGATGTTACCATGGTGATAAGGTCAATCAGGTCTTTATCGTCCGATGTTCTCGTCCTTAATGACCCCTAGGGTTAGAGCTGTACGTGCTGATGATGATTCTGTGACGATGACGTTGGATGTTGGATCTCTTTCTGAAAAGATATATAGAATCAGGAATCAGCATTCGTTGAACCCGACATAAGAGTTTCACTGCACCCTCCCCCACCCCCCATCTCCCCCGTGCATCACGTGATAAGTCGAAATATTCGGAGCGTGCCAGTCAGGTTCAATTCAGCAGTGCAAGAAGAAGTTGTGGTGAAAAGAAGACGATTGCTGTGTGCGTGGTGGGAGGTCGGAAAGTGCACTTGGTGATGATGATGATGATAATGATGTCGATGATGATGAATGACAAGAAATAAAAGGAAGAAAAGCTGATCGAATCATTAAGAGCGTGTGGATGAATCGATGCAAAGACTGGATATAGTTAACCACCCAGGCTGGTTTTGAACGACAAGCCAGTCATTTTTATTACATATACATCTATAACGCGTGGCATTGTTTCATATCGGAAATACCCAACACCTGATCTTTCATGTTCACTGTGCTGCCGACTTACCTGTGCGTGGGAGTTTGCACGCGAGTCACGTGCTCACACTTTCACACCTGGATTTCCACAGCACGTGTGAAAAATGCAGCGCTTTTCTTAACCTTAGAATGTGAAAGTTTACACGTGTTTGGCCTGTAAACTAGTTACAACAAAAATAAGCATAGATAAGCAATATTTGTCCTTCACCTTCAAAATACTTACACTTAATAGTCTTACTCGGTAACGATGACGAAAAGTATTGCTGATACACATGGTGGTGAAGAAAACGAAGATGACAAGATGGAGGTAGAAAGGTGGAGAAAATGTAAAACTAGGTAAAAACGTACATGTAGGACTCAGGAAAGAGCGTAGGTGCTATTATTAAACCACCTTCTATTTCTGTCCTTCGTCAAACAAATAATATTCTTCAAAATCTCCATAACAACAGTGCCTGGGCCTAGCACATAAAAATAGCTGCTTAGCTGGAGTAACCAGAAAGGAAATAGACCTAAAAGGATATTGCCACCGAGCCACTTTCGATTTCAGACAAAGAATCGACGAAATACTGCCCGCGGGCGATAAACGGAAAGCATAGAAAACTAATTCTGCGTTTTTTTAATTATGCCAGTCATTAATATAGAGTAGTCATCATGTTATAATGAATTCTCTGTAATGGTTATGATCTTGCCGACCGGTTTTTGAAAATTATCGGGAGATGAAATATTAAAATGAGCTTTATTAAAAGTTAATTTATGACATATTTTCGACCGGCAGCGCATCTATTAGAATTTACTAAAATTTATTTATTAGAATTTACTAAAAATTTATTTATTAGAATTTGCTAAAATTTATTTATTTACACATTAATAATAGAAAATACATTCTATATTTATCTTTCGTTTTCTTTTGTCCTATATTTCAACTACTACCTCCTTGCTTTTGATCCAGCCTGTGAACCTAATCGTTGCCCCCTCCCATCCACGCCCCGTGCAGGGTACCTATAATCATTCCCAGTGGCAACGTCGTATCTTCTAATAAGGCCAGTTCCTCGAAATCCATCGATCGGTCTATTTAGGGAAAAGATAAACATTGTCGTACAGAAGAGTAGAGAGGCTGTGAGTGAGAGAGCATGTAGCAAGGCACCAAGAGCAAGAGAGAGGAGTGAAAAGAAAAAATGAGAGAGAGAGGAAGTATGGAAATAGAGATAGAAAAATAAGATAAACGCTGCCATAAGCAAAAGTAAGTAAACAAGGAAATACAGAACGAGTATTCTTTTATATTCTTCAGACTAATAATTCTTTCTTCATATGTGACGAGTCTTACATCGACGTCACAAAAAGTTAAAACACCCTCCAACAATTATTTCATCTACATAATTTATGCATGGAAAAAAAATTAGTAGATACCCTAGCAGGCCGACCATACCCGCCACGGTCAATTCCAATCTACATCGCTGGTATCCGAATAGCAATCTCTAGATTCACCTACAATGGTTGTGGTGTCTAAGTGCCTGACATTCCATATTAAAAACGGAGATACATAGGGAGATGGACAAATCGATGAATATCCACGAACATAAGTGAACATATTTTATTTACATATAAGGAGTGAATGGAAGAATGATAACGAAATGCTATTTAAAAGTCCAATCCAATCAGAGTCACTTGAAATGATAACTTTGGCCTGTCGGCTCTTTACAAGTACTGTTAATAATAATAATAATAATAATAATAATAATAATAATTGATAAAAAAAGCTGAGAAGATATGAATCTTAAACAATAAATGAACAGAACGTAAGATGGAATCATGAGAAAATATATCATGGAGCAAAAAAGATGATAATAAAATCATCTCAGAATAAATATTTCCTCTTTTTTCCACTCTCACACACAGACCAACATATGCATGTACACTCACAAACACACCTACTCAAATAAACACACACCTTTAAAGGCGAGCACACGAGAAAACACCGGAACTCTAACGTAAAACAAAGAAATTTTTCAGGGTTTCAATCAACTGGAAATCAATCAGTCAGTCAATCAATCAATCAACCAATCAATCAGGCAATCCATCATTTACATCCAGACTAATATCTCATTTATAATTATTTATGTTCTTCCGATTGTAAACAGTCAGAAAGGAATTCTTTAATTACAAGAAATAAGCTAATTTGATTGGTCGGTAGTACTGTCAATCACTCAAACCATCCATTAAATGGTAAATGACTTAATGAATGACAAATTCGGATGACCCGAACTCCTAAGAATGACTCCAGAAGCTATGACTCGCATTGTCATTGACGGCAGAAGCTTGCTGGTAGGCTTCAGAGGCGAAATTCTGCAAGCAGTCGTTGTTTAGGAGATCCTGATGGAAATGAAACACACGAAATATCAACGATTTCAGGAAGCAAACTGACAACCGGTTATTTAAATAAAATCAATAATCAATAATCAATCATGGACCGACCGTGAGCAGCCGATTCGGAGCGTCCGAGGCCAAGGAGAAGACCAACCCGTTGACGATCGGAATGACTTTGGCCAGAGGTTTCTCTACGCCGCTTCAAGAGAACAAAGTATACATCATTGAGAAGCTAATATTATATGATAATAAAATGTAATTTGTGGAATATTTTATGATAATGAAATGTAATTTTTTGAATATTTTATGATAATGAAGTGTAATTTATAGAATATTATATGATAATGAAGTGTAATTTGTGGACTATTTTATGTTAAAAAAATGTAATTTGTAAGAGAACTAATTATACTTGGAGACGTCCGCTTCGTTTGAAGTTCCCGGTGCCGGACTGAAGTAATCTTCGAAGCCGCTGAAGAGGTGCAAGAAGGCCGCGTCGAGGCAGATGTTCGACGTCGAATGGAAGTCACTCCTTCGTTTGATGAAATAACATAATTTATTATCAATTTTGTATAATTGATAAAACTAGATGTCACAATTACTCATACAAATTAATCAAAATATCAATCAGGGAAATGCGAACCCTTGCAAGATTTCCATGGTTTGCTGTTTGAGCTGAGAGGCGAGGATGTCCATCTCGGACATGGAGCAAGCCTGCGACTGAAAAGTAAACGGATGAAACTATCGTCACGGTTACCGACAGAACGACTGTTACTATAACCTTTGATACTTCACAACCATCCGCACCTTTCCTAATCACTAACCTCCTCTTCACTCTCTTCTTCCTCCATCATGAAGTCCATAAACTGGACCAGACTGAAGGGCACGTAGTCGTGGTAACCGTTCTGTTTCCTGACCTCAACGTTCTTTCGAATGCAGGTCACGAGTTCGCGGAGCATCGTAGAGGTCAGCTTTTCTTTCAGACCCAACTCAGAAACAGACCCGAGGACGGCTTTATTCACCGATGCGATGATGTCATTTATGCCTGCGTCCAATCAAAATCTTCATAACAAATACATTGAACCGTTTACTGTAATAATAATATTAACAACGTGTTGAAAATAGGAAACATGGTGTCAGGAATACGTGGATTTCTTAAGGTGGTTGGTCGAGCACAGAATCCTCTTCGACATCGCTAAAATCGTTTACGACCGAATTCTGGCCATCTATCTAATTTTATACAGCCCCAGCAAAAAAAGTTGACCCACAATCCATCAATCATGTTTCCTGTCACCACGCCCAACATCAATGACAGCCCTTCACCTCTATCAAAGAGCTTGATAGTTGTCACCAGGAACTGTCTCTGAACTGAGGCAGGAAGTTTCATTTTGTCATCTCTCTCCAGAAGAATGTTCTAGTGATTACGTAAACAAATAAAAAGCAATCGATTTTAGTGATGCTTCGAATAAATCGCTCATATCAAAAGTACATTAATGACCGATACCTCTCTGCTCTCTTTGTCCTTAAGTACATTTCTGAACATGACCCCAGCAACAATACTCATCTGTACTTTCATGCAGAGAACAAGTACGCAAGTACCATAAATGGCGGCGATCATCCTTGTGAAACCTGAGAAGTTGGATTTTAAATTGAAATAAAAGTTTAATAAGTAAATACATTATCCTCTCGGCTGTGACAAGTTATACACCTTCTGCGGTACTGTTGGGTTTTGAATGCACAAAGCAATAAAGTTAACACTTCATTCAAAAAGTTGATAAGCTATCGTGCTACAACATCAAAGTTCAAGTTCAAGAGGTCATCAAGCAGAAGGCTCTTCGATAACTTGTCCCGGCAGATGATAGATTTAAAATCATGAAATTCATTTACATGTTTTAGTAAAACGTTCGGTCGAGAAAAATTAGGTCAAATAAATTTCAGAAAAATAATATTTTCAAATTATATCAACTTACTCATAATTTTCAATTCCTCCCATAACTCCATCTTGTTGCTCTGACTACCAAACAAAACAACAGGAATCAAATCAAATCAAATCAAACAAATAAATTATTTATCTTACTGAACAACTTAATAAGTTATATTATATAACATTTTTAATTAACCGACTTAATTTTGCAACTGTTCTATTAAGCGCCCTTTAAGCGGCTTCTGCTGCACACAGCGCTATATAAATTGTTGTCTTTATTATTATTAACATACAAATTAGCTAAAATCTTTGACAATATTATATCTGGGAATATAAGTATTCTCTCACTTGGATTTGATTTTTACCAAAAGCTCTTCTGTATTAAGCCTTGAACACAAGCTTTCTCTTAGATTGCCCATCATAGAAATTACTGCATTATAATAATAATGGATAATATTAATTATTATTCAATGAAACTACAAGTAATCACAATAGTAAAAGTAGACAAATTAGCTATAAATAAATATTATAGAATATTTACTTGTACTGTTGCATGTGTTTTGACAGCTCATAAAATGTTGTTGTTTCCTTTAGATAAAAATGGACAAGATAGGATAAATAAGATTAACAAAAACAGTGTTATGAACATTTGCTTTACTTTTATACAGTCAAACGTTGCCAAGTAAAATTTAATTTTTAACCGACGAAGACCAATGAATCATTTTCTATGAAACAACGATAATTTCTATCGTAAGTCTTCATGTGTGGCACATATAACAAATAATAGGCACGTAATTATCTAACAATTATCGGCCCGATGTTTTTCACCCCACTCACGCTAAAATTAAAAACAAACTTGAAAGTCGTCAAATACTCCAAAGCTTCTTTTTCTTGATACTCCATCAGTTTCCTCTTGGCATACTGGCCGCAATAATAGACACCTATCAATAATCAAAATGCGTATCAATAGTAAAGTGACGGCCTCTGCAACAAGCCTCAAACTTTATATTTACTTAATAAGTTATTCAAGAATTAAATTTTTTTAATGCTACTCAGTTACAGTTATAGTCAGTTAGTTAGTAAGTGAAATTAGTGAAATACCTCCGATCACCAGCCCCGTGAATATGAACTTTTTCTTATGCCTCTTAACAAACCTCCAAACACTTCCGAACATTTTTTAAACAGAATCAAAACTGTTCTGTACAATAATATATTCTGCTAATCGGCAATGGCGCTCATTTAATTTACTGAAGAGAAGACGCAAATTCGTGCACCACCCGTCCTAAAAAAAACAACACACCGACCATGGCACTAACATGAATCAACAACAACTAAAAACAAAAAAAATTTAAATTTAATAATTTTATCAAAAAATTACAATAAACATTTTAACCCGTTACATTTTTTAATTATTAATGTCTAATAGTGAGCGATAATCTAGTGTTTAAAAGTAAAACGCAGGTGTTTTTGGTTTTATATAACGACTATAAACAATCAAGTACTCAATCCGATCCAACGATCATGTCGTGGAAAAAAATATTAGAAAATTTTCCGAAGTCTCGCATGGCTTTTGCATACGGTTCAGGAGTAATACCACAAAAAAATCAGACTGACCCTTCCAAGAACATGCTGGACTTGGTCATCGTCACTGATAACCCCGAAGAATGGCACAAGGAAAATTTGAAAAGGAATTGGAAGCATTATTCTTTTTTGCGCTATTTTGGAGCAAAACGACTAGCTGATATTCAAAGCAAATTTGGTTCGTTTATCACAAAACTAGTATTTAAAAATAAAGATTATTATAAATAATTATAAAAAAAATCTGTCTGCTACTTCCACACGTCGTCTGGATTGCTGACTTTCTGGAAAACACTTAGTTATGTAATTAATAATCGAAATTATTAAGAATAGTTACTTCCAAATGTTTAAAATTAACTTTTAAGACACTTTAAAAATCATTAAACGAGTGTAAGTCTATAAAATTATGATTGTATTCATTTAGGAGCAAAGGTTTACTATAATACATTGGTGGAGATAGAAGACAGATGTGTTAAATACGGAGTGATATCTCAAGAAAATCTCATAGACGATCTACTCGACTGGGATCATTTGTACATCAGTGGTCGCCTTCATAAGCCAGTCGAATTTATAACCCCAGTTTCTGACAATCACCCTCTGGCACAAGCAATGATCACCAATAAGCAGAGTGCACTGCACACTGCCCTGCTGCTGATGCCTGAAGAATTTTCTGAGCTCGAATTGTTCGCGACGCTTGCTGGGCTTTCCTATCTTGGAGATTTTCGAATGCATATAGGAGAGGACAGAAGAAAAGTCGAAAACATTGTCGCCAAAAATGTTCAAAGGTTAGACTGGACTCATTATGATGTCAGTTTGAATGTCAATTAAGAATGACTACCTAACCATTCCAAATTTGTAAAACATAGGTCAACACTTTTTTATAAAATCCCTTTTTAGTTTAAACATTTGAATTGAAAAAAAAAAACCGAAATTATAGTCAGTATGAACAATTCACAAGAATACCCAGAATTTTTTTCAGATTTAGGTCAATGTACGAAAGCACACTGCTCCTCTTCCGTGAACATTTACACTGGAATCGAACAGCAGGCACTCTAGAACAAAGTTGTTGCCCTATTTCCGTCAGCTACCACCTGAACCTTCTACCTAAGAAGCTAATCTTTGGCATCGTAAACAGGAGAAATTTTGACGGTCGTCACCGCGACACGGATGAAGTGCTGCACAATCTCGCTCACGACCAGACTACCTATGGGGAGATCATTACAGCAGAGCTGGCCAAGATCGTCAAAGCCTCAAGCTGGAGCCAAAGTATAAAAGGTGTTTTTACAGCCGGCGTCTCCAAATCAATACAGTACAGTCAGAGGAAGGTGCAAAAATATCTTAACTCGTTATGACGGAAAAATTAAACTTGAACAACATTTATGATTGAAAAGTTTTTTTTAATGTATATTAATTTTTTAAATCAAATAAAACTTCTACAATTTATAATTGTGATTGTTTTTCCAATATTGGTGTCGGAGCTATTCCCAACATAATGTTGAAGTAGAGTGGATTCTTAAAGTCTCCGTGGTGCAAGAAATAATGTCTGGAATTTATGGTGAAGTTTCCCCATAAATCTCCAAGCACAGTTTTATCTGATGTTCCATATTCCCTTGCTAATCTCGCTTCACCAGGCTTAAATATTAGCGGCCTGCGTCTCAGAAAAAAGTCAAATTGGTCGGCCTCGAATTGTTTTTTAGTTAAATTGTAAGAGATCTTTAGCAGACTTCTCTTTCTGATGAAATGCATAAAAGCATAAAGACCCCATAACATGACATTAGCGACTGCTGCGTAGAGAAGTGGGTCTTCGATGACAAGTTCGTCAACCAACGGCTTTTGCATCTCGGGATCTAGGAAGACGTAACAGGCCCATCCTGCAGAAATGACGGTGGAGATGGTAACTGATGCATGGCATAGACGCAAAAACAGTTTGTTGTTGTTGTGGTACACCAATATTTGTTTATCACCTTGGAGCTTTGAAGCCTGAAAACTTTTGAATGTAGAAGTAGAAGACTGACTCCTTGAGGTTACTGTGAGGTTTCGGCAGCTAAAACGCGTAAGGGTTTTATTCTTAGCAGAAATTTGAAGGCAAACAGACTTCAAGACAGCAGTAAAAGGTACACGTAACCCTACTGCTCTATTGTGAAATAAAAATGACATTTTCTACGCAAATTATTCGCTACTTTGCCCCGAACACACTTATGTCCGTGGCAAATGTTAGTAAACACGAAAACTTGTTGAGCTTTAATACCGCTCAACCATTTAATCCAACCAACTTGTATAGCTGAAAATATTTAAAATATTGTATTTAAAAATTGCTGTTATACAAAATATTTTTTTAATAAAAATATACAAGTTTTACAAATAAAAACTAGCTTGTTAATGCTACTTTTTCTATGTTGTGTTTTGTAACTCAGTTGTCAGTCGTTTTTCTGATTTTCACGTGTTATTGAAAGGTCTCTTTATCGCGATAAAGTTGGTTATCATTCACTATCAAGACTAAAATGAAAAAATCAAAGAACAACGATCCGCTTGTAGCAAAGCCCAAAGCTCTAACCCAGCAACTTACCTCTGGCAAAGGTTTACGATCAGATCCTATCCAGAAAAAACGCAAAAGAATCGATGATGAAGAAGACGCGGTTTGTTTTTAAGTTTTTATGATTTTTGTGTGCGATCATTCACTTTGATGGGATGAGCCTACAGCTGTCAAGTTATAAACCTTATCCTCTCAACTCAAAGTAACAAAACATATCTCTCTTACAAAACATCATCAGCTCAGACCATTTTTTTGCAATACTGCATTTTGGGGGTTTATTTTGTTTGAGTTTTACCAAAAATAATTCATTCCATTAAAACGAAAAATAACCATTTTTTGGTATAAGCACTGGAGAGAGAAATATTTACATTAATATTTTATTGGCAGTTTCAATTAAATCATAAAATTGTCTTTTTTCTGATAAATGTATAATCAATGAATAAATGTTTGTTGAAAAATGAGTTTGATATTATTTTCTATGGAATTTCATTTGAAAGCCTACTTATATTCAATTTATTTATATTTTGTAGTATATTAAAGAAAAAGAAATGAAGAAACTATTGAAAATGAGTAGAGAACAACAAAGCGAAGTTGGAGAAGGAGAAAGTGAGGAGTGAGTGAAATTGTATTTTTTTTCTTGAATACATTATTCACGTTTAGTTTGATTTCAATTTTTACAACATCTTGAAAAAACTTCAGAATCAAAACAAAACATCCGTCTAAAAAATCCAAACTCCAAGATGATGATAGTGATGATGATGACGATGAGGATGATAACAAAGATATCTGTGACAATGAAGACATGGACGACTATGACGGAAGTGTACGTTTTTAGGTTTTTTCATTCATATTTTCTTTGGTGAGATGTGTTTGCATGTGAGTGAAATGGCTTTTTCACGTGTTTTAAATTGTTCATAGGATGTCGATGAAGAAATGAAAAGTCAGTTTGACAAATTTTTCCCTGCAAGTTTGACGGAACAAGGCAAGCTCGCCTCGGATGTCGCAGATGCCATTTCTGTCAAGCAGTCCGAAATTGGTAGTCAGCTGTCAGGTATGTATGAAATAAATTGTTATTAATTATTTTTTTTACAATCAACTCTTAAGAAAATGGTTTTTAATATATATATATATATATATAAATATATATATATATATATATATATATATATATATATATATATATATATT
Source organism: Erpobdella octoculata (assembly GCA_963978895.1). Lineage (NCBI taxonomy): Eukaryota > Metazoa > Annelida > Clitellata > Hirudinida > Erpobdellidae > Erpobdella > Erpobdella octoculata. The sequence continues at coordinate 22,523,280 of OZ022247.1, read as the reverse complement.
TATATATATATATATATCACATTATATATAACTTACCACTTAATGTGGTAACATATTCCAGTGAAAATAAGTTCTAATAATTAGCGATTATAGTGCAATCATTCCATTATTTTTAAATTTAGTTACTCGGATGAGTTTATTAACAAAAAATGTTGACTTCAGAGGCTCCCGATTTCAGACAAGAAATGAGCGAGACGGAGAGAAAGTTCTTCATGGACATGGCTAAGGTGATGCGACTTCTCACTCACGGACCTCCTCCTGTTCCTTTTAAAGTTATTCCAAACTTCAAGAACTGGGAACAGGCAAGTAATTCATAATTTTTTTCTTTCATTTCCTATCTCAATATTTTAAAGATGGTTGCTCTCTGCAATTTTTTTCTGATTTCAGCTGTTTTACTTGTTAAAAACACATTAAAAAATAATCAATCATTACTGTTTTAAATGTCTGCAGCTTTTGGAATTGACGCAGCCAGATAACTGGTCTGCCTATGCAGTATTTGCTGCTTCGAGGAACTTTGTTCATAATTTAACAGAAAAGAAAGCGGCAAAGTAAGTAAGCATGAAAACGAAGGATTTTGTTATCTTGTTTCATTTTTAAGTATTTTTCTGATTTCAATTTCAATATTTGGTTTACTACGCTAAGGACTAATGATCCTGTTGGGTTTGAGAATTTGTTTCTGTTTGTTTTCTTTCACAATAACTAATTAAAAAATAACATTGTTTCAAGTATAATGAATAATTATGAAGTATTGTATTAAATAAATTACATATGTCAGATGGAAAATAAAGTGATTGTCTCCCAGCATGTTAGAAATAAATCAAAATAAATTCTTCCATTTAGGTTTATGAACAATATAGTTCTTCCGAGAGTTCGAGATGACATTAAAGAAAATAAGATGTTGAATCGTAACCTCTTTGAGGTCAGTCTTTTGTTTTATGTTCTTATAATGTAATCTGTCTACTATTTGAAGGTTTTCATAAATAAATAACATTTTTCTTTATTGTTTTTTTTATTTTACAGGCCCTCATGAAATGCACACATAAAATGCGTGCCTTTGTGAAAGGGATACTCCTCCCACTGATCAAGGTAACAGTGAACGTAGCAGAAAGTTTCTAAATTTGTAAACTGTACTGGTTCTTGCTCTTGTCTCAGTTTGGTATTTGTTTTCTCTGGGTACTGAGATTGCAGCTTGTCTGAGTCTGTTTCTTCTTTCAACTGTAATTTTCATGCTGCTTACACTGTTATATTGTTTTATGCCAGGGCATTAATTTATCATTTTGATTCCAAAACAATTGTTACAATTAGATATAATGTTAGATGTTTTTGATCATAAATAATACTTTTTAAATATCAGCTTATGAGATAAAAAAAATTACATATTATTTTTGACGATTTTTAAATGTTTCTTATACACAACAGTCCCCAGACTTTTCAACAAAGGAAGCAAAAATTATAGCCAGTGTGTTAAAGAAAGCTACAATAAAGATGGAGTACACTGCTTTCTTGCTCGGCGAAATGTGCACCGTTCCATACTCTCCATCAGTTTGCATCCTGATGACAGAACTACTTGACAAAAAGTGTGCCATTCCCGTGGAAGTCATCGAAATCCTTGTCCAATATTTTATTAAGTCAGTTGTGTTCTAGTTTTTTTTTAATTAGTTAAATTTTTGGCTTATGATTTCTTAAACTGGTTGATATAACTGTTCAGAAGTTGACTAAGCAGATTTTTAAGGTTTGGAATTATGGGTGAAGTTTAACCGTAGGACCAGCTGACTGTGTTTTGCTAAAATTTATAAAATAAAATTGTTTTTCACTCTTTCAGGTTCAGCCACACTGAAGAAGAGTTAACTGTTCTTTGGCACCAGTGTTTTCTGGCGTTCGCCCAGACCTACAAGGGAGATTTATCTGATGAGCAGAGGGCAAAACTTCTTAAAATGCTGAAAGCTAGGCCTCATCATTTAATCAGTGTTGAAGTTCAAAGGGAATTGCTAAGCTGTGCGGCACCTCATGACACAGAAATGAAAGAGTCTGTTTAAAAATGCTGAAAATGTATGACGATGACGTTTTTAATCTGTGAAAAGCTTTTTGAGTTGATTATTTTTTTTCTGTTAGTTGATAATAACGACAATAAAATATTGTTTGAGATAGTGGAGGTGTTGGACTTTCATGTTTACGTTTTCTTCTCTGGCGCCATTGCTGAGCTAGTGAGGTGTGGTTATAGATATATATGGGTGTGGTCTTCTACTGACTGGACAGTACTAGTTCAAGAGACCGTTTTGATTTTCAATTGATGAAAACAAATCAATAAGCTAATTTCAAGTTGTTTTTTGAATCACAGCGGTCTTTGTGTTTTGTATTTTGACCTACAAAAATTAATTTTTCTAAATCGTCTGCTAAACATGTTGCAGACAATTAAATACTCAACGTAAAGATTAATAGTCGATATCAAGACAAGCAAAAGGGTCTTTTTATTTATCTACGTTAACTTTTCGTAAAAGCAGCCCGGAAAAGCTTTTCGACCTTCGGTTATAAATAGACTTGTCCATCGGAGAGCTTAAACTTTTTTTTCTTAAAATGTCGGTTGTGCGTGTCAGTAACTTTTTGCGAAATCCCAAAAGATTGTACGCCTTGGCCTGGTGAGTAGTTTATATTGAAATTCAGTTGAGTGAATGCCGTTTAACTTTAAAAACGGTTGGTTAAGTAAGTTAAAGGCGTGTTTGTAACTACCCGTGCAAGGATGAATTACTACGTCGCATTAGTTATTTCTGTTAATTTGTTTAGTAGTCTAGTTAGTTACTTACTCATCTCATACTAACTGTTAGTAGATGACTAATCTTCAATCTATTATAGCGTTTTCAGTTTATTCAATTGACAGTGCGGTGCGAAATCTCTCCAACACTGACTTAGGAAATTCAAAATATTATGCCATAATAATTATGGGAACCACTTTGAATTTTTTATGTGAATTAAGTCGAATATTTGCAATTACTAAGCTGCTTCTCCCCTTGTATCCTCCTTATATTTTTAAAAATTCAGTTCAATTTTATTTGTTTTTTTTTAAATTGATTTTAATTTGCTTTTGCACAGTCAAAAGGTTTGCATGTCATCAGACAGTCCGTCAGGTTGGGGAAAGGGTTCAGGAGCTGTAAGTTTGGTTATATTACTGAAGTAATGATTGTTTCTTTATTAAGGTTTTGCAATAATGAAATATGTTGTTATATTTTTCTCCAAGTGTCTATTTTGTCATTTATCGTTTTTTGCCTATAATTGCAGACGTTGCTTTTGTTCAAATCACTAGCTTACGAATTGATGAATCTTATATGCATAAAAATAACTAGTAGAGTTATGTGTAATATTAGATAAGCAAACTATGAGCAGTTTTGCACACAAGGCAAGAAAAAATACTGTAATCTTATAGCAAAAAATATACTGTAATTTTTTTATCGGATGGCTTTTGTTTCAATTATTACTTTTTCGGATTTAAATAAAATTGATAAACTAAATTATGTTTATCTTTTAGGATAGTAGTTCTGGTGGTGCCATCAGGTTTGTATAATTTCTAAATAAATTTCTAATATTTTCTAATAAGTGATTCTAATGGAATGCATACTTAGATTTTGGTAATAACTAAATTTTCTTGGGTTTGAAGCTGTATTTGTCGAACGACAGCAATAATGAATTTGCTTGTACGGTGTCTAAATTTCTTTCAGAGAAGCCGGGGGAGCTTTTGGCAAGAGAGAGGCAGCCAAGGAAGAAGAATACTTCAGGAGACTGGTTAGCAGCCATCTTTCTTGAATGTTTTTTAATAATATATCACTTCCTTTTTTATTTATTGCAAGAAGTTGATTCTTAACAGCCCTCTTCAGCAAGCCCGTACATTATTGAAATGCTTGTTTTTATTTAAATCATTATTTTTTTCAACTGTTTTTTGAAAATGATTTTCTTGAATTCCAATTTTTGACAGACAGGACAGCAGCTTGACACCCTGAAAGAGTCTCTCCACGATGAGATCAAGTACCACAAAGAGGAAATCGAAGATCATCAGGTCAGACAAACATCTCTAATAAAATTTATCTGAATGATGATAATTAGTTATATTAAAGTTGTGAGTTGCACAAGAAAAGAATAATAAAATAATTTTTTTGAATTAAGTTTTTCTTTTTGCTAGGGAGTTAGTAAATAGAATTAATTAGTTTAAAAGTTTGGTAGGAAATCCACTTATTTTTTATTATTATTATTTGTACTGTTATGCGAACATTATTTATTATAAAAATATTTATTTAAACACTTCCTGTTGATTTTAATTTCTAGAAAGCCATTCAGAGACACAAGAAAAAGTTGGAAGACTTAGAGAAGCTTGGAAATTAAGAGATCTCGTCGTGGACCGCGGGGGTGCTTCGAATGTCCTTAATTTTGATGCGGCGTCTCTTTTATTCCCCGTACGACTCGATCTTTTAATTGACGAAATAAAAAAGATGTGATCAAAATTATTATTTCTATTAACGGTTGGTTATATTAGTTGCACAGATGCCGATGATTAACAGAACTGCTTTATAATAAAATAAACTCATCTTCTCTCATTGTCTTGATTTCGGTCAGCTAGTTCGATTTCTCAATTATGGAAAGCCATTGGCTTAAATAGAGTGAAAAGATTTGGAATCAAAATAAAGAATAATTGCACAGGCCATAGGAGATCATCGCTTTATTTATACGTTACATACTTATAACTACAGTAACATTCAAAGCGGAGTGCTTGGAATGTTTTGACACCCAGATATTTCTCATTTCAGAGTTTTTATCAATATTGAGGTAACCAAAATAAAACAAGTAATTTTAAAGCTTTAATTTCTGTTCATATAATAAAATTTTCAGTAATAAACAATAATAATAATAGTAATCAGTAGAGAAAACAACAACAATACTAGTGTCATATAGACTGTTTAAGCAATCGATCGAGTTATGTATGGCTAATGGAATTGTTATGGGGTAGAGTGATTATAAAAAAAGCTGGGGCAGATTCTGGAGGCAAGAGTTGATGGTTCACCCTTTCCGACCCCTAGAACCTTTTGAGGAATTCTTCAGCAGAGATACGAGCCCTGGAGTTGAGGGCGAGCTTCATTTCACTGATTTCTTTGTCAATTTCTTCCATGAAATGAATAACAAAGTCTACCACCTTTAAAGCATGTAAAATTGTATTCCTAGTGAGGATGAATAAATTTAAAAAAATAGCTTAAAAATTTACGAAAGAGCAGTACGGTTCTAGAATGCACTCGAAATGATTAGCAGACGAATAATACACAAACATCTGTAAAACGTAAAAGTAGATGCAATACTTTCTAGGTTACTATTTAATGGGCAGCCAAAGTGTATGAAAATAAAATTGTGGACAAAAAAAAAACTAATAAAATTAGACATAGGAAAAAAGTCTATCGTACCTTGTGTTTGTACATCTGTTCAGTGTGAAAGTTTGTTATTAGAAAGCTGATGTCGTATCCCTGTTAGAATATTAATTATACTATTGAAACATTAGCTAAACTTCATAAATACTAAAAAAGGCACATTAAGAATTGTTCATGCTTATTATGTTACAAGACAAATGAGCTGTTGATTTACATCAGTGGTCTCAAACACGCGGCCCGCTGGATATTTTGTGGCCCTCCACTTGATATCAAAGTTCAATGTAAACTTATGTGGCCCCCAGACAAATTGAGTTTGAGACCCCTGATTTACATCATCAGACCAACACAGTTTAATGTTAGCAAATATTGGCACAGCAGTCAAAAGTTCTTAGCTTTTTTTTAATGGACTTAACCTAGAAGTTGGTATTTTTAAAGTTTATTAACAAAGTCAACAACCGTGCCAATTATCAACAAAACCCAAATGATGTTGTCAGATATTATGTTCCTCATTTTTTAATGTCAATATGTACCAATATAACGTTGTGAAAATTAAAAAATTTATCGAATATATAAAATTGAATGCATGTGAGTAACAAAATTTACAGAAACAAAATTAATTAATGCTATCTCTTAAATGTGATTTTTAAATTCAAGTCTGCCCGCACAGCTGCAACTCACCTCGACCGGTTTTCGTCTGAGAACGACAAAATTGTCTGCCCTCATCATCATGAATCTCATGAATTTCTTGCACAGGATTTTTTCTATTTCATCAGCCTGTTAAAAATAAATAAAACTAATAAAATAACACCAAGACTGACCATCGATGACTATGAAAAAAAGTAAAAGCTTGAAATATATTTTTAAAATTCAAACATAGTAGATTCAGGAAATATAAAAACATTGACGTCAAATATAATTAATTAAAGAGCAATAGGTAATCTTTATAAATCAACTTTGACAAAAAAAAACTCTTCTATAGCTAAACATTATGAAAATATAAATAATAGCTACATTACAAGCTCTTCCCTAACTACCTTACATTCCTTGGGGCCAGGGGGGATAGGGGTACAGTAAAGAGGCATACAGATAATAGTTATGGCAGAATATTAGTATTAAGAGTAAATAACACAGGATGCCAAGCTAACAATTATCAAGCAATAATCTCAACAAACACACACCTGTTTGATGGCAATGCTGATTCTCAATGAGTTGATAGAACCTTCAATCAAGACCTTTTCCTTCTCATTACGACTGATCACAACTGGAGTGAGCAGTAGCTCTTTACTAGTTCTTTGTGATAAGAAAAAACTTTATTTTCTTCAAAGTCAAAACTAGCTAGAATAAAACATAATTTGTAGTAAGATTAGTCATTATTTACCTGACTTCAACTTCCGGTTTGTTGTGTCTCTCTACAACCTGTGATGAAAAATTCTGAACACAAATTGCAGCCGTTAACGTATTTCTAACGGCCTTCAAGTATGGCTGTAGAGTGGCAGACTGAAACAGAAATTTACATTTGAAAAGGATAACACAAATCTCCAGGAAGTGAAATGGCTTGTTGAAATTTTTATAACTTAATCACCCCACTAAATTGAAAACTCAAATAACGTAATAATTACATTAAGAATTTGAAACTAATCAAATGACATAAACAGGTAAGTAATCATTACCATTTTAACACTAACACGAACCAGCTCGGTGATCAGGATGAAACACGGACCGGATGTATTTACATTAATTCGTTTAAGTTTAACTCACTAAACAGCGTTTTGGTTTACAAAATTATTATTTTTAATTAGTTAACAAAAATAGTTTGTTAGACATTATTTTTTTTAACAAAGCCGTATTTTTTGTATTTTTTATTGTATTTTTTATTATTTATGATAAAAAATGTATTGTTTTAACAACTAAAAATTACTATTTTAGTTATTAATTATTATTTTTAAAAAACATTTATTTATCGATGGATAGATTTAGAGTTGTTTAGTAACTTGTTGATATCTTCTCTTTCCGCATCCTTTTTTATCGTATCACGATGTCGGTAAGTAATTGAGCGTGGAATTAACGCCAGTTTTCATTTAATTTATCGCGAAGTATAAATTATTCCTTGTATCTTTGTGCAATTATTAGACTAGTTTTCACATGACAATTAATACCATTTTCGACCACACTTACGTTTTCTATGGATGTTTGCTTGACAGCCCGAAAAAGAGGTCGAAGTTAAGGATGACAAGAAGAAGAATAATCCCATGAGGGAGCTGCGCATCGTGAAGCTGTGTCTGAACATTTGCGTTGGTGAATCCGGTGACAAACTGACCAGAGCAGCTAAGGTCTTGGAACAGCTTACTGGCCAACAGCCAGTCTTTTCTAAAGGTGAGTTGAAAATTAAAATTTAGGCTAACACAAAAATAAAACGGTTGATGTTAATTAAAGTGATGTAAATGAAGGCCATGTTTGACGACATGTAGGAATATAATTAAAAACACAATTCAATATGACATACTGTATTGTATTGGTTTTGATTGATGTTTGCAATTTACTTTGCCCAATATAGATCTTAACTGTTTGAATTGTCGAATTTTAGCTAGGTTTACCGTCAGGTCTTTCGGAATTAGAAGAAACGAAAAGATCGCCGTTCACTGCACAGTCAGGGGTGCTAAAGCTGAAGAAATTCTTGAGAAAGGTCTCAAGGTAATAAGTGTTTATTAAATTAACACAATGTACAATGATTTGTGTCCTTATGTGCCAGATGATCTAGTTATATTGTATTGAGCTATTTAGTTATTTTAGTTCTTTATTTAATAAATGGAAAAGGATGAAACCTAATACTGAAATCTGATGATGTGATTTTGTATTAGCTCTAACTGATTCTTACTTTTTTGCACATTAACACAGCTTTATGGTTCTATGTCATTATGTTGTGAATTTTTTTAAAATACTTAGTGCAAGAATAACTCTCGTTGTTGCAACATATCTTAGCACATCCATTGTTGAGGTATTACTAAATCACGAGCATATTTTCTATATCTTTATTGTAAAATGAAAATGATGATACTTAGACCTGAAGTCATGTGATGTGATTTTGTATAGCTCTAGCTGATTCATAATTTATACTAATTTTACAATTAATAATTTCAATATTGCTTATACTTAAACTAAGCTATTGATTTTACAAAGGTCAAAGAATACGAATTGAGGAAAGGTAACTTCAGTGATACTGGCAACTTTGGCTTCGGTATCCAGGAGCACATTGATCTTGGTATCAAATATGATCCATCCATCGGTATCTATGGTATGGACTACTATATCGTCCTCAACAGACCAGGTATTTGTCGTTTTATTTTGTGTTTACATTGAGCTGTCTGTGATGATTAAACACTGCGCAAAATTTAAGATGTCTCTACATGGTCCATTGTGAGATGTTGGCTTATGAATTTCGCATGTCTCTAGATGTGCTTGAGAATCTAAGTTACGATATCTTACAATGTGTATAATGTGAGGCATCAATGTGAAAATCGTAATCTGAGAACAGCTAACAAATTTTATATTTCCGGTTATAATATGTATGATCATTTGCCATAAGGTTACAATGTGTCAAAAAGACGAAGGGCTGTAAGCAAGATTGGACCCCAGCACAAGGTTACAAAGGATGAAGCCATGAAGTGGTTCCAACAAAAGGTTTGTAATTTTTATGGGTTATGTCTTGTTTACAATATCTTAAATATAAAAATTTTTCATTTCAGTACGATGGTGTTATCCTGCCCGGAAAGTAGACATGTTGAAAAAGACTGTTAATGCTTTTGTTGTAATAAAACATTCAAATAAAAGTTCGGTTGTTTTAAATTGTTTAACTGATGTTTGGGGAGATGATTATGTGGTGGTGTTTTAAATTGTTGCGACAAAATTTGTTTAACTGATATTTGGGGAGGTGAATATGTGGTGGTGTTATACATCATAAGGATAAACTTTGTACTGAGAATCCGCACACTAGATCCATGTCCCTTGAACGATGTTTTACTACATTTAACCAGAGTGTCATCTACCGAATATCTGTAAATTAAATTTCAATACACAATGTTCGCTAGGTGCTATTTGTTATTAGGTAAAATTTAAATATATTCCCTAGATGTCGCATTACCTTTTAAGGAATTCGTTGTGATTTCTACCAGAATAATTGTATTAAACAAATATATTTGTGACAAAAGGGAGATTGCCATTCTTTTTTGCGTGGATCAATGACTTGGGAGCTTATTTGTAGTAACACTGCAAATTAACTCATATATGCGTAGTATTAAAAAAACTAACCCATAAAAACAAAGTTTTTATTATAAATCCTTTATATACGATCCTAGATTTTTATTTTATTTGAATTTTTGCAATCGTTTTAGAGCCAATTGTGCGATGGCTTTTCGCAGCTATTTGTACCAGTGTCACTTCAATTAAATGTAGCGACATCTATCGAATGAATTATATATTTTCAGATTTCGATTTTCCAAAATTAAAATTTTAAATCGCTCTAGCGCCTAAACGGTGCGTCCTAGAGCAAAACGGACGTCATTTTTGGGGTCCTCAAAGGGGGGGGGGTATGGAATCGGCCCAAGATTAAGTTAGTCCAAAAAAAAAATTTTTCGTTTTTTATCCGATCAAACTGAAATTTTGATAGATTCAATTGTCTCGCAGCCCAAGTCGATGTGCCAAATTTCAGCTCGATCGGATAACGGGAAGTGAGTTAATTTTGAGACTCAAAGTTTGTGACCGACAGACGGGAGGACAATCGAAAATAATATAAAGGATTTAAAAATGAATCATTTTACATGTGCTTTACGCATTCAATTGTTCTTATGCTGCCATGCGCTCTGATTTATATGCAAGCTATTTCTTGGTGGCTCTCAAGTTATGGTATTGGAGATCCTAATCGCCATTAGTATTACATTTATTTGGACAATACTTTGTGTTCTTGGCTCATACATACTATATTGTACCTAAAAAACGACATTAATATTTCCAAACAAACTGGTTTTTCTATCAAAATTGCATGTTACTATATTTATACAAATGCAAAAAAAAATAAAACTTGACATAATTCTCATGCAGTTAGTTTTATCTAAATAGAAGGTTAAAGCTGTCAGTTGTGAACTAGATAATTAATGGACTGGAGTAGGTGAAATATTTATAAATTTGTATTTAACAGCAGCCAGTGCTTGAGTTAGTGTGTTTCTTCAAATTTATAGTGTCAATCGTATTTCGGGAAGCAATGTTCCAGTTCTTCTCCAGCTCTAATGCACGCTCAGCAGCTGAGAAAAATGCAGAGTCGACGTTTATGATGTCTTTGGCACTCGTTTCAAAGTAGGGAATCTTCTGTTCTCTGCACCACCTTTCGGCCTGTCAATAACTTTGGTTGTTTTAACCAGAATATTCACACACAAATCAACTGCATGCTGAAGTTGAGCTAACAATATACACAGATAACAATCTTAGAAATCCTAACATACAAGTTTCAATCCAAGGAGTAACGATTTAAAAATATCAGAGATAAAAAAATAGCAATCCCGTAGTTGAAAATACTAAGTTAAAACTAGGTTACAAAATAAGCAAATCACTAGTTGAAAATACCAATTTATAACAGATACCAATGAAGCAGAATTGAATACATAACTAAAACTAAATAGTACATAACTAAAAGCTAAAACTTCTTAAATTTCTTTTTCACCTGCTGGGTTGAGACTCTCCTGTCCGAGACATCGATCTTGTTGCCGATGACGACAAACGGGAAAGTGCTGGGATCCGCCACGTTGGAATAATTCAAAAATTCACCTTTCCAGTAGGAGAGACGCTCGAAACTCTTTTCGTCGTCAACGGCGAACGTTAGCAGGCAAGCATCTGAGCCTCTGTAGAACGGAGTCCTCAGGCTTTTGTACTTCTCTTGACCGGCAGTGTCCCAGATTTGCAGGGTGACTGGCTGGAAACAAAATTTGGAAAAAGAACGAAGTTAGAGTTTGACCCCAAAGCATAAGATGTATTTTATTTTATAAATGAAAAAATACAATTGAGATAAGTTTGTTATTTTTAGCTTAAAATAAGTTGTCAAAAAATCAAAATAAAATTCTTTTCCATGTTTACGCAATTTTTTTAGATAATTAATACAGTAAAATAATACAAATATATAGTGATACAATTTTATTTATTATATTATTAATAACATGCACAAAAATGCAGAACGAAAAATGGGCTGAACATTACTTTCTGGCAGCTGGGTATTTGAATATCTTTCTTGAGAAATTCAACTCCAACCGTGTGTGACGTTCTCGGATCGAATTTTTCTTCGATATAAACCCTCATCAGAGAACTTTTACCGACTCCACCGTCGCCGAGAAGTACAACCTTAAGGATTCGATTCAGCTTGGGACGGGTATGATTCGGTGACATGGTGCCCAATTTAAATATCTTTTGATGAAATAATAGCATTAGAGTTGGTAATTAATTTAATTATTTAATATCAAGTCAGAAAAAGTTATAAACAAAAATAAAATTCTAACGTGTCAAACTAGAAATAAACTATTCATATCATCGTGTTGCCAAAAAAAAATTTATTAACTCATTAACTGCAATGTCTTGTAGTTTCTGTAACAATTTTGATAAAAATTTCACAGCTTGTTTTTTTTTAATAGTTTATAGTCCTTTACACCAGGTGTTTTAAGACTGTAATGGCTGTATGTAGGAAGCACTTAAGTACTTCCTGTTGTGGATCATTATTTGATTCTTTTAACTTTTCCCTCCTCCTTTCTCCAGGCTTGGGACTGGCTTGCAAAAGCAAGGCGGATTTGATTCACAACTTGGCCTGTTTTTTTTTATATAAATATGTTCTTTACTTGAACTATTAGTTTTAGCTACAGACAATTGCCAACTCTTCCACTTATCACTTATCTTTTAAAAACTCATCTACTGCTTTTCTAGTGTGTCTGTTCTTCTGCTATTACTATTTTAGTCACATTTTTAAGTCATTTCGGACTATAAGAATTTATTTTAAGTCTGTTTAAATTGTTTTACTAAATTTTACAATTTATACTACATTTTATAACGTATTTTCTGTAATTATCGACACTAAAACTAAATTTTAAAAACCATTAATAAAAACTAATTTTTCTCATATAAAGACTTCTCATACAATTTTTCATAACATAAACAAGTTGTATCATAAAAAAAAAAATACAACTCACATGACAGGTGACGGTCAACAAACCGAAACGTTTAATTAAATCGATAATAAATTACGACAAATAAACTCCTGTCAAATGCTACTCTTCAAGTAGATATAAATATAACATATCAACAAAGATATCGTCTGTAAAATACTATCGGCAAATCAGCAGGTACTATGTACATTTTCATCTCGAAGCATGTAAACAACATGAATAATAACAACAACAATAATAATAATAATAGTATTGTGGCCTGACTACTTCCACTCGAGTTGCTAATGTAACAAAGTCAGCAGATCAGACCACCACTTGCTTACCATCGGAATCCGTGAACACAATTTTTTTAATTATTATTTCTAAGCTACCCTGGAAGTGTAATAAACGAACACGAGCTGGGAAATTAGTAGGTACTAATAAAATCAAATGCTCCTAACCTCTCTCTAATGCTGTCACAGTGTAGTGGTGTAGCTAGGGGTTTTGGCACCCGTGGATGTCAAACAAATGTGCCTCTAGAAATTCTTATGTGTAAACGTTTCCTCCAGAAAAAGCTAATTACTCTGGAGTTTTTTTTCTCGAAACCTTACACGATTTCTCTAACAAAAATATCTGATGATATTTCGTGCTGTCAAAATTGCTTTCAAACTTGACTGCTGGACTTTAACCTAGCTTATGTTGCATTTTTGACGCAAAGCATTTCACAGCTGATCAAGTATTATTTTTTTTTGAGTGCATAAACACTTACAGAGCCGACAGGCTAGCAGCCTAAGATCGAACCAAAACGGCTACTAATTCGCCTCAATCCCCAACCTAATGATTTAGATTAATTACTGCCAGTGGCTTCTATCCTTATACAGCCGGGCGCAGCTTCGCCCGGCAAAAAACAGGGGGGGGAAGAAAAAAATAAAAGGGGGTAAGGAAAAAAGTTTAAAAATCCATTCATTTCGAAATTTCGATTGAACCTAAAGAATATATCTAAACGACGTGAGAGTCGTGAGACGTCGTGTGGCTTCTCAACGTTGACTCGAGATTCGTTAATTAATATTTAATGTCCATCTTATCTTTCATATAGCTCATCTAATACGCTTCACGATGTAGCCGCAACCGAATGGACATGGAACATAATTTATGCTGAAGCCCATGAATTCTAATAAGTTCTAGGACTGATGACGGCTATATAAAATAAACTTGACTCTTTTTGACTCCTTCTTGTTCACAATTTGTTTACTTTGTTAAAGAAAAGAATATGCCGCGAGAAAAATTCAAGTTTAAGTTACGTTGTTGCGAGTTAGCCTGCGGGAACCTGGTTCGATTTGATAAATGGATGGAGCATTGTCGAAAGCGTCACGCTTTCAAATGTACTAGGTTAGCTTACCTTATCATTGTAAAAGAAATAATTTTGAACAATTGAGACGGATTTTTAAACATCAACACATATTCTTGTGGTTTTGCGATTTCTGCGCCAACTTACAGGGTTAAGAAAAGTTTTAGCATTTACACAAACATATATACATACATACATACACAGCCGTATTGAATGTAGGACATTTTCCATTCCATCTCGGAAATTCCATTGAAACTATTTTTTACTGATAATTATAGTTAATAGTTAAAAATTTAGTCTAGTAGTTCTTATCATATTTTGCAAATTTTCACATGGGGAACGTCCGGCGGATAATGTTCGTTCCCCGGACGTTTATATAACCATTAAAATTGTTAAGGACCTCAATGTTGGATGATTGGTTCTCTTCATTATTAATACTTGCCTCAGAAAAAGACATTTTGGAAAACATTCCTGTAGATAAAATCATTGATAGATTTGCTGCAACATCAAAACCGCTAAAGAAACTTTTAATTAAATAAATTTAGATTTAGATTTATAGTTTTAAATGATTTTTTCAATATTAACGTATGTTGTTTTTCTGTGCTTGGGTATTATACCGAAATTAGACGAATTGTTGAGGAAAATGTGTATAGAAAGAACAAAAAAGTGTGTTAAAACTCAAACTATATGTATTTCACCTTATATATATATATATATATATATATATATATATATATATATATATATATATATATATATATATATATATATATATATATATATATATATATATATATATATAAGGTGAAATACTAAAAATAATAGCGGTCGCAACTTGGAGGAGGGGGGGAAAGCTTAGCTACTTAGGGGGGGAATTGAGCCCGGCCACTTGGGGGGGATAGAAGCCACTGATTACTGGCTCATTTATGTAACCAGAAATACGCCAAGTAAAGCCCCAAGAAATAGCTGACTTTCTTCATCGTATGACCCCGAAATTCCGTGAAGAAATAGAAACAATTAGAATATGTAATGTCGAGTAATATTTGCAAGCTATTTACACTGACATACACACACGCACACGTTCTACAAAATAAAATAGAAACGAATGTAACTATAAACGAAAAACCTTCACTTTTAATGAAAAAATGTGAAAGAAATTGTGTCAAAAAAAAGAGAGATACAGTAAGACGATTAGAATGGTGAGCCAAAAAAAGTACTTTTTAGAATATATAACAAAAATCCTTTCGAAAACGCTTTTGAATTAAGGAGAAATATAAAGAGCTGTAAACAGTCACATATTTATTGATCTACATATCTCAACACACACACTTGCTTTCTGCTACATGCTAAGATACACATATGTGTAAATATATATCTATATATATAATTTATATTAATTATTTATCAATACACATCAGAAATAAAAACGAAAGTGTCCACAAGAATGATAACCAACAGTTGCAAATAATCCATCTAAAATAAAGAAATCAGGACATGAAAACAGAATATAATAATTCAACACAATGTCAATGATGATGTTTCTGATGATATATACATATGCATATGTACGTAAGTGTGTGTATATATATATATGGATGCAAATCAAATTGTGCAACCAACAAAACAATATAGAGAAAAATTAAATTTTTCCATTTTTCGGCTCGTTCTCACGACGGCAACGCAACAGCAATAGTTTTTTCCGGATTAAAAAAAAATTAATCAACCACGGCGAAAACCACGGACAGGAGAATATCATCAGTTAAACAAGACGTAACAAGATGGCAACGGGAGGAAAATAAAAGCAGAGACAACCAACCAACCAACCAGCTAGCTAGCTAGCTGGCGATCCTAAAATTGTGTCGATTGTACGGATAATGAGAAGAGAACGCAGTTAATAAATACAAACAAAATTCGTGAAGACAAACAATTTAAAAATGAATGACAGACAAACATACACACTGCACAGCTGTTAAACGTCCGTTGAATATTTACAGGTACGTAGGTTATGACTATTTTTCTTTCTATCTCCACCAGTACCCTATCTGTCGCCAAAACGAACACGCCCACACGAACAGGCACGACAAGCAGGGAACCAACAACTGCAACTGCCTATAACGGCTTCCGAACTACCAACTCCATAAATAACCACAATAGCTTTATTAAATTCTATCAAAGATAATAATTACACGGCAAATAATAATAATGTCAATGTTCTTTATTGTTCATAAACTAGAATGATAGTACAAACGAATGAATATATTTATATGTATATTATTTACAGATGCATTTCACTCATGACGATGCAAAAAAGCATTAAAAAACAAATCCGACATCAACCAATAAGAGCAATACCGCCGATTGACTTCCAAATATAGTCGTGCACCGATTCATATCACGAACAAAATATAATTCAAATTCAATTAAAAATTAAACAATACAATAAAACATCAGGTTGAAATAGGAAAGTGACAAAGGAAATCTGAAACAAAATTCAACGACCACTGCTCAAACGGAAGCGATTGTAATGTAAGTTTGGTGGAAAACGAGAAAGGGAGAGACGGAGAGAGAGAGGGAGGGTGGGGGGTTGGCTTTACGTAGCAAGAGGAGCAGCAGAGAACGTCCGACTATCTCACGTCACCACTGTCGACATCTCTTGTCATGGTCTTTCCATGGGAGCAGGATCGAGCCACGGAGTCCAGTAATCTGTTTGGGTTGACAAAAAAACATACATACGATTAGTCCAATCTTATTTATCATGATTCGCGTCGGATAAAATCTATATAATTTTTTTATTTAATTATAATAATTTGAACAACAGTAAAACTCCATTACAACAAATAGACGACACAGATGTAGAAGACACCTCATTGTTGCATTCGCCCTTTACTACTTTATATTTGTACACAAAATGAATTTTTATAAAAACAACTAACAAGTTGTAACGAAGTTCTACTGAAACTGCCAAAAGTTTTAAATAATTAGAAGAAATAAACAAGCAGCAAGAAATAATAGGCAGCATACAAACAACCAATGAAAATGATAATAATAAAAATGATAATAGTAATAATAATAATAACACCAACATAGTCTGAAAAGTGAAGAAACTTGCTTTCTAAAGAAGTTTCAGTAAGCGCAGCTCTTTCAAAAGCTTGCCAATAAAGCTGAAATGAAGCAGAATTTATCTAATCAGCAAAGCATACGATTATACAGTATCTTCCAAGTTACAGTCTGCCAATAATTTCTTTTTATCACTATAACTGCATATGATCAAACTCAATTCTCAGAAATTGAATGCATCATTTCGTGTACAGGATTAATTTACTTTTTCTGGACTCATTAGAAAATCTACAGAGTATGTTTTCTTTCTATACACAGTCAGTCATGAAAGTAGGAAAAACACCCTCATTAGAGAAAAAAATCAATTACATTATCAAATTGTATTTAAGCAGATGAGAATATCATGCATTTATTCATCTAGTTAGATGTCATGCACGATTTTTAATATATATATATATATATATATTGGATTTTTTAAAATTAAAATTGACTTTACTATAACAGGAAGACACTGTATATCTAACAGTAAAACAACATCAATAATATCAAATGAAAATATCAATACCAAGTTTGTAGCATAAACTGATTTATAGATGAATGCAAACAAAACTCAAAAATACAAAGCAATAAAGAAGCAAAATAGCAAGCAGATACATAAGCATAATAAAACGATAAGGATTCTAATAAAAATAAAAATAAAAAGTTCGTTAACTCACCTTTCTATCTCAGGTGCGCAGCGGACGAACTCGTGGTTCCAGAACTTGTAGCTCGGATTCTTGAGTAGCTCGATGAAGGTGAGAAGGAGCCCCCAGGGATGGGGCCTGTTCACCATAAGTCTCTCGAGAAGGACTCTTGTTATCTGCTCTTGTATCGCCTCGGTGTTGGCCTCGGCGAACAGGTAGAGCAACGTACTGCTGAAGTACTGCGTGTGGCTGTTCGGAAATCTCAGGTGATTGGCCATTGCATTCAGGAACAAATATCGACCTGAAAGAATGAATGAACTTATTTATATAGCACCAGATAAAGTCAGAGGCGCTTACTAAGGTTCCAATTTTGAATAGGAAACTTCGAAGAACACGCTATTTATATAGACATGAGAAGTTAACCCTAGATAATGCTGAGTTAACGTGAGCACATGTGAGTTAGTTAGCTCAAGGAAATTACGTGCCCGGACCGGGAATCGAACCCGTGTCTATGCGACCCTCAAAGCCGGTATCTATACCACTAGACCAACACGTTCCACAATCAATTAAAATAAATACACACATGCTCATACATTAATACACAAAAGGCTCACCTTCGGTGTCAAGATCAACAGCAAGATTCTGGAAAATGTCCATGTGGGAAGAATGTGCAATAGTACTGACACTGGGTGCCAGACCCTTGGCGTAAATGTGATTAATAGCCTGAGTTCCAACGTGCAGGACGAGGCTGTTCAGAAGCGGGATGTTGTATTTCACCCCGGGAGTGTTTGACACCTGTACATTACAAAAAAGTGTTTTACATAATTAGGTTCAGTAAAAACATTAACCAACCTCTTACTCAGCACTGATACCATAATTTGTAAGAAAAATAAAGTAATACAAATTGTAAATAGTTACATTTGTGATTAAAAACAACGAAAGATGAATTAAATGAAAAAAGAAAATTATTTGATAAATTAAAAGAAAAATTAATAAAAATTAGTGTACCTGCAAGCGACTTCTCAGGTCAGAGAGGAAAGTCACAGGCTTTCTCGTGTTCAAGTAAGAATCCAAATCCTTTTAATAGATAAATTATTCCATTGATAAATTACGAATTTATTAAAAACTTTAAAAAAAATTATATAAACTAATAATAATAATAATAATAATAATATTTTAATTTATTCAAACATTACATATAAAAATCTTCTTAGTCGGCATGTGATGATGAAAACAAATATATGAACATATTTATACATTAAATACCAAGCTTCATGTTAGCTAATACATCATTCTTTTTTTCTCGAAAAAATAAAACATTGTTAACAATCAGGCTACAAGCATAAAGAAAAACATCAGCTAAATAAATAATTTCTACAGAGCAAAGATTATTATTAGAAATGACACTAACGACATTAGCATAAAATCGTACACAATAAAATGAAATTAACATAATGAAATTGAACAGCTCGCTCAAAAGTGGCAAAAAAATCATAGTAAAACTTGCTCACCCTCTTGAGGGACAACGGCTGGATGTTGGCGACGTAGTTTGTCGCGATCCGAGGCGCGGAGTTAATGTCGGGCATCATTTCCACTCGTAGGTTGGGAGTGAACGGATCGGGCAGGCGCATGTTCTTTGGGTAGGCGCTGAGGACCAGATTCCGGATTTGTATGCAGTTGGTGGGGATGGCATCGCAGAGGGCGTAGTGATACTCGACGAACAGCTCCGGAAAGTCGTGCAAGAGTACGAGGAATACCTTCATGGTTCCCTGGTCGCGTAACGAAGACGAATGTGTAATGATTGTCGATAAAATTTGAAAACATCCATTAAAAACAATCTAATGAGACTTTTTAAAGATTGTCAATAAAATTTCAAAGCATCCATTAAAAACAATCTAATGCGATTTCTTAATATTCTACCTTGTAGAGTTGATGGATGGGTTTCGGAAGATCAGCATTCCTTAGGTACGGTGCCATGAAGTTGAAGAGGTCTACTATCAGCTGGGCGTACATTCCCCACGTCTGATCGAAAGAAAAATTAAACTCTTTGAACTACAGAAAAAATAACTAATAAATAAAACATATACATACTTCTTATTATAAACTAATTAACTAATAAATGAAAAAAACATATACATATTTCTTATTATAAACTAATTAACAAATAAATAAAAACATATACACATTTATTATCATCATAAACTATAAAATCTAGTTCCGACATTTCCAACCTTTTGGTTTCGGTTAAGCGCAAGCATCTTTCCGACGAAAACACGATGCGAGATGATCTCCAGCCAAGCGAATGTGAAACTTGCTACCTTTGCTGGCCTCAGGATGTGTAGGACGTTTCTAATCGTGGAACGGGAAGATATGATATAGTTACATGGGAAATATAACAAATTTAAGCAGTTATATAAATGACAAAACATTGAACAAAATATTATGATATAATGAATAACACGACATACGGTACAATTTAATCGAGATCATATATCTTCATCAGCATTATTATCATCATCACATCAACCCACAGAAACAAAATTAAAGTAATTATTTAAAAACTATATATAGGAATTCTAAAAATCAATAAATACGTACGAGAAA
This sequence comes from Erpobdella octoculata, assembly GCA_963978895.1. Lineage (NCBI taxonomy): Eukaryota > Metazoa > Annelida > Clitellata > Hirudinida > Erpobdellidae > Erpobdella > Erpobdella octoculata. The sequence continues at coordinate 22,503,017 of OZ022247.1, read as the reverse complement.
GCAGTAAGGACGTCCAGATTCAGAGGCTCCAGTATCTGGTCGGGTGCATTGAGCTCGATGAAGAGCATAATGAATATCCTATGATACGGAAGGGGATAGAATTCGGTTTTCTTCATTTCGTGATCTTGCACCAGAACTCCTGTTACCACTCCGAGTACCTGAAAAGGTGGAAAATTCATCGCAATTAATGACACTGCTGTTTGGAACAGTCGCCAGGTGATTTGAGCGATAATTCTTCAATGATTGCCAGACTCTCTACAAAAAGACAAGCACACACACATGCACGTGCACATGTATCTAGATACCTTGTTGAGCAGATTGACTTTAGTGATGTTGTTGTTCGGATCGCCCGAGTTCTTGAGCAACAGGACGATCAGCTTAACGAACGCATCCAGCGTGTTGAAACACTGGAACCTGACCCGAGTCGGGTTCTGGGACGGGTCGTTGAGCAGCCTGTAGCACATGCCGACGCACGATTCGGTACTGACGCGAAAGAAGCGCGTGATCAGCTCGTCGGTTTTCAGAATTCCTTGGAACCACATCTGTAGTGCATAATCATCATTAATCTAGCAGGGAACAATAAAGTAGAGTTAGTCAAACAATAAAGTAGAGTTAGTCAAACAATAAAGTAAAGTTAGTCAAACAATAAAGTAGAGTTAGTCAAACAATAAAGTAAAGTTAGTCAAATAAAGTAGAGTTAGTCAAACAATAAAGTAGAGTTAGTCAAACAATAAAGTAATAAAGTTACTCGTATAGAAATTTATATAATAGAATTACTCAACTAATAAAATTACAACTGTTATAATAATTAATTTCCTAAATTTACTAAATTTACACCTACATCCTCCCGACCAATCCGTAACGAGAAATAAATAAACAGATCGACTACTAACGTGATTGATAAACTGATTGAACGACTTGTTGTTATCGCGAAGCGAAGACGCAGAGTGGAAGGTGTTGACCCACTCTCTGATCAGGTAGTCGGCCTTCTCTTGGAATCCCGGCGGATCGTTGAACTCGTGAGCCTGAGCAATGCCGGAGTGCATCATGGTCGGAGCGGTCATGACCGATCGGTCGATCAGACCCGACTCGGTGCTGTGCTGCCTGACCGAATCAAGGAGACTGGGGAGACTGGTTTGACGAACATTTTCAATAAATTTGCTTAATCTGTTGATGTCACATTTTCTTATGTCAAAATTTTTAAAAAATAAATAAATAAACAAAAAAGGTAAATGTAACAAGAAATGCTACAAATAGGAAGAAAATGGCCAACTCACGTCTCTGGACCTCTGGAATGTAAAACCGCTTTCTGCAACGATTCTATCGTACTTCCAAAATCTCCCTGTTGGAAAAAGAATTATGATTACAATGAATTCCTCACTTGAAATTATAACGGTATTTAATAAATAAATTTTAATAGCAGCACAAAATTTATTCAAAAAAATTCAGCATTGTTTTACAATTATAACTTTTAATTAATTCTTATAAAGATGATGGAACATCAAAAACTACAACACAATAATAATAATGAATTTAATAAATTATTAACTTAATAGAATGAATTATAATTAAAATAAATTATTAATTAACTAGAATAAATTAATAACTAAACTAAATTATTAATAAATTAACTAAAATAAACTAGATAAATAAACTAGAAAAAATTATTAATTAAATAGAATGAAATACCTCGTGGATCCTCATCTCGTGGTGCTTATCTGACTCGATGCAAAACCTTTGTACGATCTGCATGGCAAACGGAATGGCGTTGTAGTTGTTTCCGTCGACGAGACTGGCCAGGAAGCTGTCGTAGTGACTGATCACAACCAGTTGACTCTGCAAGAGAGCGCAGACGGCATCGATGCTGTACCTCAACTCTTCACGGCATTCAACCAAACATCTGAGAAAAAAAAATCGTCAAAGTAAATGCATTTTACCAATCACAAGAACCAATCAATACTTTAATTTCAACAGAGAGGAAACAGGTGAAGCCACTACCGTACGTAGCTCATCGACTGGCGCCTCTAAGGTTTCACAACACAAGTGTGCACCTTATAAATTTTCTACTACTACTACTACTACTACTACTACTACTACTATAAAAAACATAAAACACACCTAGTAACTTGTTTATTTGTCCACTGGTGTCCATAGACCCTCACATCCTGCAGGAACTTGAGTACAAGTAGGTGACAATCCCGGAATCTAGTCGTCTGATCGACAGTCTCATGGGCACCCGGTATCGCGGTCATCAGCAGCCCTTCCATTAACCCCTCTACAGCTCTCTGAGGAAGGCAAGAAGCGATACGTTAAAAATCGTCCGTAAAAGTAAACAACGAACCTGCCCGGAGCGGTACCTACCTGGAGGAGTATTATGGCAGAGTTGACGTCGCGAGCCGAATTCCTCGTTTGAAGTACCTGATCTAGCAGCTGTTGAAGGAGCGCCTGGAGTGGACTTCCGTTCAACATTCCCAAGCTCTGTTCCAGATCACGTGACACCTTGTCATACATCTGCAGAACGTCTTCAGCACCGTAACTCTGCGTGGTTGCCAGAAAAAAAAATCAATAATTTACACATTACTTAAGCAATCTCAATTACTATTATTATTATTATTATTTGACAACTTATATAGCGCAGTTAGTATAAATGCTTCAAGGGCGCTTTACACAATAGCGCATTGAAGAAATAAATTATTAAAAAATCATATAACAAGCCTTTATAAAAACAATGACATTCTTATTCATTTGAGGCTAATAAACAAAATTCCTCGTTGGTTGATACGAAAACTCAAGACGATGATGACGACCACACATGAAATAAAATAATATCAACAATTCACTTTCCAACAGACCTGCATGTTCTTTATCTGCGAGTGAACAACTTGCAGGCTGTGTTCGTTTATGGTGGGAACGAACCCGGGGATGTTCCGGGTGAACTCCTCGTACACGGCCATCTGAGCTTGGCTCACTCCTCCCAGTCGCAGGCGTATCTTTTCCGGGAGTCTCTCCTGGGCCAGGTAAGCGCTCTGGTCGTAGTAGTGACGTCCCTCTTGTTTCGCTGTCCTGCGAGCCTCGTATTCCTGGATAGCGGCAGGAGAATGATCGGACGGTTAGAAAATCAACGAGGACAGCAATAAATTCAATAAAATCAAGGGACTCGATTTATAAATATTACATTTCGATATAAATATTATTATAATGAAAAACAAATGAATTTTGGTAGGAAAGATGTCCATCCAGATACTCTAAACGACTATACAGTTCTGACAACTTGCAATAACTACGGTGCATTCAATGCTGATTTGTATGCATTCTTTAGAAGAACCAAAAATAATTGCATTATTAATTAATTATCAGTCACCCCTTGGAGTCTCTTGTCGATGTCCGGAATGGCTTTCTCCACAGCTGTCTTTTGCACGAAGACCGTGGCAAGCTCGGCGTTGTCCTGCGCGATGATGTTTGCAGCTGCATCTATCATCTCCTTCTGTTGCGGTGTCGGCATCTGGAATTGAGAAAAAGTAGTTTAATGCAAACGGAATATTTTATCGACCAATTCTGAGTATCTCGATCTGAATCTGGGTCTAATACTCAATTAACAGTTTTGCTGTCCGAGTTTTTCTTCACACCAAATGGACCATCTCGACTCACCCTCAATGCAGTGGAGAATACGGTCTTCAAGTTGTTGATGATGCTGACCATGATGGGCTCGTGGCAGGTGATGAGGGCCATTCCTGCCGTCATGAACCGGACAAACTGGTGGGCGGCCATTCTCATCTTGTTCTCGTCGGGTTCAAGAGAAAAGTCCTGTTCGGTCATCGTTACGTTCGGTTATTCGTTATTTCATCGTATCAAAGAATGGTTAAAAGTTAATTTTTTACTTGCCTTTTTGATTATGATATCTGCAGACTTGATGGCAATGCTGACCGCCTTTTCAACGGCCGGTGGAAGCATCTCCTGGATGGCCCTTTCAATGGCTGGCTTGACGTACTGTTTCAGGTGAGGATGGATGTGGAAGAGATTTATCTGATCCAAAATTAAAGATGGTTAATTTTTTTAAACCCCATATTGTAAAACCATTATTATTATTATTATTTAAATAATAATTATAATATTTGCAAATAGACCATAACAAACCACATACATCAATCGATCACGATCGAGTGAAAACGAACCTGGTCACTTATTACGATATGATGAGACAGAGTACCGGTAGCAGGAGATGAAGTCGTAGACACTCCAGACGTATTGGCAGCAGCGTTAATTTCTTGCTGGGGATACCCAGTGGCTCCACCGTATTGCTGCTGCTGCTGTTGTTGTTGCTGCTGCATGGGAGGTACTTCCACTACGCTTCCGCCGATATTCGTCACCTGCTGGTGCTGCTGGGTCGGCGTGGCAGGCGGCGGCGCCTGTATCGGGACTCCCATGTCCATGTTTTCTTCGGGAAGGGGTGTGGTGTCAACCTTGCGGTGCTTGTTCGGAGAGAGCTGTGGCACGATGCCCGACAAGCGGCTCGGATCTTTCAGGTAGTTACCCGGTTCCAACTCCTGCACGGGAGTATTCACACGTGAATAAAAATCATCAAAAAAAATCCTACGTGGCTCCGGCTTTCATACGGTACACAAATGAATTGCCTAAAAAAACCGATCGATAATCTTAGAAATACACGACAACATTCAAGAGAAACTCACGTTGATGTCGATTTGGAGGTTCTTACAGAGAACTTCGATTTCAAACTTGAGATTTAATTTCAGCTCTGGCTCCCTGTGCAGTTCTGATAGCACGTTCATTATGGCCATCGTCCACGGGTTCGGGGGACGAAAAACCTGCCGATCAAACAACCAAACCGTGATTAACAATGCAATAACTGAAATGATAGCTTTCCAATTTCACATTGAAAAAATAATCTATTACATAATCTAATCAACAAAAGTTGAGCAATCAATAAATCAAATCAAGATAAACTCACTCTACTCCTAATGGCAGATTCCAAAACCTTGGCAACGAATGGCACTACGTACAACAACTCGTCCGGACCCTTGACGAAAGCCTCGTAGACCATGGCCTTCAAGTCAAGATCAACTTGCAGGATGGGCTTGTTTTTAGCCAGCATTATCATTCCGAGCCAGTGGCCGAGATTTTTTAGCAGTGTCCGATCGGAAAAGTTTGCGACTCCTTTGTCGCTTCTAAGTAAAACCTGGAATTATGCGTAAAATTTAAAAAAATGATATTATGACCGCACTCACACACATACATGCATGCACAAAACATCTGCGATAGCCCTGCTATGAAGAGGTGCTATACAAATGTTCTATACATTACACTACATTACATAGTTGAAGAAGATATATAGCCATCTTAGTAGGAGGCTGCAACAACTAAGTCTAATACATAGAAACTGGTGCAACAACAAAAACTACAGAGCCAGCCCGACCTTGATGTTCCGATAGGTTTCGGCGACGACCATCTCCAGGAAGGCCGACTTGTGCAGGTGTTCGATGAAGTTGGTGTAAAGGGTGTGGAAGTTGTGTTCAGTACTGGCACGTTTCATCACCAGGTACTGTGCCACCCAGGCCATGAACTCATCACCAACCTGCTCGTTCATCTCTTTAGCCTATTTAATAATAATTAATACGAGAAAAAAATTATTATTGGTCGATCTATGTGCAAAATAGAAAACAATTAAATTGATAGAATAGTTAAAACGTATGCGACGTTAACACGGGTTCCTGTTTACTAACCTTCTGATCCATATTTGCCTGTGATAGGTTATTGAAGATAAAGAACACCTTGTCTTGTAAAGCCTCATTGGGTACGACAACGTTGTCCATTCCCTCTTTGTTGGCCAATAGAGTGTCGATGTTCGTGGCATTTGCAATTGAGCTCTGCTTTTCAAAAAAAAAAAAAAACAATGTTATAATAATAAACAGTCGTATCAACTTATCATACAATCAATACTACTTACCCTGTACGACGAATTGGCAGGCCTCGATATGGCTCCATGAGTGGCCGCAGCAGTGGTAGCGGCAATTATGGAGTGGACAGACGCTTGACTGCTGACAATCGCCAAGGTGGTCGTGGCGGCAGTCGGACTTGGGACTGATGAAACAGCTGGAAGCGCTGGATGAGGTGCGTCCATCGATTGAGATCCGTATGTTATATACTGGAGTCGTGAAAAACACGGCACGATTAAATAATTACCGTAAAATCTAGTGGCATTAATCCTCGAATATATTAATTTACGGTTCAGATCATAACTCACTTGAGAAGTATGGATGTTTTCCCACCACTACGGGATACACAACTTAGGTAGAAAACCCTCTATCGGCTTCAACCCGTACAATAACTCGCATCACAGTTACAAAGGAACTTTCATATAAGCAAAGAGAGCAAGCGGGAACGGGAAAGCGACTAAGAACGGGAGAGCAAGCAGGGAAGGAAATGGAAACCCCGCTAGTTATTATATATATATAGTTTGTCACATCACATCATTCACCATCTTGACTTTGTCTGAAGTACAGTACAGAGGTAAAGGCTGTGGTATTAATAGCACCACTTCTTAAAATACACTTTGCCGGTGCTGAGAACTACTTTTTAGATCACGGCCTTGCCTACCAGACATATTAGTCTCTGAAATTAAACTTTGCATACCTCATTAGTCATGAAAATCCCTGCACAGAAACCAATAAACTTGGTAATTGTGAGTTGGGGATGTTGACCACTCTCAATATAAGGATTGTTGAAGGATTACCTATCTAGGTTGTGTATCAGGTATGTTATAACAAGAGATCATACTGACTACATTGCTAATTAAAATAAAATGATCATGTCACACAAAAGGACATCTATAAGTAAGGGAAATAAATAAAGCTTCATTTTAGGCTAGCTTTATTAATTGAATTTCAAGACAATGGATCCAACCAACCTCTTTCAAGGTTTGTGGAAAATCATTGAAAGTTGGTAGCATGGACAAGTACTGGCAGTATTGAGGGTACTCTTTGAGTCTGTAAATATACAAGCATCCAAGTAACTACCAATTCATAATATTCTACAACTACTTACAATACAGTTATTACTTCTAGTCTGTTGTTGTTCAAGTAAACTGAGTGATAATATACTGTACAATAATATAGTGATTTGTTGTTGTTGTTAATATAGTTATCTATTATCTTAATTCCTAACATAGATTTAACAGTGTATAAATACAGCAGTACATAGATATAACAGTAGTCTTAATTGTTTTTAAATGTTTATATAATATAATATAATTATATCAATGTAAGATATTTTAAATTCAGCAGCAATGAATTAGATTTGCAAGCAATCATTTCTCCATTGAAACCAACTTGGTTTTGAACTTGTCCAGGGCTGTCAACCCAAAGGTGTACATCTTTCCACCGGGCTTCTTCAATGCCTCGAGAGTACATCTCAGCGCAAATCCCAGTGTTACAAAACTGCATAAACCACGACAATTATTAATTTCTTACTGAAATGTAACAGCTTAAAAAAAATCAGCGTGTCGGTCTAAATTTGTTTTTAACAACTTTCCTCAAACAAACAAACAACAGTCGTTCTGAAAACCTCAAGGTGACAAGCTAGGTTGACTTCTATAAAACGATAAATATATATATATATACATTGTTAAAAGATAATAAAAATGTACTTAATGGAAACAGAATGAAGGAACAGCAATAGCAATTTTGTAACGCACTCTAGCGTAAACTAGTAACATACCTGACGAGTCCATACTCGATCAAACCACCAAACAGATTGGCAGTGGTCAAGAGCTCTCGCTCGGGATACTGGGAGAAGAACTTGTACTCTTCGTAGAGGTTTCTCATCATGCATGAGTACACTTCCTGTGTTTGTTGATTAGAAAGTAATTTAATTATATAAGAAAAGAAAACAATTCAAACAGTAGTAAAAATATCAAATCATTGCCTCTGAGGTTTCACAACACAGGAGTGTGCCTTATAAATTCTCTACTACTACTACTGCTGCAGCTACTACTACTACTGCTACTACTTCTACTACTACTACTACTACTACTACTACTCACCGCCTCCCTCGGATTGATCGAGTTCTTGAACCTCTTCATGAGCTCGAGTAGTTCGTCGACGGTCATGGGGGCGACACACGTCGTGTTGGAGGCACTGCTGCTGTTGTTGAAGATTCTCTTGAAGTACGAGTTGGCCTCGTCTTCGACCTCCTTGCTGTACTGCTGGTTGCTCATGGCACCCGAAGAGTCCATGCCAGCAAGGCCTGCCATTCCTGAGGATAACAATTTAATTGCATTAAAAAGCCGTGCCTCACTGATGCCGGAATATTCTTCAGAGATGTTATAATAGGACGTGCAGTTAAGTTTTGTAAACGATTCTATTTAAGAAATTTTAAAATTCAACAACCTCCAAATTGAACAACTACTTTTTAAATAATTCATTTATTAGAAGGGATTGGGATGTTCATTTAGGCAGGAATATTTTTTATTAGAAAATGCATTTCATACATCTACAAAATTAATAACCTTGCTGTTGCCTCGAGTGACCCAGTGCAGCAGTACTCAGAGTGGACAGTGCCGGTGCTCCAAAACCGGCCTGCAGTCCACTGAAGGTGGCATTCTGACCGGCTAACAGCGAACTACTGAGAGAAGAGTTGAGGTTTGGATTGTTGTTCAGTCCCGACCCGTTTAGACCATGTGCGGCTGCCGCTGCTGCACCCAATTGGGAGCCAATCATCGGCCCTGCTCCGTATCCGTTGGAGATGGAGCTGTGTAGGTTAAGTCCTACAAAGTAATTAATTAAAGATAAATTAATGATGATCAAATTGAAGGTAAATTAAATATTTTAAAATAGTCATTTTATCAAACTAAGAAGTGATTGAATTGCAAAAGCAAACCTTGTAGCTGGCTGCTGATACCTGAAGAATTATACAGCTGCTGATTCGAAAGAGCCTGCTGGCCCATCTGACCTGCCCCAGCACTCATGACGTTGAATGCCTTGGCGGGTGATCCAGGGGCACCGGGGCGGGGAAACTGTGGGTGGGGATTCATGGCCGGATTGTTGGCCGGATTGAGGCTGAATGCGCTGAAACCGAGAGCATTTAAGTTCGGACCGTGGTCTGTCTGTTGCTGAAGAAATAAATAGATGAATAAATAAATATTTTTTATCTTTAAAAAAAAAAAGACTAATACACACGCACACAATACAGAATGCCATTGCAGCACAAATCAAGAGAAAGTCATTTTCGTTTGAAATAACTTTCTCACATTTAATGAAAAAATTAAAATATCCTATAAACTTACAGAATTTGGGATGGAAACAGTAGTGAGACTAGGTCCGGCAGCTGCAACTCTGCTTGGGATCTGACCTGGCTGCTGTTGTTGCTGCTGCTGCTTCTGCTTGAAGCTCTGAACCATTTTCAGAACAGCTTCCTGCAAGCTTGCTGATGCATTTCTGTTTGTGCTATAAAACAACAAATATTTCACTAAACAAGTTGCAACATCTTTTTTAGAATATTTTACATTTATTTACTGGCAACACTACTGATTGAAAAAATCTCATTATTATTAAACGGCCGATAACGAAACATGTGTCAACGCATTGAAGCTTGGTTACATTCATTTACTGGCACTACCTACTATTTGAAACATCTTATTATATCAGTGTTACATTTATTTACTGGCACCACAACACTCACATGATAACTTTAGAATCTTTCAAGAACAAACCTAATAAAAGTCTATTGCCACAGTAACTCAGCTTATACACAAATTCAAATATTTTCTTCTGAAGGTTAATAGAGTAAATCATCTTTAATTGAAACCAATAATAAGAGAAGGAACTGACGCAACATAGTTCTGCAAGCAGGTAAGCATGATGTTTAGATGATGACTCTCAATGTGAGGTATGGGAGCAGATTTGTTATTGATGGCTTGTGAATCCTCTTTGGTGAAACCCAACTGATGCGACGCCTTCGTCATTATGAAACTGACGCATTCCTCAACGAATGTTTCCTGTGATGTTATCAAATTAGTCATTTACAAAAACAATCATTTAAAAAAAATATTATTTATATATTTTCATAAACTTGTTCTTCAAACTGTCAATGAAATACTTGGGAGTCATCTAATTATTATTGTTATATATCATGCTGAAAATTAAAATAACAAACCAACAACAGCAACAACACACAATCGAATGAAAACAAGTAAAACACTGACCCCGTGATCTCTGATCTTGTCATTCATCCACTTGTCCAGCTTGAGATATTCTCTCCGTGCGGCAAGGCACGCAAGGTCAATCACAAATGGAAAAGGAGACATCCCCAGGAGTGTCGACAGAGCCTGTTGCAGATAATAAATTAACATAGAATTATTTCACAACCCTCAACACATATTTTCCTTTGTATACGTATTGATATGATGCTCGTGTAGCATGTTTTTACTCTTAACCATATACTGTCAAAATTCAGAATATTACTGTTCAGTACAAATATATTATTTCTGGCACTCCAAGTGTATTCCATAAAGTGGCACCCTAATGTTAGGAACTTTACCTTTTTACATATGATGATGGATGATTATATAGTAATTCCCGTATCCACATAAACATAGCATGCTCTCATTAAAATGGGACATCTATTAAAAGTTACCTTGAGATCCTGTGCCATATCGAGCACCCGGGCCAGTCGGGTGGAGTCAGACAGGTCCCTCATGTACCAATCAGCCATGGACCTGAGAACCATGGTTCTCACGGTGGGCGACTGTCCCCCCTGGACGTGCCAGGTGAAGTTCATGACCGAGAGGGCGTTGTTGTGCTGTCCGAGGAAAACCGGCAACAGGCTACAAATCATCTCCTGCTTCAGTACATTCCAACATGGCTGCAAATATTTGAAATTTATAATTTAAATTATTACTTTTATCGCACAAATCTCAACGCCTACATCTAACATTACTTCCTACTGAACTTTTGTTACATAAGCAACTTACAGACTGGAGGATTCCGATGAGCAAGAGATCCGGACACTGAGTCATCGGGAATTTGAAAAGATCGAGGACTTGTGACTGAAAGCCTTCGTCGGAGAGTTGGAGGAGGATGTTTATCAAGTCCATCGACTTCCTGAAACCAGTCATAGAAAATAAAAATTCATTCTTCAACTCGACACTCTTTAAGCTCATCAAGCAAAATAAAACAGGAAAACAGTCTAATTTTCATCATAATTATAATATTCATAGATATTAAATGCATATTTGTTTCATCCACACACAGAGACTATTATCTCATGATTATTATTATTATTATTATTATTATTATTATTGCACCACTCAACCAGTTAGTTGCTCGCTCACTGACCAGGTGACAATGTCCCTGTTCTTCTCATCGGGTGGATTCTTCAGACAGCTCACGTCGACGGGACACGAGGAGAAGTTGGCAAAACAAAAAACTTCTGGGTACTTCAGTGCGCTGGATATCCAGGACATCTGTCGTAGACGAGGTGATTAGAAGATTAGTTATTATAACAATGACGATGACAGAAATGACATCTATGATAATTCAGACTTGAATAAACACAATAATAATAAACAAAATAATAATAGAATGCTAGAGAGATATATACCAATAAATAATTAATACATTAACAGTTGCGGAAAGATAATTATATCGCAAGTCTAATCGCTAATGTCTGCAAAACGTTTCGACTGCAAACAACCTTTCAAAACATCCGACTCGCAACAAAACAATGACCAAGCACAAACAATGAAACAAGACATAACGACACAAATACAAAATAATCATCATTATTCACATTCAAACACAGACTAAAATAGAAAAACCAACCATTATAAATATTTCATTCATCTGTTAACTCATTCAGACAAACATCATATATCAGCTGATATACTTAAAAAATCAATCCCATCGTTAATCAACTGCACTGTCAACAACTAAACAGTCAACAAAACAAACAACAGACCTGTCCCTCTTTGTTTTTCCAAGGATTGTACACGAAGCCGATGGGAAAGTTGTCGATGCAGAGCGAAAGTCCTTTGATGAGGTTTTCAAATCCGAGCTTATTCGAGATGTAGAAGGATGGGTGGTCTAGTTCTTTTATAGTATCTTTCCATGCTAGGTTGGGTACCTGCCATGATAATAATAATAATAATAATAATAATAATAATAATAATAATAATAATAATAATAACAGTTTCTCAGCCACTATATCAACATCAGTTTGTTAGTCACTATATCATTATCTTTAATTAACTTTGATTAACTTAACATCTTCACAATACTATTGATACAGTCTAATACACAGTCTAATGTTCTAACGAGTCAGTTTATTTTATTAATTGTTCTAATGCTTGAAGCAATAACAGACTAAGAAAACAAAATAAATAAAAAAACAGCTAATCTAATGTCAGATAGATAGACACCAACCAGTTCTTTAATGGCAGTGATGAACACTTCAACGTTCCAAGACTCTTGCTTGCTTGACTGAACATCCTTGCTCCCCTCCGACCAATTGGAGTTGCTTCCGACAAACGGATTCTTTTAAAAGTGAATTCATTATCAATATCATCTTTAATTTATATTCATTCAATGCTATTAATATTATTATCATTCATAAGAACTTTTCCTATTAAAGAAATGTATCTTATTAAGATCCATTGAAAAAACAACCCACTTGTCCAGTGAGGGGGTCTTGAAGCCCGACAGGCACCCTGGCCATGAAGCCAAGTACACGTGCCACTTGGGCGGGGGTGATGCTCTTTATGCCATACTGAATAAGAACATTCTTGCACTGGTCTTTGCTGCAGTAAATAATAACAAATAAAAATCATTTTATTTGTAGAAAAGAAATTAAAATAAATTTATTTCTTGTTATATTTACAACAAGAGGGGGTTTTAAACGAGGCACTGGGATTTAAACGAGGCAAACCTTTTGGTGAAGTTGTAGCCAACCTCCTGTATGGTGTCAACCAGACTGGTAGTCATCTGAAAATAAATTTAAAAAAAAAACGTATTAACCAATAATATTGATAGAAAATCATCCGTAAATAAATTATTTAAGAATGAAACGTACTATGGCGGGTGTGAATTCGAAATTCACAGTACTGCAGTCGATGGGAAAGTCAAAAGTGGGAGCTGAAAGGAAAGGGGCTAACACGACCGGAACAAGGTCTTGTGGGTAGCCTGAGTTGGTGAAATGGAAATTAAATCAATCATATTGTAAATTATTTATAATAATACAAGCATTCACCATCACTACTTATTTATTTTAATGTTATAGCAGAAAAACAAATGAATAAAAAGAACAATAATAAGATAAATATTCAGCTCTGTTGATCTGGACCTATAACACTGTTTCCATAGAAACATATCAAGCCCAGTTTTTCGTGTTTACGTAATTTTTTTCGTTGCACCAGTGAATAAATGATTAACATAAAAATGAAAAATATAGGAAAGCAAATAATGAATTTGAGAAAGAAATACTAAATGAAGCAGGCGTAAGGAGCTGTATAAATAGCCGAATAACTTTAAATTCCTAATTAGGATTATACCAAGTAAATGTAAATTATTAATTTAATACTATTTTAAATAAAAACCCAGTATATAACCTTTTTTTAGAGCTTCAAAGAAGAGTTCTTTTTGATCGACAGAGATACCGACGGCCTCTCTGAACGATTCTATTTGGAGATTGGAGCAAACCGAATACAAGAGTTCTATCGGCGCGTCCCTGACGTTGACTTCTATGGAACCAGGATTTCTTGGTTCTATGGAAGATAGAAGAAATTATACAGAGAAATTATAATTCTTTCTTTCTTGAAGATAACGATATAGAATGAAAACACACCAATATTCAATAATAATTTAACTGTTTTAAAACCAACTAAAATAATAGCCGTTTCATAATGGGGATGTAAAAAAAATCAACAAATCTGATAGCACGATGATCTGGAGCAAATAATCGATTGAGTAAGCAACTCGTTGTTAACAAAAATCAAGAAAAAAGTATGACTCCAGAAGAATATCAAAAGAAAGAAAAAGAAAGAAAGAAAAAAAGAGTGAAGATCGGAAAATAAGAAATCATCAACTAGCCTGTTTCGATGAAAACGTTGACAAGCTGGAGTAGTTTCTGCTTGAGAAACTGAGTAGATAGTTTCTTGAGTTCTTGGGAGCTGGAGTGCTGCAGGGCAAGACCGAGTGCCACCTCCTGAACGGTGTTAAGCCTCAGTACTCGACTTATCTGCTGGAGCAGGTGACTGGTAGGTTTCAAACTCTATGAGGACAAAAAAAGTACTGCAGGGGAAATTGATTATTAAAAACGACATACGTACACGATGATTTTGAGCGATATTTTAATATACTCGGGAAAGTAGTAAGAAAATAAAGTACGAAATTATATTTAAATCTTATTAAGACTTACTTAAATTATTGTTAACTTACTGCTAATATGTTTAGATAACTTCTCAGATATATTTATTATATAATAAATTATACTGCAAAATTTACAAGAGCATTATTTACAGAAAAATAAATCCCTTCCTTTTTTCTCATTGTTTATATTTAATATAATAATTGAAATCTCAGTACAGTATAAGCAAAAATAATAGAAATAATAATAAAAATAAGAGTATTAGATGAAGTGCTTATAGGATCGCACAAATTGAAGTAATTAATAATTTGAATAGCTCTCTAATGATTTAATAGTTACATTTATTTATTTAACTTCAATATTTTTAGAGGTCACGTACACTAAAATATATATAAAAATGTATTAAGGTTAAGTTCCACTCCTCTAATTGAATTTTTATTTAAACAAAGAACTGATGAATTAGCAGAACAATGAGCTGAGCCTATATAAATAATAGAAGAAACAAAAACTTAGCTGAGCCAGCAGACAAAAAAATCTTAACTCAAGTTATGCCAAAGATTTACAAACAGCATTTTACAAAAATAAATCCTTAGCAGAACCTATGATAAAATTGCAGCTATTCTATATACAGCAGCTCTAATATTAAATGGCAGCAGCAACAATAAAACAACATTTATAATACAAAAAGAGCCCTAACAAAACCAGATGCTACAATACAAATGATAGCTATCATAAGTACTAGCAAACTTTACTAACTAACCTTCTGGTTATGGAAGGGATTGTCTATAGAGAAACAGACCACGGAAATGAAGTTTGGCTTGGAAATAAATGAAGAAAATTCTTGGGACAACAGCTGAATCTGCAATTTAATAAAATAAGTTTATAAGAAAAAAATGCAAATAAAAAAAACTGTATAAAATAACAAGATATCAGTTGTAGCGTGATACTAGCCATGGTTAAATGACTACTGTTTTAAAAAATAGCAACATCTCATTTATCCTACCATTCAAAATTAAATTCAACAAAACACTTCATGGTTATGTTTTTAAAACATCCTGCTTACAATATTGTTCATAAATAAAACATAAAAAAATAGTATTACTGGTGTAGCTATATATTTTAAAACTACACACAGTGGATGTTACAAATCTTTCCCTATCCCCTCTCTGGTAGGTTACAGGGGCATTCACAATTAATTATTGCAGAGTATTGATACGAATGGAAAATAACCCAAGGCGCTATACTAAGAAATTTCTACTAAAAATGTTTTCCTGCTTTAATTGTTTAGCATCAGTTTACATATTGAGACAGTCGTTCAGGGGTGAATACGTAATCTCCTGGTTTAACAGTCTGGGCCAACTTCGATATAAAACCGGGTTTTAAAAACCTTTTAATAGAATAAGCACAGACCATTAAAGCAACTTTAAGCAGAAATACCCAAAGCAGTGTTGATACACTGAATAATACAATTTCAAGTCACAAAAGTTTATAATATCAAAATAAATTAGTCTTTTTCCTTTTATTTGTGTTAAGGCACATTAACAAAACTACAGCCTTTAAAAAAAACTGTTGTCAAGTAGACATGGAGTGGCTTCTGGAACTCAAATAATATTTATCTAAAACAAATTAGATAAATTTTGTTTAATTTAATTTTTTATTCCAACTTTTCACTTCTATCGCCATTAATAAATAGATCTTCACCAAGAACTATTTAGCTTCGGGAGCAATTTTAAATGTTCTAAAGTGCTATAACTGTTTTTATTTAATTATTTCTGCTCTTTTCTTACGTTTTAAATATCTTTTACATTAAAAAACGGTAAAGTCCCATCGAAATTGGCCCAGGCTACTAGAAGATTATGGGCGTGTTGTTAAATTGCTCGCGCTAGTGAATCCCAGTGTTAACCCCAGTAGCTCCTGCTCGAAGTAGGAGTCATTTGAGAGTTAAGCGTTGAGATGGCGTGAACCTGGACCAATATGAAAAGTCCTTGTTATTGCGTTTGAAACGAATCCGGTAAAAAACAACTCCCACCACCAGCGAGTCTCCAGAACTGTTGGTAGAACTAAATAACTTAATTCTTTTTCATTGCTGTAAGTTGCTTAAACCTTATAGCTTTCTATACAAGTAAAACAAACAATAATTTACACAATTTTTTTTTAATTTCAGAAAAAAAACTTCTAGAACATTCTACCTGGCAGGAGTCTTTTCCTGCGGTTCTGCCGTCACCCGAGAAATCGATGGATGAAAAAAGACAGCGAATCAAATGCCTCTCAGCTTCTGGGCCGTATTCACTGACAAGCTTTAAGTAATTAAAACAAAAACAAATTGAAAATCAATCTTACTTAAGCGTGAGCTGGTGCAATCTCGAAATCTCACTAAAATGGCCGAATTTGAAATCTAAGCAGATATCTTACGTTAGATATTTCACTAGTATATGATTTAAAAGTCCTTTTGGATAAGTTCGAGACAGCGTTCGTGATCTGAAACAGGGCAGATGACAACGAATCCAGATACATGTTATCTACTCATAAAATAACGAAAGCCCCAAACTGCTTGGAAGCTTTCAAGTAAACAGTACGCCTAGTGTTTCTTTTTTCGATAAGACAAAATACAGGCAAATATTGCAAAAGTTTCATAATTAGGCCGAAAATGTCAAGTGCGTCAACCGAACAAAACTCCGCTCGCCATCTTTAAGAAACGACCGGAAGCCTTAGCTAGGATGTGTAAAACTAATTTTATAGGGCATTATTAAGTTTGTCAGTTGAGTGTGGTCAGTAAACGTTTACAAAAATAAAAATAAATATAGTTTGATGCTAAATATTGTTTATTCACTTTAAGCAAGTACCTTTTGTCAAAAGCAAACAGTAAATATGACAATAAAATCCAAAGATATTACAACTTATCATAACCAGTAATGCTCATGAGTAGGTTTTTCACTCTAGATTGGAAGCGGGAAATAGAACTGGTCGTTGTTTAGATAACAATAAAGAAAGTCCAAATAGACACAGAACTTTTTTACACTAAACATAACATAACATAAATTATAATGGCTCAGAAAACTTTTCGTCTGTAAACAACATTTTAAGTTTAAAATTGTAAATTAGTGTTGTTTTTTTCTGAATAATCTTAATTTAAATGATAATGCATAAACAGCTGATAGGCTGTTACCGTCATCTAAAGCACAACTTTGTTGCCATTATCAAGTCATTCTTTGTACTTTTCCAAAACTTCAATGTCGTCTCTCTTCAACCATTTGCTGCGGCTTGAAACTTATTGCATAAACACAATAGCCAATCAAGGCTTCACCAAGACCTCAAGGTCTTATTTGTAGAACTTTGGTTATTATGTCGGGTTTCGGATTATCATTGTTTTTTCAACCAATACTAGGATACTGTGAGCTTGCTTTTCCGCTTCTTCGCACCATCTTGAAAGTTTTGTTACTGTCGCGTGGACTAGCACTCCAAGTCCTTTTTCTTCATGATGCACAATTTCTCCCATTTCATATTGAATCATCATTGCGTGTGCATCAGCACTAAACTTTTTTTTTAAGTTGAACATCACTTACCAGTTTTGAGACCCAGGGCCGTGTTTAGGGATTTAGCAGGCGCGGTCCTACCATTGGAGATGCTGGGGATGCATCCCCCGACCAGCCTCAGAGCTCAATTTTTTTTTCAATGAACAAATAAAGATAAACGTACACCAAACAACCCCCCGCCAAACACCAACCTAGATAGTTAGGTACTGGTCATCGTTGCCTTTATCCATAGCATGATTTAAGGGTTACACTTTTTTTTTTAGCAACGACGGTAACTCCGCCTCGCTAATTGCAAGCCAGTCCCAAGCCTGGAGAAAGGAGGAGGGAAAAGTTATGATCCACAACAGGAAGTACTTAGCTGCTTCCTACATACAGACATTTCAGTCTTAAAACACATGGTGTAAAGGACTATAAACTATTATAAAAAAAAAAAAATAGCAACGACGGATCTAGGATTTTCCGGGGGGAGGGGGATGATATAACCAGAACTTGACAAAGATATTTTTTACAAGTTACAAAACAAAAAGTATGCACAAAGACAACATTCAAAACAGAAATCAAATTTATAGAATAAAAAATCTACAGTGCAAAATCAAGACGCCTATTCTTGCTGGCTGCAAATCTATCAATAACATCGTCTGATCGTCTGTTTCTAAAGGCAATGCGTTATAGATATATATAATAACGCCAGGCCAGTTAAATGCTCATCTGCGCAATGAGCTTTTCAATATGTTCATGGCACTGAAGCTCCGTTCAGCTGTACCCTACATGTAGTAATGGGAATGGTGGAGAAAATCCAAAGCAGTGTCTTAATGGTTGTCAATCTGAAATGCAAAATCAATAAATAATATAAAATAGTAATGCTCAGTGTTACGCTGCAACGAATTTACTTCAACTAGGATTTTGGTCAATTATTGACAAACTAAAACTAATACTAATTGTCTCTTACCTAGTTTTTTTTATCTAATTGTTAAAAGTAAAAAACTGTACACTGTTTTTTAGATAGCTAACCAGCTTTGGCCAAAAGTGCTCTGACATTCATCACTCTTTTTGCTACTGCCTACTTGTGTGAGATTAGCTTTTCTGCTTTGGTAAATGTGGAAACCAAGCAAAGAATTTGATTGGAGGCCGGTGATGATATGCGAATTGCCTTGTTAAAGACTGGTCCTCATTTTTCTGACATAATTGGTGGGAAGCAACAGAAAATAAATTAAATAAGAAACTTGATGCAAATCACTTACATTTTACCAATTGTTTTTTTATATGAAAAATTAGGGGAAGGGGTGCAGTCAAATCGAGTTTGTCCGAAGGAGGTGCGGGAAAAAAAGGTTAAGAACCACTGGGCTAAGCTAAATCTTTCTTTTGGCACTCGGCACCATAAAAATACTTAGAAATGGTTTGAAAACCTATGATTTGAAAGACAAAACAAAACGACTAAAAACAGATCACAATGTATCTTAAAAAATTATTAACACTAATTTGTCCTCTGTTGGTTTGAGGACATCCCTTGTTTGGTTTATTTCCCTGCTAAAAACTGAGATCGGTACGGATCCGGGAATTGTTATAATCGCTATGGCGCTTCATTCTTGCCCTTTGGGTATTTTACCCATCAAATACCAGATCAGCTTTTATTTTGTAAAAATCAACCACTGTTGTCAAAGTGACCGTCTCGATTTTAGTTACAACATCTATTTTCCATAATAGCCAGCCACACACAGCGTCAGCTGTTCAGTGTTCATTCTAAAAAATATATAAAGAGGAAAGGGAAAGAAGGACAAAATGACTGACCAGGTACAAATAGATAATAGATTGCTAGTTGATGACAGATTAATTAATAAGATTAACAACTCAAAATTACATTTTTATTGTAATCAATTAAATTTATGTTTCTCATCTTAGTCGTTTTTTATTTTTATTTGATGATTTTCATTTTGGGGTTGCCAAGTTTTTAGTTTTTTTAAAATTATTATTATAATGAACTGTTGAGTTTATTTGTTTGTCTTGTATACAGGGTACGGCTTATTGAGTTTACTTTTGTACATGCTGGAACAATTATATTTGCCTCTAAAATTTTGTAATTGCTAGAGAATATTTAGTAGAGATTGAATGCACGAAGACTCATAAGCAGGGAATTTCAGAACAAATACCTCTGTCATATTTAGATTTCTTACAAGGCTCTCTAATTTGAGGAATTTTTTTTTAATATAAAAAAGAATTTAGGTCTAGGTTTTTTCTAATAATTTTTCAATTTCTATTCAACTGACCTTCTATTCATTTAAAGTCTGATTGATCTGTACTACTAGCTGCCTATTTTATGACGACGAGTTTTTATTTATACATCTACGGTTTTTTTATTGTATTTATAAATATTTCCACGGGTGTTTAATTATCTGTGAAAGTCTAATAAGTGTATCAAGTCACATGATAACACATTCAGTGTATATATAAATTCCTCCCATCAAGGCTACTGCATGCTTAACAATTTTGATTGTTGTTTGGCTCTCTCATATAGATCTGGCAGGTTGCATTTTTTTCTTTCTATTTATTTAATTAATTTTTAATTTATTTATTTGTTTTTTTTAATATTCTGCTTTTTAAAATTTTTATCTTGTGTGAAAAGTAAATTTGTATTAATTGATTAAAGTTTGATTTTTACGAGTAATTAATAGGTTTGTGTTAAGACTTTCATGAATAAATATAAAAAAAAGTTTCAATCAAGGTTTCTAGTGTGGGGCGTGAGTACACATACTTCTGAGTTCAATAAATACAAATCTTCATCATGCGAATATTTTTCTGGTTTATCGATAAATATGCAATTTATTTATTTTCAGTTATTCTCTTAGTCACATCAATTTCTCTCAGTACTCTTATTTCTTTCTAAGCGTCCGTTTCGAGTTATATCAAATTTAATAAAACACTTTTAAGGTTATTTTTGTTGCTGTTTATTTTTGTACACTTTTAAGAAATTTTTTTAAAGAATTACTGTTGTTTATGTTTTATATGTATATTTAAAAATATAGAGATATTTTTTTTAAATGCCAAGAATTCTTTTAAACATTCTACCTCGAGAGCTGATAGTTCAAGTTCAAATTAACTACTTAATATTCATATATCTGTGTCAAGGTAAGTACCTAACTAGGGCACGAAACAATTAGCTCAACCACAAATACTGTACTCACACAATTAGCACTGTCCCGGTCATTACCGTGACGATTTTGCTACTGTGATAAGTGCGCCCTGTGATAAGACTATGATAAATAATCTTATTTTCAAGTGTCCTTAAAACTGATTGGTTATTCATTTTGTTTGTGCCGCTCATCCTGATTGGACGTTTTTTTTTGTTCACTTTTGCAAGGTCTTTTAACGATCCTGTTTTATAGTTATCTGGGTCAAGGTTGAGGTGATATCTAAATGTGAAGATGTAGTTTTTATACTGCAATTGAGAATTTTTTTAAAGGTTTCTTATCATTTTTATCTATCTCTCTACTCCCCTCTCTTTCTCTTTTTCTTTCCTTTCGTTCTCTCACTTGCTATGCATTATTAAATCAGATTGTTTCAGATTTGGATAATGTATTTATATTGAATTATTTTGGCTTTTTTAATTAGCATCTATTTTCAATCGGCTGTCTCATTTCTCATTACTGTTGGTGTACCTAGTTATTATAGTTGTCATGTTGTAGATCAGCTGGTATATAGATTTAGATAGATAAAAAAAAGCAATCATTAACATTAATGAATGAATACTAACAAGTTAAATATTAAAGAAACCTAATTGCCATTCATAACAAAACTTGTTTATTATTTCAGGTTACAAATGCTTTAAACATTTTAAGCTATTTCTCTACCTTATTGGATCCCACTGGAAGCTCAGCGGCCAATCACCAGAGAGCAGCTGCAGAGGTCAGCCTACCGAATCCTAGCGGCGGCACTGCGGAAACCCCACCTGCTTCCTCTTCACCTTGTAATTATTCTGCCGATTCTCAAGTCTCGCTCAACTTAACCAACCAGCCCCACGAAGGAATCGGACCTGTCCTTCTTGGCCTCAAGCTACCCATTACTCTGGGCGGCACGAAACACTTGCCAAACTGTTCCAATCTGATCGCTGCCTCAGCTTCAAGCATTGATCATCAGACGTTTTTCCTTATAAACCCGGTCTTTTCGCCCAGCAACTTGGGGGCTCAAAAGACCGGCCCGGGCCAGGTGGCTTACTCACCAGCTCCTCCACTTTCTTCCACTCTCGCCAATGATGCCGCAAGTCAGTCGAGTTTCAACGAGTCGGAATGGTCGGTCAGGTGCAATTCTGCCCCCATTGTTTGTTCTGCGAATCAATCGGTGAACTCCGTCAAGAGCGAGGCTCTGGTTCTCGGGCGAAGTGCCTCCTCAGAAAAAGTAAAAATAAATTTAAAAATTTTAATTTTTTCTTCTCAACCACCGATTTAAAATAAAAATAACTATCGTCCAATTACACTTTGGCGTGATCAGTTAGTAAGACTTCCCATTTTTTTTAGTTTTAGAAAGTAATAATTGATTGATCAGGATGACTCGGCAAACAGCAGCCCGACGTGGAGAGAGACGGGCGAAGACGGCACAACCTTCCAGTTTTCCTGTGCGAACCTCTCGTTTTCGATCCCGCCGTTTTCTCCCACGAACGACAGCAAGCAATACTTCGAAAACGAACTCGCCCGTCAGAACGGCCTCGCCGGCGCGGGATCCGACCCGAATCAGCTGCAGCTGCAAAACCACGACCCGCGGCTTGCCTCGACCCCCGTGACCTTCCAGTCCGGACTCGCCATCAAGGAAGAAAAGGTTTGCGCAGTCTGCGGCGATCGAGCGCTCGGGTGCAATTTCGACGTCGTTTCGTGTGAGTCGTGCAAGGCCTTCTTCAGGAGGAACGCCTTCAAGGAACAGGTTAATAACACCTTTAAAGTTGTATGGAATATATTCCTGTGTCAGCCTTGACTGATTGAAAGGAATGCAGGGAGAGTTTTTTTTTTTTTCGGTAGAGAAAGTTGATGGTCTTGTTGTACATCAGGATTTTTAGGATTTGTATTACTATTATCATTATTATCGTCATCATCAGTTTCATATATTTCATCTACAAATTTTTTCACTTTTGAAAGAAATCTGAATTGAGTTTTTTTTTTTTAAATGGTTGAGGTAATTCCTGTCCCAGATGTTGCACTCTATGTTACTTTAGCCACCTGGTACTTTTTTTTTCTATACTAATCATATCAATAATAATATTCTTATTATTATTGATGTTATTAGTATTATCGTTGTAAATATTTAAAATTGATGTGCACTTCTCTTTTCCTGCTCCATTCATTGAGTACGTTTCATTTATTTATTATGGATGGTTACATGCTTTCTGCGTTCACAATCGATTGTATCTATGTTTTCTTTGTTAAGGTTTTTTTTTATTATACCGTTCTTGAATATAATTCAAGTTTATTTAAAATTTAATTATACTGGTATAAAAGAAGCCGTGAAAAATAGTCGAAGAGTGTGAGAAGTTGAATTAAGGCATATTTCGATATATCACAGTGACATATCAATCATATCTTCGTGTGTCTCTTTCAATCGCATGTTTTTAGATTGCATCACATTACATTGCGTACTGCGTCGCGTTTTATCTCGTATCGTATTTATATTTTTTCACACGTCACGTACTACGCCGTATCATTTACCCGGCATTTGCATTGTTCTCTCGACAGAAGATCAAGTGCTTGTTCGACGGGAACTGCCAGATCACCGTCCACACGAGGAGGTTCTGCTCGTACTGTCGACTGAAACAGTGCCTGGCTGCCGGCATGAAAAAGGATCTCATACTAGGTATTCCTGCTGCTACTGTTATTCAAATTTAAACAAGTTCAGTTATTGTAAAAAAAACTAAAAGAGGATTTAAATTCTAGCGGAACTGATAAATTCATATAATTTAGATGTTTCTGAGAAAATAATGATGCAGAAGCTGTAGAGCATGTTTTTTTATATATTAAAGTTTTCAAATGTTTTTGCTACTCAAACAACGAGTTTGAAGGCTTTCAATACGAACGCCAAAGTCAAGGCTTTTCGTATCGGGTTCGCATAAATAAGAAACCCGATTACATTAAAACAAAGAATACTACTGCAGCAGCAGGCCAGCCCACGTGTGGTTTCAGCATCAGCTGCAGCAAATTTATGATTGATTTTTATCACTTTCAAGTCATGAACTGTTTTGTATTTTTCTGAGAGAGTTTAATGATTTAGAGATGATGCATTTTTTGATTGATGATGATGATGATGTTGCGCTCATGACGATGGTGATGACGACGATGATGATGATGATGACGATGATGATTCAATATGACGTACACGAAGCAGATGACAATTGAAAACGATGACACTTTTCAATAATCCGCACTTTCTTTTTATCTAGCCTACATGTGAACTGTTTTTTTACATCAATGGTTATGATGATGATGAGGATGATGACACTGATTATATTGATGATGATGATTATTATTATTAACGTGGTGCTGTTTATTTTGAAAATAGCATTAACATTACAGTTAATGATTTCTTTTGACAAGTCATCTGTCGATGAATCACTCTTCACTGGGAGAGTCACATGTTTTAAACAGCAGTTTAATTGCAGAGTTATTAACATCATTAGCATCGTCATCGTCATCAGTCAAAGTCATTACCTTTGCAATGTGATTCTCGTAACCTCGCAATGCCACCTTCCTTGCTGTCATCATGATCACCATCATCATCATCACCATCACCATCATTGTGGTTATATGGTGCCATTATTCCTTAGTATCATCACATATCTGTTTTCATAAAAAGTCATCATATCTCTCGTTGTTGTTGTAGACTATCTGATCGTCATGATCATTATCATCATCATAACCTTCATTATCATAATCTTATTTTTCATACCCTTTATTATCATTATCATCAACATCATCATCATCATCACTTCTGATGCCCATCAATCACTCTTGCAGTTCTGTAAAGTACAGACAATCTTTTCGTGCTAGCTTGTATGCAATTTTTGAATTCTTATTTTATTGATTCTCCGTTGTCTTCGCAGTCGTAGTCGAGGCATAGATCCCATAGATCCCTTAGATCCTGTACATAAGAAGTGCTTTCCACCTCAGCTGACATAGTTGTTAATCACTCAACCTTGAAGCTTTCAATGCTGCCGAACACCTGAAATGAAACACCTGTCATGGAACACCTGGAATTGAACACCTGGAATGGAACAGCTGGAATGGAACAGCTGTAATGGAACAGCTGGAATGGAACACCTGGAATGGAACAGCTGGAAAGGGACACGTAGAATGGAATGCGTTCTGCCGTTCGACAATTCTGCTTCTTCGTCGTAACTTTGGAGTTGTTTTTAAAAAGATATTCTGTTATTTAGAAAATGATGATTGAACTGATTATTTTTACGTTACAATCTGCCAGCTTCCATCCTCCATCTTTAGATGAACTTTAGTTACTAATCCATGTTTTCAGTGTCGCTATTCTAACGTTTGCGACTACGTTTGTTTCGGTATCGGATAAATTAATGAAAAGACACGGTAAAAGCAATGATGACAAGAATGATAAAATGTAATGATGATGATACAATGTGATGATAAGAATGATGCAATGTGATGATAAGAATGATACAATGTGATGATAAGAATGATACAATGTGATGACGATACAAATGATACAATGTGATGATAAGAATGATACAATGTGATGATGACAAGAATGATACAATATGATGATGCTTCTATGTTGTCTTGTTGAGATTAATATAAATTAAAATAAAAAATTGAACTTGAAGCTTTTTTTAAATCTTACAATGCGATTTGAAAGTCAAATTAGCACAAGAATTTCGGTCATTGCTCAGCAACATTTTTGAAATATTTTTCCTATAAATTATACAAAATGTGTGATAGAAAATATTTAAAAGAAATAATAATCGAATGGATTTATTATAAAAAAATTAAATAATTTAACGACTAATGAAGTTTTTTTCTTTTAGCAATTTCATTTTTTAATCAAATTTTTTGTATATAAATTAAATAAGGCTTTAAGAAGTTGTTCACAATTTACTAATGATTTATAGCAAACGTTTGTGCATTTTAAGATCCGTTTTTGAGATAATTATCGACTTTCAATCTCAATTTTAATTTCCGGGATAAGAAGGATCTTCATATTTTTTATTTTTGTTTACTCGATATTACATAATAACATGTTAATTCTATAAATAAAAGCATATGTGCACATCATTAATATATTATTATATATAATTAAATATATTATTTATGTAAATAAATAATATATATATATGCAATATGCACATCAATTAGTTCATGTGTATATTATTTTTCGGATAAATTTCGATCATATTACAGTAACAAGAATGTATTTGGATCATATTACATTTGCACGGGTGTAATTTCGTTGCTTTTACATATTTGTGTAAAACCAAAAACTTTTGCATTAGTTTCTCGAAGCGACGGTCTATCAATCGGTTTTCAATTTTCGACCAACCACCAGGTGTGGAGGAAAAGAAGAGAAGAATGGAAGTCGTCCGGCAGAATAGGAAGCGGCGCTCGGACGAATCCGTGTCCTCGACCACGGCGACTACCAGCTCGATGACGGCGCCGGCGACGAACAGCGGCAGTACGACGTCGGCGGAGATGCTGCACAGCGACAACACGAACCTGCTGACGCTGGCTCGGCTGGACCCGGTCATGTCGTCGGCGGCGACGTCCGCGACGGCGTCCGTGACGCAGTCGAACGACGCTCAGCTGGTCAGGAAGCTGACCGCCGAGGAGAGTCACATGCTCATCGACTTGAATCAGGTTGTCGTTTATTGATGTTCGAGAAAATTATAGGATTGCCTTATGCAGCATTTCTCCACAAATTATGTGTTACATATTTCTAATTTCTACACTTTTTTCCTGTAATTTTTTTTGATTTCGTATGTATGCATTGCTAACTGAATGGACAAATTCAAACTTGTAATTAAATGCCATGAAATATTAGGTTTTAAATTGAATTTAAAAAATTTTCTAACTCGACGTGATATTTGTTTTTTTCCTTCCCATTCGTCTCAGGTTTACGATCTCTCGTTTACGGTCGACCTCGAGCCGCTGATACACATCACCCAGCTCAACCCCTCGCTCAACCAGCTGGTCAACCAGTCCTCATACACCGTCCTGAGGCTCATCAAGTTCGCCAAGCGACTCGACGATTTCGTAAAACTGTCTCAAGTGAGTGGGTTTGTTCTGAAAATGAGAGGCAAAGATGCGAGGGAGGTGTCAGAGTTTCACTCCAGGTCTTATACATCAGGAAGACCTGGAGTTGTAATGTTACAACAACTGCAGTTGTATAACACAATATAAATTTCAGCTACAACACCATAAGGACCCTAGCAGTAATATTGTTAAAATATCAGCTGTAACACCATTACGACTACTAGGACGGTAATATTGGAAAGAGACTAGCTGTGACGATCCCAGAGATAAGACCGTAATGATTGTAATGCGGGTACTAGGAATTTTATTGAGCATCAATGTAACCATCTTTTTATACGCATGTAGACAATCCTGATTGTCATTGAATTCTCCAATTTCTGTTTCACTAAAAAATGAACGCTCCTCCTACCGAAATGAACTTGAATTTTTCTCTTTCGAAAATAATTGTAAACCGTCTCGTTCAATATCACCAGCAAGAGAGATAATGCGAGGATTTCCATTAAACATATCAACTCTGTTACTGTCTCAGTTTATCACAAGGACTTGTCACATGAGGCATTGGCGAATCATTTTTTTTTCAAGATTTATTTTTCTAACTTTGTCACGTTATCTTGTTCTCAAGGTTGATAGCCTCTTATCGTGTTTAAATCATTGAGATAATTCTTGTCGAGGTTGGAACGCGCTTCAAAGCCAGACGGGTTTAAAAATTACTCGCTTATCAATTCTGTGTTTTAAAGTCTATCAATCGGAGTCACAGCCGAATGGCTAGCTAGTAGTTGTCCTACTTTTCTGTGCCTCGAAGTTAAAGCTGTTCACTTCAAACGGTTTCGCAGCATTACTGTGACTTGGCAACGACGTCGTTTCGTCATTAGTTCAGTTAATTAGCTATAATTGGTCGTGTGCAATTATTCCAAACCATCAGCTGAAAAGTTGAGTAGTTATACTTATTGTTGACATTTAACTGACATCTAATGACATTTGATGTCTGTGAAGCTTAATCTGAATGTGAAAAGTCATTTTCTTCATCGCACCACCTTCGCAGCACAGAAGCCAGTTTAAAGAAAAATAACTAAAAAGTTTTATTTTCGAATTTCATAAACTAATCATTTTTTTGTTTCACCGATATTAAATGATCTGCACATGGTCTTTCCACCTAGGATCTCCAGATAAGCATCTTAAAAGGCTGCTGGTTCCACCTGCTGCTGCTCAGGCCCGTCTCCCTCTTCGATGCGGATCGTGACGGCTGGATCACCCCGAAGGGGGTCATACCCACCGATATCCTCAAGAACGCCACCGGTTATGTACAGTTGCACGAGGACCACCTAAGATATTGCAGGTCAGTAGAAGATATAGCAGCTGTGGCTTTTTGCTATTTCATGTGCGTGTGTGTACGAATGTGTTTATTTATAAGCAATTCGTACTTAAGAAGTTTTATGCAGTACTTTTTTTGTAATTCTATGATCTTTCATTTTGTCCGATTACTAAGTATGAGACAGTAGTTTGACAGACAAACAATTTGAGTATATTTTAGATTTTTTAATCCATTTATTGTATCTATCATTAAAATTGCATTTAAACTTATTATCATATCGACCTACTATTTTGTTAGACCGAAGAGTAATGATATTCACATCATTACGATTGATTGATTGATTAATCTTTCCGCATTTTCAAGGTCGATAAAATCGATAATCGGGAACGACGTCATGCTGCTCGTCATCCTGCTCGTACTTGTCCTGTTCGCTCCGGACGGTCCGCACGTCGTCTGCAGGGAAGTCATCTCCAACATTCAAGTCGGTTGATTTAATTCACGCTGAGATCGTGTTAACGTTGTTCATTATAGTGCGATTGACACTTGCTATGTAATAGTAACTGCTTAGTAATAATATTACTAATATTAGTAACATTTGATTAAAAGATATTACATGGTCTAAAAGTTATTAGTCATCTATTTCCATATCATATAGTGCGATTTACTCTGCCGTGAAATATTAACTGCTCAGTAATGATATTACTATTACTAGTAACATTTGATTACATGATCTAAAAGTTATTAATCATTCATTTTCATATCGTTGAATTTTTTGTTTTCCGACCAGGACAGATACGTCATCCTTCTCAAGCACTATCTCGAGGCCAAATACACGTTCAAGAAGTCCGCCCAGATGTTTCCCCAGCTGCTCGAGAAGATACGCGAACTGAACTTGCTGGTGGACAACCACGCCAAGATCCTCATGGACATAAATCCGCAAGAGATCGAACCGATCATGCTCGAGATGTTGGACTACAAAAGTTGAGACGTGACGAATGGAAAGGTTTTCATGATGAGCTGTGAAATCAACGATTCAGCTGGAATCTACTTTTACTATCCTTCTTAAAAGCTAAGAGCGCTTTAGGCATCCAATCAAAGTGGAGATGATGGACCGAAGATGATTGGAGCTTCTTTCTGATGTCGTAGTCTGCAGAACCGGTTCCCGCGTCCGGGACGTAATAAATTTGTTCCCTTCCCCTGCCGCTGGTTATTATTAGAAAATGGTTTCTATTCCTGCTGCATTTCTATCCCGTTAAGATTTATTAAGGGTTTTTTTCGAATGCATTTTATATTAATCCTTTCTCGGGTCCACGTCATAGACTCTGAAAACTTTCTTCCATTCCCGAAGATTTGCGTCTCTTCGTCGCTACTGTTACGTTCACCATCGCATTTTTTAAAACAGTTGTGCACATCTCCTGGAGATTAAACGTAAACTCGTCGGCGTTTTATTGGCGATGGTTAGCATAGCAGTTTTAAATAATAACTTCTTCTATGTTTAAATAGAATTAAATAGAATAGACATGCATGGCCAGGTTATAATCTCTCAAGGTTATGGCCAGTATTGCTAGCAGTAATTTCTTATACCAATGCAAATCTAGTCTGTCTGATTTTTACTTTGTATTTGTATTGATTTTTTTGTAGCATCTGCATCTGCGTATTTAGCCGCAGTCCTTGTCACTTGTGTGTATTTTCCCATTTTGGAAATTTTTCCCCTCTGGCTAGGAAGGTTACTGCAGAAAAAGCATTTCACAACGGTTCATAACTATCTGTCAATAGTTACACTGAGATGTTTTCTACTGCTGCACGCAACTATCTGCAATTAGCGTTAACTACGTGTATCCGTTCAAGTGATAATCCAAATGATTCCACCTGTTAAAGTTAATCTCCGTGAGATAAATAGTTACTATTTATTTATTCCTTTTTTAATCCGTGGTTTAATTAAAAATAATCATCATGTTTATATAAAAATATTTTTTATTACAACGTGCTACACAGGGTTTCTCGATGACCCCTCCTTTAATCTGGTTTTGCCCCGTCTCGGTTAGGCCCTATTGTCAAGATTTTTGTATGTTTGTCATCTTTTTATTACTGAGATAATTATTTCGTTAGGTGTTATTATTAATGTTTTTCTCTGTGCGAACCCATTGAGGATTCTTATCTAACTTTCAGAACTCTTGCATCGCGCGTTTTCACATTCGTATATAATAAATTCATCGGCACGCGCCGTAAACATGTAGCTAGGCGAGCGTCCGGGCAAAATGGAAACTGCTTGCCATAGTGACCACTATTTCAATTTTACTTGAAGATTTCGACGATACGAAAAATTGTAGCCATAGAACTTTGTAATTCATATTATAATGTAAAGTTTGTTATTTATTAGCTTCACTTTTCATGTTTTCATTCTCCATAATATTATTTTCATCAGTTTATTTAACATTCAAAATTAGCCTTTGCATTATTTTTTTTTTGTTCTATTTAATAAAACAAATATTTTGATTTTGTGGTTAACCTGGTTTTTGTCGAGGGCTGTTTATTTTCCGATTGGTGGGTAAAAGGTGTAAACTTCGACCTTTTCTGCCTCCCAAAGAAAATTTTGGAAATCACTTGTGTGAAATAGTGCAAAAATACAATTAGTTCATTTTACATGTTCAAAAATGACTAACAAAAAATTTAGTGAAATTGTTGTCCTTTCACTTGTTTCTGGCGCCCCCAAAGCCTGGCGTCCGGGGCAGATGCCCCCCTTTGCTACGCCACTGTCTTCCGCCCAGTGGTATCACAAGGGTTGGCGTCACCCGGTGCGGTAACTCATGGTAAATTGTTCCTCAAAAAAATCGATGGCCCTAGGGAAGGATAAATTTTAGTTTTCCTAAAAATTTCTATGACCGGGGGAAAGGGTTAAGCCTATTAAACTTTTCCAACAAAAAGTCGATGATCGGAAGGGAGTGAAAACATTAAATTGTTTTTGATGAAACAACGCAGACAATTAATTTCATAGATACCTACAATCATAGATAGTGATATTTTACATTTTTGTGAAGGTGTGACTCATGAGAAGGTGTCAGCCAGTGTGACTCATGAGAGGGTGTCACCCAGTGTGACTCATGAGAAGGTGTCAGCCAGTGTGACTCATGAGAGGGTGTCACCCAGTGTGACTCATGAGAAGGTGTCACCCAGTGTGACTCATGAGAGGGTGTCACCCAGTGCGATCTCCACCTCCTAGTGGCGTCACTACTTCTGTTTTTCTGCTAACAAACCGAAGTTTGTGACGGGGTCTTTCGTCCGCGCTCCCCTCTGGTTGCGCGCCCGGTTGATTGGGATTATTTGTCTCCAGAGTACCATAAATCATGTAGGTGCTCCCCAGCTTTGACAGAAGAAAATATGAAACGAGGATGTGCTCGCTCACTCGCAGGTGAATCGTATATATCCGTATTCTGTATAAAGACGTTAATGATGTGACCTGGTTTCGAAAACATAGATAATGTTTGACTTCAAGGCCACTGAAGGGTTCCTTGCATAGGCAACCATTTATAGGCGCCTACGCCTTTAGCAATGCGAGTGAACTCCTTGCTTAAGGGAGTTACGCTGGTAACCCCGGTGAGGCTTGAACTGCCGACCTAATGATCGACAGGCGAACGCTCTACCGCTCTGCCACCATGCGTAATTATCTGACGCTTGCGCATTCCAACCGTGGTCAGAAACAGAAAATCATCGTTTTTACATTCCATTTGTTTGTTTGTTCGAATTTCAATCAGTGCAAAAAACAGTTTTTTAAAGTCGATTATCAAAGCTGTGACCTACCACCTTACCCTATAAACCCTATGGCCTATAGCATCTTACCTATCATATGGTCATGGTCATATATGTAGGTATAGGTAAGCAGTATGCAGGGACGCTTTTCAGCAAATTCTTGGGGAAGGCAACTTGTTTTCAGGGCCAATAAATTTTCTATACAAATTTTCAAACCTTTCGTTTCATTTTTTCTCCCAAAAAAAACCTGATGACATTGATGGCCCTGGGAAGGATAGTCGGAGGTATTTTGTAAAAAAAAATTAATAAGCATATTTCCAATTCATGAGGTCCACTACTACATCATAGGGGACTGACTCCTACATCAAAGGGGACCCACTCTTACATCAAATGGGGCTCATTTCATCGTCATAGGGAACCCGCCTATCCATAAAAAAGGCCCACTCAAGCTTCTAAATCTTCAATGTTACACTTCTCAGCCCATTTTTGGGCCATTTATAACTTTTGGGGGCCCAGTGAGGGCAATGGTTTCCTGACCCCCCTTCCGAATTGACGTCCCTGTAGGTATGTATACTTTACTATTATTGTATCTTTTTTTAGGCATACAGCACCAGTACCCCACCTATAAGTAGCGCCATATCAGCCCTCCCACTTTAATCGACTTTGTCGTACGCAATAACTCAGACATATAACGATAACAAAGATTAACCTGCGGACCATTATCTCAATTGCCATCCACGCCGGTAAATCCCAACGCGGGAAGTCGAGCAAACAATTAGCGGAAGCGTCGACGCGTTGTTTATGCTTTCCGCCATATCATTATAGGGTTGGCTCGGAAAATTTTTATTGAAGGCTGCTAGCGTGTCCTTATTAACCTAATTTTTTAGTCATAAAAGAAAAGGAAAAGATGTATGAACGTCGTGACATTTTATTTTGTAATTATATTTATCTATCTGGGTAATACGAAACCGGGGATTGCGGCAGGATAGACCTATCCTTTGTTACTGCGAGGAGCCAGTACCTATAGGTACAATTTCGGGTGTCCAATAAAATTATAATAATAAATTTAAAAAATTATATAAAAAACAATAAAGAAGTAAATTTTGTAGTTTTCAAGTCTCACGCAGGTGTTTTCTTTCCTTTTTTTCTTTTTTTCATCTGAGAATGGCAGAACATTATAAAAGCGATGGCACTCACGAGACGAGGCCACCGCACTACTATTAAAACAACCAGGAGCAATAATGATGTTATTATTCATTTTGCTGAGACCGGAAGCATGACTTTGCGATAATCACGTTCATAATAAGTTCATAGCTTAAATATCATAAGCTGTTAGTGTTTATTTAAAAGAAATTATTTAAACCGATTACGGATGATCAGTTCTGC
The DNA here is from genome assembly GCA_963978895.1 of Erpobdella octoculata. Taxonomy (NCBI): domain Eukaryota; kingdom Metazoa; phylum Annelida; class Clitellata; order Hirudinida; family Erpobdellidae; genus Erpobdella; species Erpobdella octoculata. Next base: position 22,469,421 of record OZ022247.1, on the reverse strand, counting down.
TGCACATTTGTCTTCAAGGGCGGAGCAGGTGGTTCCAGTTGAGCGTTGCGGATTGACGTTCGACAAGCTGCACGAAAAGTACGGCGAGATGATCGAGAGACACGAGCATAAAACGTTTGGAAAGAAAGAAAAAGATTGGATGAGACACGTCGAAAGAGAAATGGAGTCTTTTTTAGAAGTAAGACTATTATCATCATCGTCGCACGGAGCTTTTCCAACAGGTGTTAAAATTGTTTTTTACTTAAGGGCTGTAAACCCTTCCCCTAATGTTATCCCTCCCATCCCCTATGGTACCTAAACACGATTTGCTCGGCTCGTCTTCCAAATTGTTCTACTGGGAGACGGTTTTGGCTAGTTATTCTGGTTATCTTTACTCTCATTTTAGTTAAAATAAATTCTCAGATGTACCCCTGTGCGACACTCTGTTATCGAGAAGAACCGCTGGAGTACAAGGACTTCATCGTCAAGACTCCGGTTAGCATGAAGATTGAGGATAATAGCGATGCAATGTTTTTCTGCAAGCGCTTTCGGTTGTTATTCGATTTGACTGGATTTAATTTAGCCACTGTCGAAGTTACGGCGTACCCAGCCAAGAACGTCGTATTGATAAAAGCCAAGAAGTTCGAACACAGAGCCTCGAAGAAAGAGCTTCAAGGACGTCATGTGACCATGTTTGCCAGAAGTTTCAAGCTATCGGCTAATGTCGATCTCAATCATGTAAATTTATTTTCAAGTTTTTTGATCAAAACAAATACATATACAGGGGTGTGCCGAAAAGTGAGACGGTTTCATATAATCAAATATAATTATCTCAAATTTAGACAAAATATTTCCAAATAAAGTATAACAATATTGCATTGTTAGCGGATGTATGTGTGTTTGGAAATTTTCAAGTCGATTGGACTTGTTGAAGTGGTCGAAAAATTGATTACAAAACAGGTAGGTAGGGGGGGGGGTATCTGTCTCACTTTTTTTCGGCCCACCCTGTATGTATTTTACTTCTTGTAGACCCAGATATTTCTTTTATTTAGCTCGAGGCAACCGGCTTCTCCGACATGCTACTTCTAATCGAAGCACCGCTCTTGAGCGAAAGCGTCGAGTCGGGATGGCAGCGTCAGCAGCCTACCGATGATGCCGCGAACCTGCCGCAATCGGCGCCATCTCATAACCAACCGCCAGCTCAGCTCATCAGCAACCAGCACTGTCCCGTTTCCATCTCCATGTCTGACTCACAAGAACCAGAGTCGAGCTTCCAGTTCATCGTTCGCCAGCGCACCGTTCCGCCAACTCGAGCAAACATGGATACACTTACTGTTAATCATCAAAATCAACAGCAGAAGCAGCAGCAGCAGCAACAAGTACAGCTGAAAGAACGACAGCTAGAAGCGCAGCAGCGGCATCAGCGACAAGGAAGTTCGGCTTCCAGTCGCATGTCTGCTTTACTGCAACCGCCCGTTGCTAAACAACCTGGCAACTACTTGGAATTGAAAACCTCGAAAGAGAACATTCAGTCTTCGCCAGGAGGGCTGACTCCAGACGACCAGTGGACTGCCGCCAAAGACATTAAAGTGGGCGTTCCGGTTTTCAGAGATGAAGGGAGAGTTAGGAGAATGTACTTGGCTGTTGATCTGGGCGAAGAATTTACCGAAAGAGATGTTCTAGTGCAGGTTTTCTGTTATTTTATTTGTTACACACGAGTTTTTTTTTAATTCGTAATTTTTTTTTTATAAATCATAAATTGTGTCCCTAAAATAATGAAGGTGATCAAGGAAGACCGGATACAGATTTCAGCCAAGCGTAAGGTGAGCAACTCCGAGCGGACGAACCAAACAAAGTTCTGCATGAACTATGACCTGGGAGAAAAGGTCGATCCGTTTAGTCTGATGGCAGGTTTTACCAAAGAAAAGAAACTGGTTCTCACGGCCCTAGCGAAAGACCACGCAGGACTTGCTGGAGATTCAGTCTTAGAACTTGCGGCTGTCAAACTAGAAGACTCTTTCTACGCAGATCAAGAACAGTCTTATATTCTCCGAGTCGAAGAGCAGGCAGCAGCCAAAGAAAAAGAATTTTAGAGAGCGCAGTGTTGCAGAAATTATTGCTGAGACTTTGACTTAATGCAGTTGTTATATATTCTATCAGCTGTTCGTGGGATGGGTTGATCCATGGGCTGGGTGAGGTTGAGTTGAGAATTTTCAACTTTCACGGGAGTTGAGTTGGACTGGGTTGAATTAATTTTTTAAAAACTTTGAAAGTCGTGAAAACCAGTTTTGTCGTGCTTTCAGTCAGAAGTGACTTAAATTAGCGTCGTAGGCAAGACAATTAATGTTAGTGTCACTTCAACTCTGTCAGCACCATGGCAAAAATATTTCCTCCCATTGTTTTCAATATTAGCACTATGTGTATATACTGCGTCCGGGCAAGTTCAGCTCAGTCTGGACGTGAATTTTGTCTGTGGGACAAAATAGGTAGGTAAATAATAGCTGACAAAGTCTAGCCTTTCTGCAGACGATGTTGAACCAATTGAACTTATTAGATGTAAACAGATTTTCTCAGAAAAATAAAATAAAATAATTATTAAATAATGTTTTGTCACCCGTTTTATGTTTATTGTTTATTCTAACAAGTATAACAACCATAGATATATAGATGGGACATATCAATCTATTTCCTGTACAATTTGAAAGCTGCCATTTTCAACCTGAGCTTGTTTACATTTGCTCATTTGAGCGATATTTGTTGCCGGTGTATTATGACGATACATGACAAATCTGCTAAAGCTCTAGTTTTTTTGTAGATGTTGCTGTTTTTTATTTGAAAAACCTGTATAAGAACTATACTTAGTGTTAATTGACTCCCCGAGCTCATATATCCTATTTATTATACTCAGTTATACTGGTCCTGATTTGTGTTTCACTATGATATAATATAACAATAATACAACTATGATATCTGACTAAAAAATTTATCTGATGTTATTTATTTATCCACCATTTTAAATCATTTGAAATTAAAAATGTTCATGCTTATAATGTTATGTTAGTCAACAACTCCACAATTTATGATTCTAGTAATTTCAATAAACTTGTTTAAATTGAAACAAGTGTGTCTTAATTTACTGGTTTTGATATGCATAGGTGGGGGTTATGATGTAAAAATTATGTTAACAAATGCTACAAGCTCATGTAATCTCTGTAAATATTGTTTGGATTAAAAAACTATAGTTTAATTAATACATTCAAAACAATGTTACAGGTTTGCTTACACTTAAATTATGTAAAGTAGATTAAGAAATACTGACTTATAGTTATATAACTAGAATGAAAAACAGGGAATGTGATGCCGCAAGATGAAACTTCTTATCTTGATTATCTTCACAAAGAAAGAAAAGAAATTTGTAATAAATTTTTCATTGTTATTTCTTTTGCTGGTACCAATCTTAAATATTTGCTTATTTATTAAACAGACAACATTTATGAAGAAGTGTTTGAAGAACCAGGTGATTATGGAATCGACTCAGAGCTTGCTCAAGTCTTGATAGAAAATGTAATTAGCTACATAGCTGGTTGGATTGTATCCAAGCTATTTAAAAAACTGGAATGTAATGTTTGCAGGTTCAAATTATAAATTGTTACAGTCATAAATTTTTGTTTCCTGTGTTTTCACTACCAAATAATATTTTCAATTTTATAGATACAGTTTAGTTGATGAGCACATGAACCAAGGACATGAAATAGGACTGCAGCTGCTAGTGGTGAAAAATAAAGGTGGTCATGTCTTTCCTTCTTCTGCAGTTATAAAAGTAAGATAAAATTAAGATTAATTATTTATAAATATGGTATTTAAAAAAAACTTTTTTTTTTAGGTATGTCAGACAGCAGAAAAATTTTTAAGACAACATGTATCAGCCACAAATGCCAAAGATGAAATTAAAATAAAAGAAACTTAACTTAAGAGATACACAGGATGGCATTGACAATCATTCTTATCTACTGCTTAATTCGATCGTTTATGAGTTTTTTTAAGTTAAGACAGTATCAGCGAGCAAAAATTAATACTCAAAACCTTAAAAGTTCAGGTTTAAGACAAAAACTAACTAAAACAATTTTATTTAGTGGACAGTAACTTAAATTGTCAATTTTTTGTCCCATTTTCAGTTTTTGTTCATTGAAAAGCCAAACAAAATTTATTGTATTAATAAAAACATTTGTAAAATCATAGTTTGTTGCCTCAGTTTTTTGCAAATCTATTTCAACATTATTGGAAACTGTGTACTGAACTGATACTACACAAATGTAATCGCAAAATGATAAGGAATAAATATAAACTCGATAGTTGGCCTAGTGCTTTTTACTTGCTTAAAAACTAGGTAAATAAATGCAATCGCCTCAGGTAGATTCATTTCAGGGCATAGAAGAATTGGTAGTGACTTCAATAATCTATGTTAATTCTAAAAATTATTATGTACTTTAGAAAAAGCCAGTAACTATTATTGCTAATCTAACCTAGTCAGGATCTAGTTCTAAGTCTAAGATATCTCTTTTAAGAAAATGTCTTTGAAGACATAATGAATTCAGATTTTATGCTGAAACTTAAACTATCAGCATAAAATAGATACATATGACTATCAGTTATCTTCAGATAAAAGCATTTTCTTAAAATGTTATGGTTTTAAAGTTTAAACCAAAAGATTCAAGGGAATTTATAAAAGTCATTTCTGTCAAAAACAATTAAAGTATGCGCTGAAGAAACCAAGAAATTTTGATAGAAAGTCATAAATTAATCTATGATAAACAAATATTGAAAGAATAACGAGTTGTCATTGCTTTATAATAGTTAACTGCAAAATTGGAATGAATTGTTTATCGAAGTAAGGCAAGCCGCTGGTGTAGAAAAATGTAAACAAATCTCTTGTCTATGGTCAGTCAGGAGGCACAAACTAAAACTCCACTGCGCGCGTAAAACCAAACAAAAACAGCAAATAAGGCTATATAGCCTATCTAGATATCTATGATAACAACAGACAAGCGTAAAAGCACGTAAAACAGAGCATAATAATTTATAGTAGTATGATTCTGTTTTTTCTTTGAAATAATTTTGCATTTTTACTAAACAGGTACCTATGAAACGGCTAACTTAATTATCAGTTAATTAATCAAACAAACTTGTATAGCGCTTTTTCTTAAATTCAAAGGCGCTCTCCAAAAAAATTCACTAAATAAAAATGTTCAAAAATTACCACAAAAACGTTATTAAAATTATCATAAACTAGAACATGTACACGTATTAAAATTTAACGTAGGAGTCAATTAGTCACAAAAAACATATCTAAAAACTTTTTAAGGTATGTATTTTAAGGTCTTTCCCGATCCTTTTCTGGCAAAAACATTGGACCATTTTGTGCCCACCCAGTACCACGCTCCCACACTCAAGCAATTTCTGTCTATTCTTGAGTTGATTAACTAATTGTAGCATTAACTTGTTAAAACACATGTCAATAACTGCAGGTTTTTAAAACCAACATCTAATAATAATTTTTCACTTAAATTGTCTGCTCAAATCGCTGCCTACTATCGATTAACTCGGAAGGCCTGCGAGCAGAACACCTGTTAATTAATGAATAGATTTTATAAACCTGGGTTGTCCAGCTAAACAAGTCATTATTTTTAATATTTATTTGTACATTTTATTTGATTTTTTTGCAAATCTATTATGTTTTCTCTCTTCAACACCACCACTGTTAAAAAAAGTTTTTGAGTTCAGAGGTTACGCTCGCAGGAACACATAATAGCAAGGTTGATTTCGTAACGAAGAAATTGTTCTGTAATAAAATTGTAGCAAACCTCGAACAAGGTAACGTATGTAATTGTTTGTAATTTTAGTAATTTTTTTTCCATTTGGTGGGTTTCTTGGGCGTTTTCCGTCTAGGAATGATGCATTTAAAAATGGCGACTGAGGCGCAGTCTACTGATTAATCAGAAAGAACGTTTTTTTCTGTAAAAATGTTTTTTTTTATTAAGTAAATAAGGTTATCTGAATAGTTTATTTTTATTTTTTTCAATGATCGAAGCAGGAACTAAAATCACAAGTCAGACGCCGTTTTCTTCGCATTTTCGACGACACAGATCTATCAACCTTGTATTTCGTCCGGACACTGGAAAAAAGATAAAGACATTTTTAGCATTTTTGGTTATAAAACAATTCAAAAATGTCTGACGAACCCAGCCACAAGGCTATGTTGTACTTTCTTGAAGTACTGATGAACAGTTCCTGCCAACTGACAATCTCTCAATTAGCTGGAAGGTTTGGAAGCTGCAATTTTACCTCAGAAATGAGAACGGCTGCTGGTGGCAACGAGGCAGGATTGAAAACGTTTCTTCAAAAATATCCTTCTTTGTTTACCATTAAAGGAAACATGGTTTCCCTGTGTGACGGCAGGGAAGAGGAAGATACAGCGAGTCAAGATGGAAGCATTGCTTCTAATTCTACGATGTCTTCTCGACGAAGCCTGCCCGATGTTTCCGTTGAGATGGAGGCCGTGCAGTTCTTCCAATCTCAGATGCTGAAGAGAGAGGAAAAATGGGTGCCCGTCAAAAGTCTGGCGGGTCATTTGTCTCAGACCACTCAAGAAATTAGGAATATTGTTGGCCCACAGCTGGAGTTCAAGAAGTGGCTTTTGAGACATGTGCATATCTTTGAGGTTCAGGGCGAGATGGTGTCGTTAAGAGATGGCCTTGCCCCTTCACCGACTACTCCTAGTGCTCAAAGAAAAATCACATTTGACTTGCCAGAGCCCAGTCCAGTGCCTCCCAAGACACCTCCAGCTCAGAGAAAATACAAGCCAAATCCAATTCCGACTGGCGGCATACCGAGGTCTCATTCGTTCGGAGATCGGAGCCAGCTCTATCAGGGAGATCGCAGTGCTTTTTCTTTTAACAATCCTCCGAAAAATCCTGTTTCTCAGATTACGATGACTGCTAACGAGTACAAGACTGTCATGTTTCTGAAAGATACTCTAGAAAAGAGAGGGTCCATGAGAATTCAAGCTCTCCTGGGCTGTGTAGTTGGAGACCTGTTGATCAGAAACACTGCAGGCTGCACAAAAGTTGACATGGAAGAATTTTTGAAAAGGTTTCCAGGTATATTTATTATTAGCCAGTCTACGCCAGAAGATGCTAATGTTGAGCTGGTAAAGAATGCCAAGCTCAGTGTGGTCATCACTAGCAACAAGCCATTGATGAATGCTGGACCGCAGCTTGGTCCGGTCCCTAGTCACCACCACCAGCCACTGCAGCCAGCCAGAAGTGCTACTAACAGTGGAAAAGGCAAGATTTTTCACGTAGCCAAACTCTGGGGTATAATAGACCTGGGGGAACATGAGCATGTATTTTTTGACCGCTCCATCATGCAGAGGCCCATGGAGGACTTACAGAAGTACTTTCAGATCGGCGAGATGCTCTGTTTCAATGCCATCCTGGCTCACAAGACTAGCCGAGCCAAGTGGAAGGCTACGCGAGTCTGGAAAGAGAACGAGCAAGAACCGACGCAGCCTCCCAGCCAGGAGAACGTCGATCAAGCAAACATCAATCGCTCTGAAAGTATCGGAAGCATAGAGGAAGAGGTCAACAAGTTTTTGCCCCAACAAGACAGACGTCTGCCGACGCAGGACACTTCCATCTACGTGGATGCCGGTCTGAGCGGAGCCGGTGCCGTTCCGATATGGAACTTCAGACAAGACGAAGAGAAGAACAAGCGAGCTTCGGTCACCGTGGTGCCCGAGAGCTACCAGATGTCCGCCTCTGCCCTCTCGGACTTGAGATTTTCTTCCGACTTTGGTTCTAATTTTCTGGTGTGCAAGGGTGCAAACCCTATCGATCCCTCCTCCCCGCATGCCACCCTCAACGGAGGGCCGCCTGGCAAGCCCAAGCAGAAAACTTTTGCAACGGTCGCCTGCCAGACCGTGTCGACCAGTGATATCATCGCCACTCAGCTCTATCAGGATTCGTGATCTTGTGGCGTTCTAACTCCTTTTACTTTCTAGTGCATCACAAGGGAGGTACGAGCGGTTGTTATGATTTTTTTTTTTGCAAAAGGTTTATCAGTGGAGGAGGGAAAGGAGGTGAATGAATATAAAATTGTATTAAAACGAAAAAAGATTGTAATGATTTCGCTACCGTTCGATTTAACATGTCAACGAATCGATCAACTCTGCTTCTTACTTTCTCGGGCTCGTATTTCTGCTTCTTCTTTTTTATTTTTTCTTTTCTTTGCAAGAAGTCTGTTTATTTTTACCCAACCAACCTAGTGTCTGCAGTTATGTTTAAATTCTTTCTTAAAGTGATTTTTTTTATAAATCGTGTTTTCAAGTCATTTTACCGATGCTGGCAGTTTTTCATTTCGATCGATCACGAGGACAAAGTTTTTTTTTCTTTTCGAACGTTAAACTGAATCAAAACGGTCCACACTTTGCGTCAAAAAAAAATAAATCTTCGACTAGCAACGAAGAGACGTTAGTGCTGCAATCTGATCTGGTCGAACGTTTCAGCTATATCTCAACAAGCGATGGAGTCAAGTTCTTTCTTTGCTGATTCTGAACAGTGTGAACATGTTTTGCATTCGATTCTGTGAATTGTACAGATTTTTTGTTTATCATATTTGGTTCTCTTTTCGTCAGTGGTTATGTTTCTGGTGAGGTGAATTTGGTGTTGTTTACGATTTGCTGTTGTCACAGTCGCTGAGTTGTGCCGTGTTGCTGTTGTCTCGCGGCCTAATTTGAACTGATTGTCGTCTCATCGGAAGTTTCTTATTTAAAAACGATCTGACTAAAGATGTGATTTCTCACAGCCATTATTTTCATCTTTTCTTTATTTTTCTCTTTCTCATTTTTTTTTTTTGGGCGTTGGAGTATGACACGAACTTGTAGGTTCTTCTGCATGCTTTCTGATCTATTACTGATTGTCTACATAACTAAATCATTTGAATTGTTTGTTAAATGTTTTTATTTCTTGTGCTGTGATTGTGTTCGTTTTTATTATTCTTATGATTATTGTTATTTGTCGTTTGTGATTTTTGAATTTTAACCACTTTTTGTTTAATTGTTTCTTAAGTTTTTTTCTGCATCCATACCATAAATAGTCTACATGTCTTTCTACGCTTACGTCTGAAAAAAATCCTGGCTAGAATGGTTCTCGTTCTTCAAAAATATAGGTAGTTTAAAAAATGCTTTTATTTTTTATTCAACTGTCGATCATTAGTGAAATGTTTTTTTCCTTTCTATATCGTCTGTCAGTATTTCTGAATAGCTTTTACTCAAGTATTCATCTGGAAGGTTAATCTCCTCAACATGTATGTCTGTATGTATGTATGTGTGTCTGTTTGTTTGTATGTGATTTTGAATGTCTTAGCGTGAATGTGACAGTGCATGTTGTTTCGGAACATTTGCTGCGTATCTTGGTACTCTGCATGGTTGCACGTCATATCTTGTTTGCTGTTGTCATCTGATATGTATAACCCTGAGAACTTATCAACTTGTTGCTTAGTGTTGTTGTGTTAATGACTTTGTAGTATTCCTTAGTAGAAGTAATTAATAAATCTAATTTATGCAATGTCATTATGAAACAAGAAATGGGGTGCTTTTATATTTCTTTAGTTTTTCTCTTCTCGTACGCTTAAATGTTTCGCTTCGAAGTTTAAGGCAGAGATGATTTTATTTCTTAAGTCGAACTCTTGTTCTTGATTGTATTTCATTTAGCTGTCATCAGCATTGTTACCGTTGTTACAATTTAGAGTTTAAATGAGTTTTTAATCATATTTGAGGATTACTTTGTGTGGTTCCGTTTGTTAAATTATTATTAGAGTGGTTTACGTTGTCAAATTTTCAACTATTCGCTGCCATTCGGTGTTGTAACAGCTCATAATAGACAATTGTATTTCACAAGCCTCGACCGTGCCTTGCTAAAACTTTTGTGCCTTATATTTTTTATCACTGAAAAAGTTGGATGGTAGATTGATTAATTGTATATGGGGGTTTTCTGCCTGTTCACGGTCAACTTCTGTTCTGTATTCTGGCTTTGAATTGAGTGCAGCTTGTACATCTGTGTACGCATTGTAGGATTGAGAATTGAATTGTAATATAGTTTAAAATTTAAACTCACTCCAGTGAAACGTTGTGAATAAATATTATAGACATTTGTCTTGCATCATACACTGGTGCTTTGATCAGCACAGTGGAATGTCAAAACCACGCTTCTCTTGGAAATGTCAGATCTGAACTGGGAATCTTTTTCCCTCCTTTTATGGTTTCATTGCATGTGCGACGTCGGCTTAACGAATCCCATTTTATGTTTTTTATTTTGTTTGTTTTTAAGCTTTTTGAGTTTTTTTGTACTTTTTATCTCGTGGAATTTTTCATAACTCATTTAATGGTTTCACCGTGCAATAGTGACTGCTGTAGGTTAATTGCTTGTACCCTTCTTTGTCTTTCCTTTTGTCTTTGTAGCTCCTTGAACCCGGCTACGAAGTCCCATGTAAATGAATAACGGTTAGTTACAATATAACTAAACGGGTTTTGTCAGTTGATTTTTTTATTTAACTTGTACCAGGTTTTCATTTTTTTTAACATTTTGTAATCTGCAATGCAAACTGCTCTATTAACACTCTCAGAATTTAAGGCTCCATTTCTTAGGTGTAGGTAGCACCCACATTCTGGTTTGTATTCTATTTTAGACTTACATTTAGATCAATGGTTGCTGCGGCTGTTCTAATGTTTTGTTGTTTGTTTGCAGCGATCGGTTCTACTCCTATCTCTATTTTGCTTCAATTCGACTTTTTCACTTCGGCGAACCAATCTCCACGGTTTTTTTTATATATTTTAATAATCACGTCAATACAATTGTGCAATAATGCGTCGGACAACAAGCAAATCGACTGTTGCTTTATTATTATTATTTTCCTTTTGATAAAACTATTTTTTATTAATAATATATTTATTCATCGCATGCGTCATGGAAACGTTTTTCTTTTATCTTTAGTTTATCGTTCAACTGGAATTTTTCATGCCTTGAATTTATTTATGATAATAAAAAACTTACAAGTGTACGTAATCTGACTTCAATCAAACAAATAAAACAGATAAAATACAAATCTGAAAGAAAAAATGGAAAAAATTCTTAGAAGTCCTTAGACGTTTGGTAATACACAAAAAAAATTTGAGAAACTATTTTCAGTCCTACGTGAGATCGTATAAATTAACGGGTACTTCTTTAATAACTACAAAAAAGATGAATGCATAAGTGTTAATAATAGATACATTAAAAAAGAAGTACAGTTGATCTTCGAGAGTCATCAAGTCTTCTCTAGTGTGCTACTCACCTCTTTAAGGTGATGAACCAATCGTTGCTATTTTCGTCTACTCCACCGGAAACCTCTTTGTCTGCATAATTGTTGTTGCACTGCACTGATCCTTTGCGGGGGGCATCGTGAACATTTCTTTCTGTGTTCAGATCTTTCAACACTGCTGAGGCAGGCCTGAGAGAATACCTCAGTGAGGCTCTCAAACTTGTCAGATTATCTTGTCGATCCTGTCTCGAAAGTTTGTCGTGCACGTAATTCGAAATGATTTTGGCATTTTTGTACGTTTCCAGTTCAGTTGTTTTGACCGATCTGACCATGTAAGCATCCAAGATCAGTTTCTTATAACCGTTTTCATTTCTCTCAGATAATAACCCCCCAAACACATAATATCCATCTGAAAAAATGAAATAATAATAAGGCAGCTAGTAAGCAAAGCTATATTAAAGCAATGAGACAAACATACAAATAAATCTGCATCAATATTAAATATGATAAAACAAAAACCTAGCATTATGAAATATAATGAAAAAACAAAGCAAATAATGTTTAGCGGTGACTCACTTTTATTTACATGGCTACAAAGTATTTTTTTTGTCATAACACAGATAGAAACATCTGTTTTGCCAAATGGGTCGACTAGAGTAATCTCGCAAGACTTATTATTGTTTTCAAAAATACTGAAATATAAAACATTTAATATAAGATATGCATAAAGAAAATACAATTGCTAGTATATAGCTAAAATTTATTGTTCGCATTGCTGTTTGAAACTTCCTAAAAAATTAAAACCTGCTTTGACACAATTATATTCACATTATACAAATTTTAACAGAATTATTATTAAACTTTGAATTCAACCTACAGCCCCAGTATTTTAACAGTTTTTCCAATGAATGGTTTACAGTTGTGGTTCAGCAAAACAAAGTCAACAGCAATCATTGAACCATGAACCATTTTATCAACAAGTTAGAGAAATCGCCTGTTATGGTTTGCCAAAGTATTTAATGGGGAAGGCAATGTCAGCTCTTAAAACTGTTAGTTAACAGTCAAAAATTGCGCCACTGTTTGGATAAGTTAAATTTCTTTTTGTTTAAAAGTAACTTATAAAATTATTTTCTTATGGTTTGTTTCAATCTATAAGTAATTTATTAAAACATAAACTGTTGACAGTATTTAAAACAATAAACTTAAATTAAAAATTTGATTTAATTTAAAAAACAGCAACACCATCCTAATAAAATTTCTATAAATAAAGTACGCAGAAACTTTATCTTGTTTATTTTAAGCTCGCTCTGTTGATCTGTTGTAAATTTCATTTTAAGAAAACAACATGGCAGAGCTCCTGCTGGATTCGTCGATCCGTATTTGGGTGTTCCTTCCTATAGTTGTAATTACATTTTTGGTTGGAATTATACGACATTATGTTACCATACTGTTGTCTACAGAAAAAAAAGTTGAACTCCAACAGATTTCGGACAGGTAAAGTATGCAACCACTGACCAACAGAACAGAATAACCAGTGCTTATAATTAATATTAAATTGCTATGCCTGCTGCTTTATAGTTTTGCTGGCTTTATTTTTGTTTTATATACAGCTAGCATTTTTAGGTTTTTGTAGCTCAGGTTTTCTAAAAAGCTTTAATAATGTTTTAAATCATTAATTTTTTTTCTTGCAGCCAGGTGATGATTCGAAGCAGGATGCTTAGAGAGAATGGACGAGTGCTACCGAAAGCAGTGCGTTATATTTTTTGTTGTTGTTGGATGCTGCTATATTTTTCTCTTTGAAATTAAGTTTGTAACTTTGTCTGGTTTCAAGTGCTTATAGCCTTTTACTCATAGTAGAAGCTATATGTACATCTATACGTCTTTGTATTTCACATCAAATTTTTTTGTAAGGCTGGCATGGCAATATAGGTTTCTCGAGATTGTTGATTATGCTTCTTCTAGGTGTGTATTGTTTTCATTCTCATAAACATGATGTTTTTGTTCAGTCGTTTCAGATGAGAAAGCATTTCTTCAATAACGAGTCAACTGGCTTTTTCAAAACCCAAAACAGGGAAGCAGTAATGAAAAATCCTATAACAGGTTGATATTGATTAATTTATATCAATCAGCAGAATAGTCTAAAATGCATTTTGTCTGTATGCAATATGCTAGGCAGCCTAAGCTTAATTGTGAGACTGCCGATGTTAACTTGAAGCACAGAAATGAATTTTTAATTCTGATAATAAAGCTTAGAAGTTTAAATCAAAGTTCCGGTAAGCAAGTCTTGTATAGCATTGTTACTTATTCTATCTATCTAGACCCAAGCATGATGGCTGAAATGATGAAAGGAAATTTCACCAATGTTCTTCCAATGATCGTCATTGGTGGATGGATCAACTGGGCATTCTCAGGATTCCTTACCAGTTGGTTTCAGTTTCAATCTCATTTTATTATGCTTGTACTTAATTTAGAGTGTTTTCTCTTGTCGTCAACAGTTGCTGTATTATAAGTTTTTGTAGTAAAAGAAGCAAGGTTTTTGGTTTATATTCGGCTCGGAGATGCTTGAATTAAATTTTAGCTCTGTGGCTCAAGTTGTTAAAATAAGGCTAGCATGACCCTCTCTTTCACATAGTAAGAGTTGATTAGTGGAGGCTTGTATAAAGGACATCTTGGATAATAGTTTGCTCTAAAATATATAAGAATAGAAGTTAAGATATTGGGTAAACAATATTGAACATATATCCCATGTTAGTATAATAAATCATACCGAGAGTTACGATGTTTGTTTTACATATAATTTAGTATGGAATGGATATGTATGCAGTAATTTCTGTAGATCTCTTAATTATATTTTAATGTTCAAGTGTTGTTGGGTTTTTTCTAGCCAAAGTTCCCTTTCCTCTGACCTTGAGGTTCAAGTCTATGTTGCAGAGAGGTGTTGAGCTTTCATCTCTCGATGCTTCTTGGTAGGTTTGATTTAAATGGATTGTTGTTACTACAGATATTTTCATTAATTTTTGTTAAGGTTTAGTTTGACTTGTAATTGGGTATTACGTTTGCTTGGGATTTTCTTAGGGCTGGTATATCTCGGGTTGATTTGTTGACATCTTAATTCACTGTTTTTTTATATATGTAATTTTATGGCTTGAAAATCTGTATCAATTTTTGGATTCTCCATCTATTTTATAATGTATAACAGGCTTTATGACACAATTTTTATTAAAAATATTTGCACTGTTAGGGTTAGTTCTGCATCTTGGTACTTTTTGAATGTCTTTGGACTCAGGAGCATGTACAGTCTCATCCTTGGACACGACAATGGTACAAATCTTGATTTTTTTTCTAAACTGATTTTTCAACACAAAAACAATTCATTTTAAAAGTGTCACAATTTATTTGGTTGTACGAGAAATCATCATACCTTATTCAGAGCATTTACTATATTGAGAATACTTGAAAAACACATCTGATCTTATTAGCGTATAAGCAGATAAATTGAAACTTTATTTTTATTTTATTATTCGTGTGTTTTATTCAGCTTTTCTACCTTACATCTCTTTACCATTTCACTTGTAGGTGTGCCGGTTGAACTGAAATTTTAAATCACTGCATTTGCATTGGATCTCCATTAATATAATCACTGTTTAAAACTTTTTTTTGTCAAACAGCTGCAGATCAAACTAAGTCAATGCAAGATCAGATGACTGGTCCAGCAATGGGAATGCCCCAAGATCCTTCCAAAGCTTTTAAGGTATTTTATATGTTGGATTATTTTAAATATTTGTCATTAGTTCAAAGTTAAGATCTCTTATAGGCCACTCTAGTTCAGTTTAGCCTAAAGTCACAATTCTCTTAATACATTTTAAATGTAATTTATTTCTCTTAAATTTCAGGCTGAGTGGGAAGCCCTGGAAATATGCGACCACCAGTGGGAGCTGGAAAATGCAGAAGACGAGCTGATGAAGATACTGGCATACAGTGAATGATCCGCTTATTAACTAATTATAATTAGTAGTTTTAATATGTGTTTCTGTACATTTTCATCAATTTTAGGAAGATTTCTGCGTAATGCTAAATAAATGTTTACTTTGTATTTGTTTGTTACTTTGTTTCTTGAGTTATGTAGTCATTTTAGTCTCTTAAGGGGAGCGTTGACCTTGAGAAAATGTCTATTTAGTTGCAAGAAGGGCTAGGACAATGATTTCCAGTACAGATATACTTGGTAGCATAAGTTCAAAACAATCTGTTCATGTCCCTTTGGTATAGCTTTTTTTGTCGATGCTATTCTAGACCATATCTAAACTTTAAAGTCGTCGTAGAGGGAATGCATCCTTCATAAATACAAACCAGCAAAACACTTTACACTAGAATAAGTAATAAGTTGATATAGATTGGTGTGATTAAAAGACTAATGATTTATTTTGTTCTTGAAAGTAACTAAATTTTTAACAAACCTTTATTTAAATAAAAAATATTTGAACAGCTAGATTGTTAGATAGCAAAAAATGTAGTATATACCTACTCATATTTTCAATATAAAAAAGTCCCAGCGACAGTCATACATATTTACAACGTTTCTTTATATTCAGTTTATTTAATTTAATTGTTTTCTGATACAGCTGTCGAAAATCACTTTTTATTGGTTTCAGAATCAAAGAGAAGCAAGCAAAATAATGATTGATTACTTAGATCCATAGAGTACTAAAAACCTTTGTACTCTATGTTAGATCGTATTCACGCGTCTACTAAATGAACATTGGGTAGAGCCATAAGGATATTATTTCCATGGTGGAAAATTATAACAAATATTCTAATAAAGGCCACCTAATCGGACACAGAGCGATCCAAATAAAGTAAGCTTAATCTAACCACCTTTATTAAGATTTTTCATAACTGGTTAAGAATTGAAGGGTTTAAAGTTGACATAGAAAGTTATGCACTATGTAGAAGAGAGTAAAGGATATAAAAGGCTTTGTTTATCAAAATCAGGACGAAATAGAACTAACTGGACTAAGACCAAATAACTTTGATTTACTTGCGATATACATATGAAGAAACAGTCCCACCCACGCAAGTTGAGCAACTTGTTTTTATAGAAGTACAGCACAATACACCAGCTCACTGAAAACTGGACATCTCAATCGCTTGGCGTCATGGTTAGAAAACCATCTCAAGAATGCAAAATATCTAAGGAACATAAGACAAAACAGTTTGTACATACTGTCCACCCTACCGAGCAACCGATCGGGAGGCTTGTTACTACAACTTATGACAAGCCACAAGGTTTCTCCCTCATTAAAAAAACTTCTCATTAAAACTGAGTACATATCTTTTGTAGAATTATTAATTGGAATTTGTTTTATCTAATTTACATGATACAAGAAAAAAATAAACTTAAAAAAAAAAATATTCATCCTTCTCAAAACGCCAGAGTCAAGCTTAAGAAACAACAAATGCGCAGCAACAACAACAAAAACAGATGGTGTCGTCGTTGAATTAAACTCTCTTCTACTAGCACATCACTTCTTTCTTCTTTTTGTACTTCTCTTGCTATCTCTGTGCTTCTCTTTAATTCTATATTCACCTGCAATTAAATCAAATCACCTGCGATGAACATTTCGACAATTCGAACCGAACCTACAATTGCCAGCAAGAAAGTATTGACACACTTGAGAACCTGAAAAAAAGAAAATTCATTAGTTATTAAAACGTTGAAAGAGCAACCAGTTTAAAATCACTAGTTTGAATATTGTATAAGTATTGATAAAAAAATATTATTTTCAATATATATAAACAAAATCAACAACTTAAACAAAAAACAGATGAAGAATCTTTCCAAAAAAAGTAGATATAATTAAATGTAGTACCTGTGTGTCTAGGACCCTGGTTTCTTCCTCGGAATTCTGGCTGGTTAAACTGCTGCGGGGGACCACGGGGCCTGAAATTATTGGACATGTCTTCGTTTGTGGGAAACTGCTGAAATCTATCCCCCCGGTGATTCATCTCGTCAAACTGATAACTGCCATCTTGTCTCATTTGATCGGAGGACTGGTTTGGGAAAGTGGGATTAGCAGAATAGCTGTATTGATCGTCGCACAGCTGATTGGGATGCGGTGGAGACGGATTTTTGTTATTGGGCGGTGTTCTACTAAAGTCTACCGTCGGAGAGTTGTGAAATTCAGGATTCTGATTAGGTATTTGTTGATTCATGAAACTTCCAAAGAGATTCGTTAGAACGGAAGGTAGCGTGCTAGGAGGAGAAGTGGCAGCTTTGGTGTCTAATAAATTTGATATCTGTGGAGCAGACGGCTCTGTTTCCATCGGCTCATCTTCCACATCCTCAAGCGGAATAACCCTGCACTCTTCCTGGCCGACCGAAACAATGCTTTCCTCGGGCTCTGCAGGCGAATCTGGAATGCTAGAAATAAAAACATCATTTTTGAGAAAACTCAAATCGAAATAAACCATATTCGCCAAACTAAGTATCATACTGTAGAAATCTATATAAAATAAAACGACCACTCTTTTCTTCCTACCTCGTTGGGTCGAAGTAGATTGTGTGTAAGACTCTTGCCTCTCGTTGTGCCTGGACAGTTTTCTCTCTGCTCTCACTGCCAAGCTGAACAGAAGATAGATGCTCTATGCCGTCAATGAGCGGGGGGCATTTCCACTCCATCAAAGACACGCACTTCTTTTTCGATTGGCTCATGCCCAGGATGGCTTGTCTCTCCATCTCTCTCTCCTGTCGCCTGTGGTCCATGAAGTTGGATGACTGGTTGATTTTGTTGACATTGGTCCTCTCATCCGGGTCAATTTCAAAGTAAAAATAGTCACACAAATCTTTTTCGGAAGCCCATGAAACACTTTTTTTCAACTTTCCAGTAGCCTCCAGTCTTGGCTTCTTGGTAACAAGTTCACTGTCATCTAACGGGATTTCAGCTTCTAATTCGTCGATGCTCGTACTGTTGGATACCCTAGGAGACCCTTTTAAGGCTTCTGCAATTTCTTCTTTGGTGACATCTTGAGCAGCCTGTATTGATAAAAAATGTAAACAATGTATTTCACTTAAACGACACAAGAGTGACAGAAACACCCCAATATCTCACTGAAATTGAAGAAAGTGATAACTGTGGTGGAGCGGGCACCTGAGTTACTTTTTTCCTTTTTCTTATTGTGGTTACAGCAGTTGTGTTCAGGGCATCCAAGAATAGAGACTTTTCCGACATTTCAGGGAGAACTAAAAGATACAACCGTTAAATTACTAACCATTTTTTTCACAACCGTGGAACAAATCTAGTGACTTTGGGATAGAATAGACAACAAACCTATTGGCTTTGCTGGGATTATTTTAACTTTTGGTGTTTTGAAAATCGATGAACTTTGTGGCTTGCTTGTAACAACAGCAGAAGCTGGTGCTGGGAGTGTACTGAATGTGGCTGATTTTTTAATTGCATTTTTTTCAATCTGCCTTGGCTGTGGCTTTGGATAATTTTGAGCCTCAGTGCTTATTTCCTCAAGACCTTTACAATAAAGAAATCATGATTAATTTTTAAAACATGCTAAGATTTTAACATTTTAAATGCATACCACACTTAGCGCCTATAATAATAAACAAAATAATCAATTAAAAAAAAAGTCTTGTTTGAGTTCAACTCATATCATATGTAAATAAATCTCAGCTGCTTAATTAATGTTTACATTTTGTCCCTATAAGCTCTCTAGTTACTAGCTTGTCAACATGCTAATGATCTGAACTAGTTGATTACGTCACCAGCTGTTGTAATACAGCGGATAGTAAACCTTTTGTCTCGGCGTCACCGCAAAGAAAATAATAAATAAAATAAACATAATCATGAACATCAAAAGACCGATTCTTTTCAATAAAAAACTCCACCAAAGTGAACGGAAACAGTATCGATGACGAGATGAAATGACAAGTTGAAATAATACGACGGCATTTGACGACGACACACATAAATCTCTCAAAATAAAAGAATTGGCAAAAGTGAACGAATTAAGTCTCGAGCCTTTTCCTGCCTCCTGATAATAACCTGTTGATCTAAATTTATTAGGCAAAGTTTTCACAGTCTTTGGGCGTTGTTTCTTTTCTTGTGTGACATCGGCGACTTTCGCACTCGCATCATTGAGCGAACTTGCTTTAGCTGCATTCGTCGACTCAGCGCATTGCTTCTCCTTTTCTTGAGGCGCAGCGCTTTTTTGTTCGTCGGCTACAGCCGGCTCAGGTTTCTTTTGAGTGCCTAATTGTGAAACAAAATCATTTTAAATTACCTACTAAAATATAGAAAAAAATTATACCTACAACCGTTTGACGGAGCGGTATAACGCTATGCCGAGACTCAACAATACGCACACACCGGCGGCCATTAAGCCTTCTCATTATCTCGTGAGTCAGCCATTTCAGCTTGCTGTTCAACAGCGCCAATCAGGCGAAGGCTTTTATAATGCTTTCAACGTAAGCACGTGCACAAACGGGAAGGTCGTACAACTGAAACTCTTGCCTACGTACAACAAACTGCGCCTTACCTATCAACTTGGAACGTCAATGAAAACTAATTTTGTGTAAGCAGCCCTCCAACGAACACAAATATAATTATTATGTTTTTAAATATAATTTTCCCGGCTCACTAGTTATGCGAGCTTTCAACTGGAAACACACGACTTATGGCAGAACCGATTTGGCGTCTAATATGCTTCTCAGACGTGCTTGATATTTTTTCGAGCCATCGCCGTTTCGACCGCAACCACTGTACATACTTCTCGTACATTTTTTCAGTTCTTTCTTAATTCTGCCCAAAAACAAAACTTTTTTTCATAAAAAAAGTATATATTGTTTGATTGCACTTATTTCTTAGTCCATTAGAAGAGGATGCTTTAGTAAGACACAGCTGAATGATGGAACACTGCAGATTTGTCTATCGAAAGTATGTTAATCAACCAGACAGACAGACACCACCTCCATCTTTGGGTACACTTCAGAGCCCATCGAACTAAAAATGACCACAGTGTGCCATTGTTGAGTCTCGGCACTTTACAGGTAAAATGTCAATTGCAACTGATTCGTTATCATCCACCTACAAATATACACTTCAATGCTATTGATGAGAAATAATGGATAAGAACAATGAAAATAAAAAAATTGTAAACACACCAAAAGACTTATATGATGCACTGTTGCCAACAGAAGCAGCACCTGAGACAACCTTCATCCAGTCATCAACGATAACCCGGGCATACCTGGACACTCCTAAAAAAATGGAAACCGCAAAATTGTACTTATTAAGTCGACCATTACACTGAATTAATTCTAGTTAATTCCAACATACTTTCATCTGGATTCTTTATAAGCTGTTTGATATCTTTAGCACATGAATTACTCCTTAACAACTTAGTGTTAACGGGGAGGATCTTGTAGAGCTGAAGGATCTCTAACAGAAATGGCTTGTTTATCGTCTTTCTGGCCTCAGATAGCCATTCATACAATATTGACCAGACCCCGTCGACTAGTAGCCTGAGACAAATTTTAATACAATAAAACAGAAATTTCAATTACATTTCAACAAACTATATAAAGCTCTTTAATGTTGTTCATATAAATGTAAATCCTTCACTAATTTAAAAACTAAACAATTTCTGTATAAAACAGTCAGCCTAACCTTTTGATAGTAATCTTATTAGTAGACCTGAGGACGTTTATAAGAAGGCATTGCATTGGCATAATAGTAGCTTTTTCCATAACACTGCAAAAATTGTTGGAGGCCTATTATATAAATAAATGCTAAGAAAACCCTACAAATTATCTGCTTAAAAAATTTCTCATTCTTCAACTAGCTAATCTTCATTCTGCCTACTACTGTTTATTTAATTTTATTCACATCCACAACTACACCAGCTTAGCAAGGGAGACAAGTTCAGCCAGCTTGTCTTAGAAAAACATTAATTAATAGAACAAAAACAATTCAAAGTAAGTTTTAAAAAGAGGCTACAACTTACCTAACAAATGTGGAATCCATATCCTTAACACCCCCAGCATCATCCAATAGTGGCGAGATAGCCTGAATCAAATCAGCAGGATCGCTAGAAATCCCAACATCCATATGTGGATTACTTGTTTCCACAACATAGTGATTGGTATCAAATGATGAAGGGGCATAATTTTCGGTTTGCACAGGAGTTAAGAGGCTTGCGGTGCCCCTCCCACTGTTAAGACAGCTATCAATAATGTCATCCGCGCTAAATGGTTGGCCGTCAGCCATGTTCACGTCAACTAAGTCTTCACCGTTTTGGTAAAATCCGTTATCCATGTTGAAATACTGATAATTGATATCAGAGACAATATCTCGAGCGGACTCGACTGAGTCATTCCAAAGCGTGTAACCATCGCCATTGGTGAGCGCCACTTTGGGCATTATTCCGGCTTCTTGGGGGTTTCGCAGCATAACAGAACAAGCCTAAAGAATACAAAAAATATTTTGAGAAACTTTCGAACGACAACGAACTTTCAGCCTTAATTGCGCATCACGATACACGATAAAATAAATAAAGCACAATTGGATGCGGGCTTATCGATTACTAGATGCTTGCTTAGGCTTCACTGCTGGGCCATATTAGCTGTTTGGCTAAGCAACCGCACCAAACCAGTTCTTCCTATTATTAATTTGAAAATTTTATTTGATTTGCAATTATAAGCAGCTGTTTCAAGACTTTGGGTCAGGTGATACACAACGCCTCGCCCCTCCACCCCTTCCGAGACCACCCCGTTAGTTGCAAAAATCGATAAAATAAAACAAATTTTTTAAAGAATTTCTTACTAAATGAATAAAATCAACGAAAAGCAGGGAAAATGAAGAGAACTCGACCGAGATTTTATACAAAGACAGACTAAGAGACAGGCCGACAATAACGACGAGCCGAGAATGTTTATTTCGAACTTTATTGATTCTTTGATGAAAAATCTTTCCACTATTTTCGAGAAGCACTCTTTAAAACATCTACCAAACAATCACCTCCAAGAAACAATATGGCGCATAGTGGCTCTCGACCTTACCGGATAATGAAACGTCTCAGCAAGCAAGCTGGTCTCACGTGACCAAAGAAATAAAGTATGCAGGATTGATACCTAACCTTGCTTAGCAACAAAAATTAGGTTTTTATTTTTATAATTTTTTAAAACATTTTTAAATATTAAATGTTTTTATTTGTTAAAAAAATTAAAATTAAAAATTATTTTGAAAATGTAATTTATAAAACAGTAAAGTTTTTTTTTAATTAATTTTAAAATGTTTTATTTTAATTGTTAAATTTATTACTAAAACTAAACAACTTTTATTTTTCTTTCAACTTTTGGTCTCAGTTTTAAGCATTGAATTGTATTGTTAGTAAACATCGTTCTTCTCAAATTCTTCTAATTCTAATTTTGTTGGATTCTACTTAAATTCTAACAATACTACTTAATATTGATGTTTGAACTGTTTTTAATTTTTAGCGGCAAGCTAAAAATCATATGCCTGACTTTTGATTCTTTTGATTGTTTTTATGTTATGATTCAATCAATCAATAATTAAACTGAGACTGACTACTGAGTCAGTGAAATTTTATTCAAATATGAATCAGCACAGCACTCAAACAAAAATTTCTGTTCCTAGTGGTTTTATTGTGGCCAGGCAAAAATGGAAGCAGTCAGATTTGTCACAAATTCTAAAAAGTGGGTTTTTTCTAATATCTCATGTTTTTTTTATTTATAATTTAAAATTTTGAGTTTCTAATAAATATTGTCAGAATAGTATATGCTTTAACGTTTAATAACAGGTCATGCAAGGGTTTTGTTTGAAGACAGATTTGATTATGTTGATATTTTCTTGTCTGACAGCTTGGCTGTGATGATAATAGAAGAGCAGAATTTAAATTTAAAAAACAATTTCAAAAGAGCACTTGTAAAGCTGAGACAGGTAGATTTGTTTAAGGGCCATCCATCCCCGAGGGGGAGGGGTGTGTTCTGAGTTTTAAGGGTATGATTTGCAAATGAGTGCGTATGGGGAGGGAGGAGGTGTTCTAAAAATGCAAATGTATGCAAAAATTAAAATGATGCATTAGATATTAAAATTATACCTGAGGTCTGTATGTCCATATGTAGGTTCAGACCTCAGGTATTTTAATATCTAATGCATCATTTTAATTTTTAGTACTATGTAGGTTAGAAATTTGCATTACGTTGCTGTGGCATTGTAAATTCCATCATTTATTAATATTAATATCTTAATTTCTAATTGTTCATATTTCCATGTAGTATGATCTCAATATTTTTTAAATTCAAGTTAGCGGCTGTTTTATATTTGGTCTAATGCAAAATTATTTTAACGACTACCTTTTTCTTAGAATTTTTTTGAAGCATTAGATACGAGACTTCCTCTCCGATGGTCTTCGGCCGTTTTTAAAATTAAAAATTGACTATCTTTTAGAGAAAATATGAAAATTTTCGGCACCTGTACACTCTGTACACCTCTATTTTAAGGCATTTTTATACTGCAGGGATTTAAGTCTGCTGTGTGTATGCACACATTGAGGGAGGGGGTCTACAAATTATAATGTGTAACAGGGTTGGTGGGGTGTGTCAGAATCTAGAGTTTATTGCATGAGTAATATATGGATGGCCCCTTATTGAAAGGTTACTGCTTTGTTTTGCTTATTTTTAATAAAAATATTTTCAATTTTCTAGTTGAACAATTTTAAAGGAGTCGTTCTGATAGAAAGAAAATCACCTATCTCTCAGCAGTCAGATTTTATAACTCTGCAAAAGTTCATTTGTCTCGATCTTGGACTTGTTTGCATTCCCTTCTCTGATTACACGGAAGCTGGCAACCTCCTCGTGCAAATGGTTTGCGTGCTGAATTTGTGCAGAACCACTTTTCAACGTTATTTCTAATCAAGTTTAATAATTTACTTTTAAATTTAATGTATGTTTATTGAGATAATCTCTGTCGTTTTATTTGCTTTTAGTTTCCATATAGATTTGTTTTTAATTTAAATATAGATTTGCTTTTAATCAAATGAGTGTATTTTGTCTGAGTTAAGTATTTAAAACACTTTGCTTCATCAAAAAATTTACTTTATATAACACTTAAATTTGTGTTCAAAGAATTAGAAGAACTCTGGTTTTAATTATTGTTTCCAGATTGTCTCAAATCACCCTTCAGTAGTGATAACATTATTTTTTTTTTAGGCCAACATTGAAGAAAATCCAAAGTACAATGACATTAAGTCTTCAGTCAAACCAAACATCTCTCAAAAATCGATCGACGAAAGCATTTTAGAGACTTTGTCTGTGATTCCGAAGTTGGGCTCAGCTAAGTCGAAGCTTCTGCTTAGTCGCTTTTACTGTGAGTTGAAACTTGTTGTCTCATGCTTAGGTTATTATTATGTTTAAAAGAGTTATTAATTCTATATGTTCTTGTTTTGTAATCATATTCAGTTGTACTGATTTATTTTTTCCCTAATATCAGCATTGCAAAGATTTTAATTTATCTTTTTATCTACACGTATACCTATATCATTAAAAGGATTTGGCACAAAGCTAATTTTATAATTATTTAAAAGACTATTCCATGGGTCAATCACTGAATAGATGTATTTCCTTGCATTTTTATGTGTGCCTTTAAAAATACAAGGCTGAGAAAATTTATACTGTTTCTTGATCTATAAATAGAATTTAGAACAAGAGAGCATATTAATTAAGAATATCCTATTTTTTAAACACATGAGAGCTATTATAATAATTGTTTCAATAAGACCATCTTTCGTTTTCTACTATATATCTATTAAATAAATCTATGATAGTTTTTGTTATCCTCATCACCACCACCATCATTCTAACTGATTAATAACTGACTAACTAGCTTATTAAAACTTTTCAGCTGTCCATGCCATATGTAATGCCTCTGTAGAGGTAAGTTTTTACCTTCACTTTGATTATAAATATGAAGTTTGGTTATTTAGGCATCTGCCAGTAATAACTTGTCACAATGCAGCCCTGGATTTGATTCCACTACCAGCATAGGAGATGCTTACACACATCAGTCAGTCACATCACAATGCAGCCCTGGATTTGATTCCACTACCAGCATAGTAGATGCTTACACACATCAGTCAGTCAAATTGAAGCTGTGTATGTATACATACACATATAATCTGCCTCCTTCTAAAGTGGCCTAGAAGTCATAATTTGATTGTCAATATGCATTTGTCATCATGGCCGTAATCTACTATAATTTCATTTCAGGAAATCTCAGAAGTTGTCGGCTACAGTGCGGCTGTCGAGATAAAAAAGTTCTTTACCCAGAGGACGTTGTAATTCTAACGTGCAGTTTTTGAAATTTTTTTGTTTTTTTATTTTATTTTGAAAATCACTTGTCACCTCAGTGTGCATGCATTTTGATAATAAACTGCGAGAGATTTTTTTCTTTCTATGAAAGAGAAGATTTTGTTCAATGTTGTTTATAAATCATTCAGCGACTATAAAAAGAAACGAAGATAAAATATGTTATTTGATTATACAAATCATTTTCAAGATTACAGCAATCTAAGCGACAAAAAGTAGTTAAACTAAGTTCTATAAGTTATTTGAAGAAGAAAAAGTTAATCGATAGCTTCAATTGTCTACTCCAGGGACCTGCTTGGGTGCGTTCACTCGTGGAAACGCTTTGTTTTTTACCTTGGAAGTGAACCAATCTTCGGGGTTGACCTTTGTTGGCTGGTTAGATATTTCTTGTTCGACTTCATTTATTTCATCGAGGAATTCTTCAAACTGAAAACAAAATGTTTCATAGATGCTTATCGCATAGATTAATTTTCATAATTCTAACAACTACGAATATTATTGGTGATTATTAATAATTTCCTGAATAGATAATTTTAATACATAATTAAAGACTGATTCGTTTTAGTTAAACAGAATGAAATGTGGTATGTTCATTAATCTATAAGGCAAATGAGCATGAAATGATCGATGAGACTTTTTGATATGAATCTCTCTCGGTTAGTCAAATAATGCAACTTGGTCATTGACCATGTGTCAGTCCTTTCGTATGAATATGACCAGGTAATCACACCAGACTATATTTGTAATTGTAATTGAAGAACTGACATCGGAGCTGTCCGAACTGCCTCCATCACTCGTCTCCGATTCGCTCTTGTCGACGTTGACAGCAACATTCTGTTTGTGAGCTTCCTCCCGTTCGTACTCAGCCGTGTCCGAAGTTCGGGCTCCGTTGCTGTTGTTTTCTCGGGAGTCCTAAAGAGATTAAGATTTCCATTATTGGCTGTGATGTTTGTAAACAATTTTGAAATACTTGTGTGTGAATATTTAGATGTTAGTTGTATTATTGGAGGTTAGAAAATATGAGCAATGGTTGAATGTTTTGAAAGTGTTTTGTTCCCCAATCTAAAATTTGTCCCAAGAAATTCATGTATTTATTAAAATGTTTCTCTCTGTTTATCAAAGTTCTTTTACTTGTTAATATTGCATATTTTTGCGCATTTAAGCGCCTTTGAAGTATTAATAATACCGACGCTATATAAGTTGCCAAATAATAATTTTAAATAGGTGAGTGAGTCTAAACCTACCACTTTTACAGCTTTGAAAACTCACCACGTTTAAGAAAAAGTTCTTGAGCTTTCGGATTGCAAAAAACGTCAGGATGAGAAGGGAAACAGTTATCAAAGCCACCCAGACGATTAGAATGATGGAAATGAGATAAAACTTGGACTTAGTTTTAGATATTTTAGCCTTTTCTGCCTGTATCGATTCCATGGCTTGGCTGTTGTCATCCACAAGAGCTGCTCGGTGGTTAATTAGGATAAATGAAAAAAAATTGTTTTTTTTTTGTTGGTATTGTAAGGATCATATCAAGCATTTCTCTTATGGGAATAATAAAATTTAAAAAACTAATAAAATTAAATTGGAAAATGATGAAACATGGATATAAATATCACATCATCATCATCACCTGCTGCTCCCAATCCTCTATTTCCAGGTGATCCAGTTGCTCCTGTTGCACCAGTAGCCCCAGTGAAGCCAGTGAAACCAGTCCACCCAGTTGGTCCAGTGAAACCAGTGAAACCCTGTCGTCCTAAAACATCAAAGTTGAATTTTTAATGCTCATGTTAGTATGTTTAGATTTGCAAATTGTTATTATCACTAGTTACAATAGATTTCAACAAAACCTTTTACAATGTAGTAGCTAAAGAATCAAATTTTGAAGCTTGGAGATGAAATAGTACCTATTGGTAGGTATCAATTGGAGTCAATTAGTGTAAACGAAGAGGATGATTCCATCAGAACTGGAACAACAATCTGCATCTCCCATTGACAAACAGAAAATGAGCTACTGTGCCTGACAGCTTATATTGTTATTAACCCTGTACCCATTTGAAGTTTTAATTTCAATTGGAAATCTTGGTTTGCCACGTTCATTTTTACCAACATGCAAAACATCAAGTTTCTAAAACTCCTTTCTATGATTTTAAGCTTGTAAGTGCCGAGAATCGCATAATAAAGGAAAGAAGAAGAAAAGAATGAAAAAAGGGCCTCTACAAAACGATCAATTATGTCTAAACTTGGTAAGGAGTCTACCATTTTTGGCTGCTTTGAAACAAAATGAGAAATACTTTTGTGAGCCTTGTTAATTTAGAATGTCTGCTCTCAACCCTATGCCATTACGCCACAGTGTTGCATATATGTATAGATATATAGTGACAAAACTAATGTCAAGAAGGAAATTACCTTGAGGTCCAGTATTGCCTAATGGCCCAGTGGCTCCATTTTGTCCTTGAGCTCCAGGTTGCCCAGGTGGTCCGATGTTTCCTTTGTTTCCAGGCGGTCCAGGCTGACCAGAAGGTCCGGGACTTCCTGATGGACCTTGAGGCCCAGCATTGCCAGGATTTCCAGGCGAACCAGTTGACCCTGTAGCTCCCAGAGGACCAAGAGACCCTTTTAAAATAATTTTTGTTTATAATAAGAGTCAAACAATTTTCTTGTATTTAAAGGGCCAAAATATTATGCCTTGAGGTCCTTGTCTTCCAGTGTTTCCAATGGGTCCAGTTATTCCTGACGAACCTGTGCCACCAGGGGGACCAAAAGCCCCTGGACTTCCTAAAAAGCCTGTAGAACCTTTTGTGCCAATGGGACCAGGTCCACCACTTGTTCCTGTTGAACCAGTATAACCTGTGTAGCCAGTCTGACCAGATTGACCTTGGGGTCCAATTGATCCAGTATCCCCTTGAAGATGATAATAAAAAGTTAAGTAATTTTTTACAAGTGGTTTAGAATAATAAATTTACAGACTTAATGCTGAGCTAGCAAATTTAAATGTTAAATTATAAAAATAGCAACTGATATACCTGGAAGGCCTGCATTTCCAGGTAAACCTCTTTCACCAGGATTTCCAACTGGTCCCGAGCTTCCCACTGGACCTGGTAATCCTGGTGGTCCCTGTGATCCGACATTTCCCACTGGTCCAGTAAATCCTGTATTTCCAGGTAAGCCAGGGGGGCCAGGCTGACCAGAAGGTCCTTGAAAACCGGAATTCCCAGTAGGTCCAGTGAAACCCGTAAATCCAGTTGAACCTGGAGGACCAAAAGGACCTGGTTGTCCAAGGTCTCCTTGTGGTCCAACTGGTCCAGTTGCGCCTGGAGGGCCTTGAACTCCTACATCTCCATTGTCGCCACGAAGGCCTACAGGACCTACAGGTCCAGCAAGTCCTATTGGTCCAGGTGCACCACCCGGTCCAGGTTGACCAGGTTGTCCTTGAGGTCCTTGAAAGCCTTGAGGCCCAGATATGCCTGTATCTCCCGCAGGTCCATTGGGTCCGGGTGATCCAACAGGTCCTTTCGGACCCACTGGACCAGATGCACCGGTTCCTCCTGGAGGTCCTAGAGGTCCATTTGGACCCTGAGGCCCACTTGGTCCTTGAGGTCCAGTCACACCCGTGTCTCCTGGAACACCTTGAAGCCCCCTCGGACCGCCTATTCCCACGCTTCCAGGAGAACCTATTTCCCCTGTGAAACCTGGTGGACCTCGATCCCCTTGAAGTCCAATTACTCCTTGAGGTCCCAATGGTCCTATAGCACCTGTAGATCCTGTGGCTCCTCTTGGTCCAATAACACCAGGCTGACCTATAGGTCCTGGAGGTCCAATAGGCCCTGATAAGCCAGTATTGCCAGTGTTCCCAGGGTTGCCTACATCTCCCCTGGGGCCATTAGGACCAAGAGGACCAACTGGTCCTGCTGGGCCGGTAGCTCCGACAGGTCCTTGCGGACCAGGGGGACCGATTTCCCCAGAAGGTCCTGTGGAGCCAGTATCACCAAGAGGTCCAGTAAATCCAGTTGCACCCGTAGATCCAGGTGGTCCAATTTGTCCACCATCACCTCTTGCTCCAGAAACTCCAGGTAAGCCAGTAGCACCGGGTAAGCCTTTGGGCCCTTGTTGACCAGGATCACCTTTGTCACCTTGTGGTCCTGAAGCTCCAGTAATACCCGGTGGGCCTGCAGGGCCCAGAGGTCCAGGATTTCCTGGCAAACCTGTATCTCCCGGTCCACCAGCTAATCCTGTAGATCCTTGAGGTCCTGGTAGTCCGACGTCTCCAGCAGGACCAGAGGAACCAGTTTGACCTGATTCCCCAGGCAAACCTGGAAGACCCAAAGAACCAGGTGGTCCCATTGGACCTTGAGGTCCAGCTTCCCCATCTGGCCCAGTTGCACCTGGAGATCCACCAAGTCCTGAAATTTAATCAAAAATGTAAATAATCTGTAATAAATTAAAAATGACACTTTTCAAAACCTTACCTGCTGGTCCAAGAATGCCCTGTTCTCCTTTGGGACCTGGTGCACCAGAATTACCTTGAAAACCAGTACCTGGCGGACCGGGTAGCCCAGGAGAACCCATAGGTCCAGATGGTCCAGTTGGACCTAAAATGCCAGTGTCTCCTTGGGGTCCTTGAAAACCAGAAGCTCCTAGATTTCCAACTGGTCCTTGTATACCTTGTAGTCCAGTATCTCCTTTAGGTCCTTGGAGACCTATTTGACCAACAGAGCCAGGATTGCCAGTATCTCCAGTAAAACCTGTAAACCCTTGAGCTCCAGTTGCTCCTTGTTGACCAATAACTCCATCGGGTCCAGTCGATCCAGTATCACCAGTCGAACCTAAAGGACCTGTAGCGCCTTGACCACCTATTGGGCCTGGAGAACCTCTATCACCTTTTTGTCCTTGTGGTCCCGGAAGCCCAGTACGACCTTTCACACCTGGAGTTCCACCGGGTCCCACTGGTCCTTGCGATCCAGTTTCACCCTGTGGACCTGTTACTCCAACGGTCCCTGGTAATCCTATAATTTAAAACAAAAAAATACAATGTTTAGATTGAAAATATAATAGATGCCAATAATATTATTAACGTTTTTAGTTAGCAACGTATCTACGTAATTCCATTAGCACACCTTGTGATCCAGTTGCTCCAGTATCCCCCTGAGGTCCAGTTGCTCCTGGCTGTCCAGCAAGCCCAATAAAACCTGGAAGACCAGCTATCCCGGGGGGACCGTCAGGACCACGAGGGCCAATATCTCCAGCCAAGCCAGCAGGCCCAGTGTCACCAGTTCCTCCTTGGGGTCCCAGCACTCCTATCTGTCCACTAGGACCGGATGCACCAGTTGCCCCAGTGTTTCCAGAGGACCCAGTTGCTCCTTGTGGACCTGAAAACCCAGTACTACCTGTTGAACCAATAGGTCCAACCAAACCAGCAGGACCATTGACACCTTGAGATCCTTGAGGTCCCTGCGAGCCATTTGAACCCTTTGGCCCCTGGGGGCCTTGTACCCCAGGATTGCCAGAAAGTCCTGGTGAGCCAATATCTCCATTTGGTCCAACTGGCCCAGGAGAACCTGTGTCTCCAGGCAATCCTTGAACACCTCGAGACCCTTGAGGTCCAACAGGTCCTTGCTCACCAGTGAATCCAGTCTGACCAATTGGACCAGTAGCTCCATTTGGCCCAGGGGCTCCTGCATTGCCCCTGATTCCAGACGAGCCTTTAATACCAGGTGGCCCTTGGAAATTAAGAAATATTTATTGCAATATTATTTAGAGAAGCAATAATGACTTGAAAAAAATTATTATCAACTATGATCAAATACGACGTTTTATAAGTTAGCACACTTCATAAGCATTTTTACAAATAAAGTATTCCCACTGTCTAACCACACAAGCAAAACAATTGCACTTCATAGTTTATTTTTCAAAAAGTTAAATTATTAAATCCTTTATATTAACTTCACTGTTTTCGCTTGCTTGCATACTTCCCGTCATCCAATCAAGCTAAAAATCTGTGCATTGAATTGTTGTAGTTGTCAATGACAATGCATTTCATTATATTTTGATAATGAAAATTTAAATAAAATATAAAACAAAATCAAATCAAATTTTAAAACATTAAAAATTTTTTCAAAATAATAAAACCATTAGTTTTAGATTTATCATTCTAAGAAAGCCAAAACTAGACTCCCCAACTTTAATTTAGCATGCCAATAGACATGCAACTTTAAAAAACAGCACGATTGTTATTTTCCTAAGACATAATTAGTTTCTTCTTTTTCGGTTTTTAATTGCACGGGTTGGACGGAGACAGAATTTCTTCTGGACAGGGCCAGCTTGCCTTCCTTCTTTTACTAGCTCACTTTCTTTTTTCGCCATTCTAGCACTGGAAGTTCGCCAGGACTGAGCTCTCTACAAGCAGTCCCGTTGTCTTTATCTTTATCAAATTTACTAACTTCTAACCCAGATTCATCAGTATAAGCCGGGCCGGATAGAGAATTAGTGAAACAGAGGGTCCCAAATGAGGTGAGTAGGGAAAATTTGTTTCAAAATTTAGTTTTAGATTTATAGATTTTAACATATACTTTTGGCCAAGATTTATTAATTAAAAACTGAATTTCTGTTACAGTTTTCAGCATTCTAGTATTGTCAGTTGAATTTAATGACTTTTTTTTTATACCATCGGGTCCATTAAAAAAAAAGTTTTTGTGTAAACACACAAACTCTAGCAAATG
Source organism: Erpobdella octoculata (assembly GCA_963978895.1). Taxonomy (NCBI): domain Eukaryota; kingdom Metazoa; phylum Annelida; class Clitellata; order Hirudinida; family Erpobdellidae; genus Erpobdella; species Erpobdella octoculata. Next base: position 22,436,982 of record OZ022247.1, on the reverse strand, counting down.
AGTAATACTTAAACATAATCACATAATCGTACTAAATGATTTATCAAATTTCACAGCAAAATATCAATAAACTTAAGATAAGTTTCATGTTTTATTTATTTTGTACAAATGTCATAAAGCAAGTAAAACAGAATAACTTTGTCTGAGACTTAGATAGTTTCTAAGTGAATTGAGTTCAAATCAATAATAAAGACTCATAAAACAAACTGAAAGTACAAGACGAAGGGATATTACAACAACTTTTACTCTAGGCAATGAGTAGATTTATTGGTCGGATTTTGCAGAGAAAGTAGAAATAACTTTTATAATTATTTTATTATTTGACCATGACACAAGCAGTGCCATTACTGTTTAGACTCGCAAATATTCTGTTAGAGAAATTGTCTCACTCTCCAACGTTTTGTGTGTGTTTTAAAAATATATCGTGCAATTTTTTATACAAAAGCTTACATATGTTCATCAAAGTCTGAAAGCTAAATATACATATAAATAATAATAATATAAATATAATGATATTATTTATCACATTTCCAACATAAATTGACTAGAGAACCTGGTGATCCTTGAGCACCAGTTGAACCTTGAGGACCCAGTGGTCCTAGAGGTCCCTGTGGTCCAGTAAAACCAGTATCCCCCTTTGCTCCAATGGGCCCAGAAGGGCCAAGTTGTCCTTGTTGACCTGGACTACCAGGATCTCCAATTCCACCTGAAAAGCCAGTGTCTCCTTTTGACCCAGGTAGTCCAGGTAACCCAACATCTCCAATTGGTCCAGGCTGGCCTGGCTGTCCAGAAGCACCCGTACCTCCAACAAGTCCAGTGATTCCAGGAAGTCCATTAGAACCCTGATTACCTGGGTTTCCTGGAGATCCAGCTGGGCCTGTCTGACCAACAGGTCCTGGCAAACCAGTATCACCCTGAGGACCTATTGGACCAACTTGACCATTAAATCCTGCAGGCCCACTAGCACCTTTAGGACCAATTGGGCCTTGTGGACCGGGTGAACCTATACTACCAATAGGTCCTGGTGAGCCAGTTCCACCATTTGGTCCAAGAAGTCCAGTTGGACCCAAAATGCCTGGAGCTCCTGGAGACCCTACAGGACCAGCAGCTCCAGATGATCCTGTCTCACCTTTTGCTCCAGGTGTGCCAGAAGGCCCTTGAGCTCCTGCAAATTTTATATAATGTTTTAAACATTATTTCATTGTTGTTTTGCTTACTTTTCCAATAATTAAAATTGACCAAACATAAACCCAGTCTCCTTGAATATAAATCACTGATTGAAACATTAATAAATTAATAGCTTATGCAAACCTTGGGAGCCAATGGGACCTTGAGAACCTGTATCTCCAGGAAGACCTTGTGGACCAGCTAAACCAACTGCCCCAGATGGCCCCATAGGTCCAGGTGATCCTGCATCTCCAGTAGGCCCAGATGGACCAGTGGCTCCAGAAGCCCCTGTTGCACCTGAAGGACCAAGAATTCCAATTTCTCCGACTGATCCTATTTGCCCAGTCGCACCAGTGTCGCCAGAAGCTCCATCAAAGCCACGTTCACCTTGGGGACCAGGTTGACCAGTAAATCCAGTGTCTCCTTTTACACCTGGAGAGCCCTGACTTCCTGTTGCTCCTCTCGGTCCAGGTGATCCTATCTGACCTGTTGAACCAATACTTCCAGAAGAGCCTGTGGCACCAATTACACCTTGCAATCCTGGTTGACCAGGTTGGCCGATTGAACCAATAGACCCAACATCTCCAGCTGGGCCTTTAGGACCAGGTAAACCCTGCAGACCAGAAGGACCTGGAGAGCCAGCAGGTCCAGCCAACCCTGCGTCACCTTTAATTCCTTGAACACCTGATGAGCCAGTGCTTCCTCTTGCTCCTTGATCACCAGGAAAACCAGGTTCTCCAGCAGATCCTGGCGTACCTGGAGAACCTGTAGGACCAGTTGCTCCTACTTGTCCTATTTGACCTGGAAAGCCACTACTGCCGCTTGGTCCAGGGAGGCCTGCTACACCAACTGCCCCTGTAATTTTTTGATATAAATATATTTAAAATACATAAATGACTGTGGTCACATTGCCCAGCAATGGATGAGCATTAGGAACAAATAATAAGATCCTTTAAATCAAACTGCATATAAAAACAAATTTTTGAATAACATAAAATAAGTTAATTTACTTCAAAGATATATGTTTTTTGAACTAAAACAAGGTGTTATTGTTAACCTTGTTGTCCAACTTGGCCTGATTGACCAGGAAAACCGGGATCACCCTTAGGTCCAGAGATACCTTTGGCTCCTTGCAAACCTGCAAATCCTGGTTGTCCTGGCTGTCCTTGTAGCCCAGGATCTCCAGGCAAACCTTTTGAACCAGCGAAACCAGGTTGCCCAGTAAAACCTGGTTGGCCTTGTATCCCAGGATTACCAATTGAACCTATATCACCTTTTGGACCAGTAAAACCTGATGCACCAGTAGCACCTGTTGAACCTTGTTGACCAGGCAAACCAATTTGACCAGGCTGACCAATAACACCTTGGGTGCCTTTTAAACCAGTTGCTCCAATAACCCCATTTGCTCCTTGAAAACCAGGAGAACCAACTGGACCTGTTGCTCCAGTGGCACCCTGGGCTCCCAGAAGTCCTTGGCTTCCAGCATTACCAGGTTGGCCAGAAGGTCCTATAAATAAAATAATTATATGTCAGTTATAGCCAAGGTATGAAATAAACCAACAAGTTACTATAGAAAAACAAATTGCATTTATTGTACATATAAAGTCAGTGAGGCAGTAAAAAGTACAGTATCATGGTCTAAAATACAGTGGTACCTCGACATACGAGCGCCCTTACATACGTGATTTTTGAGATACGAGCCACCGAGCGAGCGATATTTTGTTTTGAGATATGAGCAACTGAATATAATTTATACAAAATTAATGAAGTTGATGTAGTTCTATTAATAGCACCATTAGAAGGGCCACAAAAAGACTCTAAATAGTTAAATGCCGATAATAGCAGTAGGACTTATGTACTTATTCTATATACATGATATATACATTTAAAAAAATTTTTTAAATACCTGCAGGCCCAGTTGATCCAACAGGACCCTGAATACCAGTTGCTCCTTGAGCTCCATCCAGTCCTCTTTGTCCTTGAGCACCAATTGGTCCAGGGGATCCAGGGAAACCAATTGTACCAGTAATGCCAGTACTTCCAGTATTTCCTGGTAATCCAGGAGATCCTACTTCACCTGTGCTACCTGTATCACCAGTTTGTCCTGTAAATCCAGGTTGACCTGGTTGACCAAGGAAACCAGCTTGTCCTGCCGGACCAGTAAACCCTGTAGCGCCTTGAAGTCCTTTTGGTCCTGTACCACCCGGTTGCCCTTGGTCGCCTCTTAAACCAGGATCTCCAATAGAACCTGGTTGTCCCTTCAAACCTGGATCACCAGTAGGTCCCTGTGAACCAGGTTGTCCAGGCTGACCAGTGCTACCAGATGAACCAGTAAACCCTCTTATACCCTGAATGCCAGGCAATCCTGACTGACCTGTACTACCAATTTGACCAGTATCTCCTCTTGAACCTGGAGTTCCGCTAAATCCAGTGTCTCCTCTCAAGCCTTGGAGACCCGTTGAACCCTGAGAGCCAGTAAAGCCCCTCTGTCCTGTCAATCCAGGAGATCCAGGAGAACCTGATTGCCCAGTAGCCCCTGTTTGACCCTGATTTCCTACAGGCCCTTGGACTCCTTGTTCTCCAGATATTCCTTTAATCCCTTGTATACCATCTTGGCCTGGGACTCCACTTGACCCAGTATCACCTCTTGGCCCTGGAGACCCATCAATTCCAGGTGTTCCTACAAAATTTTATAAAGTGTTTTAGGCCAACATTTATCATTAGAAAGGACATCATGAATACACTAATTTGTTCACCAGAACTTCCAGTGTTTCCTGTATCTCCAGTTCCACCTTGCAAACCTCTTGCCCCAGGACTACCAGGCAAACCAACATCTCCTCTAGTCCCTGGTTGACCTGCCTGACCTGGTAAACCCTGAAGACCAAGTGCACCTATTTGACCTGTTGGGCCAGGCTGACCAGTGTTACCTTTTTGCCCAGTGAAACCTGTTACTCCTGTAGCACCTTTCTGACCTTGAGGTCCTTGAGCACCAGTTTGTCCAGTCGAGCCTGCAGGTCCAGCTGGACCAGGCAAACCTGATGCACCTTGTAGTCCATCATCGCCCCTTGTTCCAGGTGACCCTCTTGGACCTTGAGGACCGGGAAGACCAGTACTTCCTGGTGAACCAGGCTGCCCAAGAGCTCCTGGTGATCCTATTTGACCAGCCTGACCAGGGCTTCCTCTTGGTCCAGGAGCTCCGTTCGAACCAGCAACACCTTAATTATGATGAATCATGGAAAAACTCCAGATATTTTAAAAGACATTAAATTACATTAAAACAGTAAATACTTTAAATAAAAAATCAAACAGAGTTCTCAATCTGGAAATCTGGGGTTAGATTCCAGATTTAAAACTATCGGTCTAAAATGACAATGTATGGCTTTAGAAAAAGAAAGGTGATGATATTTCTAGAAAAAAATGGTATTAACTCATTTAGTTGTCATACAGTAAATAGCAGGCAAACTTTGAGCTGTCTAGTTTATAGGGGAAGCTTTAAAATCTGCTATGTAAATGGAACTATTAAGCTATGGAAAATGGAAATCAATTTCAATAAAAAAAACATGGTATTAACTATAAATTACAATTATTCATCAATGCATTGAATTTTTTAACATAAATCAAAATGAGATAAAAGCAAACTTGGCTGTCACACTCAGTAAAATACATAGATAGGGATTTTCTTAGACACTGCTTTTATATATTTTTTTGATTGTGAAAAGTAATGTTTTTACACACTTTTACTTAACTTGACTTCTCTGTCTGTCTGTCTGTCTGACTGTCTGTCGTCAAATTTTGCAATAGATTTTAAACTAACTTCCCGATGAGCTAGAGAGTTAAAAATTTGAACATACCTCCGAACTGATTAACAATGCATTCTATCAAATTTTCGGATCGATTAGACAAAATTTAATTAAATAATTATTTGTGATATTTTTGTTGAGCTATTTATTGTCTATGCTAATATGCTCGTTGTTTATATAACAGAATGTGGCCTACACAATCGATTATATAAAAGTGTGTTTTAAAAGAACTTTGTTTTTTGATTCACTTGTTTTTAAATTTTCTGTGATTCTGCTGGTTTTTGCTGTTTAGATTTTCTTGAAAAAAGCATCTTTGTCTATTGGTAGTTTTGTGTTTTGATTCATATACTGCTGAGGTGTAAAAATATATTATTAATGTAATTGTCCAGATATACTTATGTTGCATAAGTAGAAATGTGTTCATGTGAATATGAGTGTGAACCCTTACCTGTTGATTAGTGGGACTGTTTAGGATAATCGGCTTGTGTGAATGTTTTCATAGAGGAAGAAAGTTGTGGTTTTTGCGAACTTTAGTTGACTTGTGGTTTTGGGAGTGAGTCAAGTTGTGCGTTTTTCCACTTCAATCGAATTGTTGGGAGCTCATGGCAAGAATGAAGATAAGTTTAGCATCTTATTTTTTGCGCTGATCTTGCTGAGAAGTTACTTATGGAGTTGATTTTTTAGTACCGAAAAAATGAAGATGTCTACGTATATTGGAGTTTGTTAGTTAGGAGTTTGGCTTTTTTAAACTATCTAATTAAGTTAACAGTAATTAAATTAATTTAAGCATAAACATTGTTTTTCAATAGGTAATAAATAGTTATTTTCTTAACCTAAATCATTTTGAAATCTCTTACATTAACTTTGTGGAATCTTGCTTGCTTGCTTGAGTGTCACAAACCTGGCGATGACTAATTAACCTCCGTCATCCTTGACAGATAAGCTCGTCATCGGTGACAATGCCTTCTATCAAAATTTCAGCTCTCACACACACACACATACATACACATAAATACTAATAAACTCGTAAAATTGAGAATTTTCACACTTCTCGTGATTCGATCGAGCTGAAACTTGGCAATCGTATTTGCGATTTAATTCATATTTCTCTCTCGTATTTGGGGTTTAATCGTCTCTCGTATTTGCGATTTAATTCATATTTACAAGGGATTTTTTTAAAAACCTGATTTTTTATTTACAACTTACTTGCTTGTTCTGTATTTAATAGTTATGCTCTAAAAAAGTTGAGAAATTAAGGTCTTTGATTGACATTATAATTTTAAACACAAAGAGACTTATATCAAATAAGTAATTACAAATTAAGTGAAAATATAAAATGTCACACATTTCCAGACATTCCATAATTGAATATATACTAGAAAAAATATATATATCATGATTATTCATTGCTATTAAAATGGGGCTATAAAAGTAAACAGTATATTTTACTCTCTGCAAAAATGTTGTGCTGAAAATATTGATAAATTATTCAAAAAAGTTAAAGGTAGAAAGTCATAACTCTAGAAGCAATAAAATCAAAGAAATATTTCTTTGAAATAGATTTTTTTAATTCAAAGCCTGAATTTATAGCAGCTTTGCCAATCATTCTCTATTAGAGAAAACTGCCTAATTCTTTCTTTGTCTTATTTACAAAATTTTGTTATTGAAAGTTTAAGAGAGATTTTGAAAACTTTAAAATTTAACAAATCTGGCCACTGTAAATTATTTGAATAAGTGCCTAAAGCAAATCATTCAATCAAAATATTTACCTGGTTGTCCAGAAAAACCTGTTTCTCCAGTAAAACCCAAATCTCCAGTGAAGCCAGTATCTCCAGGAGAGCCCTTTAAACCCTGTAGTCCAGGGCTACCAACCTGACCGCTTGCACCAGTTGAGCCTTTCAGTCCTGGCTGACCGATAGGACCAGGCTGGCCAGAAGGACCAGGTGAACCGGCTGAGCCTGGTATACCCTGTGCCCCAGAAGCACCAGTGGCTCCTGATGGCCCAGTTGCACCAGGCGATCCCTGCTCTCCCCTTGGAGATGGCAATCCTGGTGGTCCCACAGGACCAGCTAAGCCAGCAATGCCTTTATCTCCTGTAATGCCTGTAAATCCCTGGGCTCCAGTAAATCCTGTCAAGCCAGTTGAACCCTGCTGTCCAGTAAACCCTGGTTCACCCTTAAATCCTTGCTGGCCTTGTGGACCAGGATTTCCTGTACCACCAGTGGTTCCTGAGGATCCAGTATCACCAGTTGCTCCAGTAGCACCTAGTTGTCCAATAGGTCCTGTAAAACCCGTCGACCCTGGAACACCTGGAGATCCTGCACTTCCCTTCGGACCTGGGCTTCCCTGAGGTCCCAATGGACCTAAAAGCAATTTCAAAATAATATATACTTAGAGTCGTTATAGCAATTGAAAGACCAAACTACCAACCTGTGGATCCCTGTGGCCCGGTAGCTCCAGGTAAACCAGGAGAACCTCTCTGACCAGGAGTTCCAAGAGTCCCAGGAGAACCAATTGGCCCTGTAGTTCCTTGTGGACCTATTGGTCCAGCCAAGCCAGAGAAACCAGGATTGCCTTGAAAACCTGGTGACCCAATTTGACCAATGTTGGCAGGATCTCCAGTTGGACCTGTATTTCCTTTTTCTCCTGGAAAACCAGGGAAACCTATGGACCCCGGAGAACCTTGTGGTCCAGGTTGCCCTGATGCGCCAGGTCCTCCAGGAGTTCCTGAGACACCTTGAAGACCCAGTTGTCCTACTGGTCCAGGATCCCCTCTTTGTCCTGGATTTCCTGTAGCCCCTAATACACCAGCATTACCGGGCTGACCTGTTGGTCCTTGCTGACCAGTTGGTCCTTGGAATCCAGTGTCTCCTTGAAAACCAGATTCACCATTGGGTCCAGGAGAACCTGCAGCTCCTTCAACACCTTGTGCTCCCTGAGGGCCTGGTTGACCAATTGGACCTTGTATTCCCGGATTTCCTTGATCACCCTTAAGACCAGGCAAGCCAGCAGAACCTTGCTGACCAGGACTTCCAGGCGTTCCGATGTCCCCTGGAATTCCTTTATCACCTTTTGTCCCAGTATCTCCTTGAGTCCCAGGTAAACCATTTGAACCTGGTGACCCTAATGGCCCTCGGGAACCTTTTGAACCTGGAAGCCCTGTAGTTCCTTGTAAACCAGCAGCACCAGGATTTCCTCTTTGACCTTGATCGCCATTGGCACCTTGCGGTCCTTCTGGACCAGCTGGTCCAACAGACCCTTGTACCCCTGGCTCACCTTTGAGTCCAGTTACTCCAGGCTGACCTGTTGACCCAGTTAACCCAGTAGCACCAGGCAATCCAAGAGATCCAGCAAAACCTGGTTCACCAATTGGTCCTTTAGGTCCCGGTTGTCCTGTGCTCCCCGGTTGTCCAGGATTTCCAGAAAATCCAGGAGACCCTATTTGGCCTGATTCACCAGTGAAACCTGTTCCTCCAGTTGAACCTGCTTCACCAATATTTCCACTAGCTCCCTGAGCACCTGGTTGACCAGAAAAGCCAGTAGCTCCTGTTGCTCCTTGTTGACCCACTGAACCAGAAAAGCCTGTCGCACCAAATGAACCAGGTTCTCCTGCTTGGCCATTAGAACCAGGAGATCCTGGCGCTCCTCTGTTACCTTGTGGTCCAGGTAATCCCAAACTACCAGCAATTCCTGTTGCTCCTGTGTCACCACGACTCCCAGGATTACCAGGCAAACCAGAAAAACCTAACACAAAATTTTATTAATGATAAAACCATTTTTATTTTTAATTGTAAAAATAGCCTTACCTTGCAGTCCAGGAAGTCCTTGCTGTCCATTTTGCCCTGGTGAGCCTGGTAGTCCAGATAAGCCAGGAACACCTGCTGGACCTATGTCGCCTTTTTGACCTTGGGGTCCTATAGGGCCCGTTGGTCCTGTATCCCCTGTTGTGCCTGTCTGTCCAGTTGCACCTTGTATACCATCAACACCAGTAGGACCAGTAGCTCCTGAATCACCCTTCTGACCTTGAATGCCTTGGAATCCAGTTGTTCCAATTAAACCAGGTAAGCCAGTGGCACCTTGAACTCCAGATGACCCAGTAAAACCTGGTTGACCTGGTATTCCTTGAGCACCACTATTACCAGGCAGACCTATAAAACCTTTTTCTCCTTGGGATCCAGTTGCTCCTTGTGGACCCGGCTGTCCATTTGCTCCTGGTTGACCAGATGTTCCTTGGACACCCTGTAAGCCAGGTGCTCCAATTCCACCTTTGATATGAAGATCAGTTTAAAATGTTATACAGTGTAAAAACTTAATAAAAGCCCCATTTTCAAATAGATGCTACACTCATGTGTATGGGTTTTATTCCATTTGAAACTTATTTATATAATTTTAACTATCTGTTAATAAAACAAATCTCGATTTCAAGGTAAACCTGAGGATCCTGTTGCCCCTCCTATCCCAGAAGAGCCCATCTGTCCCTTTTGTCCTTGAGGACCCTGGTTACCAGTTGGTCCTTTTAGTCCAGTTGCACCAGAAGGCCCTGGGAGACCGGTGTCACCTTTTAATCCTTGGGGTCCTTGTTGACCAATTTGACCTATTGGTCCTTGAAAACCTTGTTCACCTGTAATCCCTGATATTCCAGTAAAACCAGTTGGACCTCTTACTCCTTGTTGACCAGGCTGACCAGTTGGGCCAGTAGAACCAGAAAATCCTGTAGAACCAGGAGAGCCTGCTAAACCTGGAGTTCCCGGATTACCGGCATCTCCAGTAAGTCCTGTATCACCAGTCACACCTGTAGCTCCTTGCTGACCTTGAAAACCTGGCGAACCTGCTTCACCCTTTAAACCATTTATACCGGGAGCACCCTGAGATCCTTGACTTCCTCTAGGTCCTGTTGGACCTTTAGGCCCAGGCTGACCAGTGTTACCTGAAACTCCTTTCAATCCGGGCGATCCTGATGGCCCACTTGGACCCTGAGGTCCAGTAGACCCAGTATCTCCTGTAAAACCTTGAATGCCTGGTAAACCCTGAGTACCTATATGAATAATAATTTGAAATTGTAAACAAGTTATTTTATATAACTAAGGACATAAAATTGCTGACCTGGAGATCCTGAAGTTCCAGGTGAACCAGCCTGCCCAATATCTCCTTTTGTTCCTGTGGCACCTTTCTGACCAGGCGCACCTAATAGGCCAGGCTGCCCAGGTTGGCCCCTAGAACCTGGAGAACCAGCATTTCCAGAAAATCCAGTGTCACCAGAAGAACCTGTAGCACCAACAGAACCTGAAAAACCTGTAAATCCTACTTCTCCTCTAGGCCCAGGCTGACCAGTAGCACCTTGAAATCCAGATTCTCCAGTTGATCCTGTAAAACCCTGCTGCCCATTTGTTCCAGTGCTTCCTTTTGCACCTGGATTTCCAGTGGCTCCAGTGTCGCCAGTTGAGCCTTTAGAACCTGAAGCACCCTGCACACCTTGAAACCCAGGTGATCCAGGCTGTCCAGAATTTCCCTGATTGCCTGGTTGTCCTGGGCTGCCTGTAGAACCTCTAGATCCTGGTTGCCCACTAATTCCTTTTTGTCCCTGAAAACCAAGAAGGCCTTCTTGACCAGCAACACCAGAAAAACCAGTTGCCCCTACAGAGCCTAGATCTCCCTTAGGTCCAGTAAATCCTTGAGGTCCAGTACCACCTGCATTTATTTCCATAAATAAGTTAAATATGAAACTAAAATAGATAATAAAAATAATTGATATGCAAACCTTGAGTTCCAGTTACCCCTGTAAACCCCGTTAATCCCTGACCACCAGGTGCACCAATGTTACCAGGAGATCCTGAATTTCCTGTCGATCCTGGTGTTCCAGATGAGCCTGTATCTCCTCTTTGACCTTGGGCACCTGGGTTACCAGGATTCCCATTAACACCAGGAAGACCAGTATCACCACTGGAACCAGTATCTCCAGTGGAACCAGTGGGACCAGATTGTCCTGTTGAACCAGTGAATCCTTGACCACCCGTATTGCCCGGAAGACCAGTGAATCCAGTGGCACCACTGAAACCAGTTATTCCAGTTGACCCTTGATCTCCCTGACTTCCAGGAGTACCTGACAATACATAAACGAAATGTATTAATATTTTTTAAATGAAACTAGCAATACGTATTGTTAATGCTCAACAAAATATTTATTCAATTTTACTGATTATAGTTTTTATTTTAGTTTATATTATAATGATGATTATTGAGTATAACTTAGAGTAATATATGAAAAATTTGTATATTAGTTGTTTATTACTTATAAAAATAAAACTGCAAGATATATATATATAATAAGGAAATCTTCAAAAATATTTATAAAACACCTGGGTTGCCATTTCGCCCTGTTGCTCCTTGAAATCCTTGTTCACCCTGGAGGCCAACAACTCCAGGTAGACCGCTTGCACCTGTGATGCCTATTAACCCCTGCTGACCAGAAAAGCCAGGTTGACCTTAAAAAAGTGATATTTAAAAGCAAAATAAAAACCTACCTTCAAAAATGCTCTAAAAAGTACAATTAATTATAAACATAAAAGCGTGGGGCAACTTCTTTCAACTTCTTTTGGTATGCAAAAGAAAGTGATCCCAATGCTATTATGTTTATAATTTATTTTGTAATTTTTAGCACACTTTATAAAAGCATGTTTTTAATTTTTTTTTAATAATATTTATTTTCTACTTTTTAGTCTATGTCCATTACAAATCTGTAATGCTGTAATGTAATTTTTGCTTCTTAAATTTTTTTCTTATTAATTCTTATAATTAATTTTAAGACTTAATATTATTTTATTATCCATAATACGACTATATTTCAAATTTCAGATCGAAAGCACACTGAAAGTGGGTCAAAATGCAATTACAAAATTGTTGTGGTCATCAACGATCATGTGAAGCTAAAGAAAAGCATGTAATAGTAACTTGAAAAATATTACTGCAAGTTTAATAAAAACTTTAATTTGGGCAAAGAACAGATTTTGCATACCTGTCTCTCCAGTCGATCCTTGTGAACCTTGAAAACCAGTTGAACCCCTAGGGCCAGTAGCCCCTTGGTTGCCCCGAAATCCTGTTCCGCCCCTCTGTCCAGCCAATCCAGGAACACCAACTTGACCTGGTGTTCCAGGAGATCCTTTCAAACCTGCAGAACCAGAACTTCCTGGCAGTCCAGTGTCTCCTGTCGAACCCTGAAAGCCAGGTAATCCACCAGCACCTGTAGGCCCTGTACTACCTGTTGCTCCAGAAGATCCTGCTTCTCCCTGTGCACCAACTTGGGCGAAAATACCAGTATCTCCAACAGCACCAGTGTCACCAGTTGATCCTTTAATACCAGTAGCACCAGTCATCCCATTTAAACCAATCTGACCAGACTGACCAACTGGGCCCTGGGGTCCTGTCCCATAAAAAATAAGTAGATTGTTGGAATATGGCATGGTACATTATTAAAGACATATTTACTGTACCTGTAGTTCCGGGAAGTCCTAACAATCCTGTAGTACCTTGGCTTCCAGAAGAACCAGTAGCACCCTTTGCACCTTGTGGTCCTTGAGGACCTTGTTGACCCAGCAGACCTGGCTGTCCCTTTGTACCCACAGGACCCTGTGTTCCAGTATCACCAGAAGAACCTGTGACTCCTTGTTGACCCTTAAGCCCTGCTTGTCCTATTTGACCAGAAAGTCCTGGAGCACCCGCACCTCCAGTTACACCTAGAAGGCCAGTGGCTCCAGTTGAACCCGTTGACCCTTGAGGACCTTGAAAACCTAGAGCACCACTTGGTCCAATGCTACCAGAAGAACCAGTATCCCCAGTAAATCCAGTAAAACCAATAGCTCCAGTATCTCCTTTGGCTCCTTGTGGACCCGACTGGCCTGACTGCCCTCTGGGACCTTGATTTCCTGGTTGACCATTATTACCTGGCTGACCAGCAGGTCCAGGAATTCCTTGAAGTCCATTAATTCCTTGATCTCCTGGCTCTCCCACTAGTCCAGGAGCACCTGATTGACCTGTATTTCCTTGAATTCCTTGAAAACCCTGTAAACCAGTGACACCAGTGCTTCCCGTAGAACCTGTAGGCCCCTGTTGTCCTAGTGATCCTGAAATACCTCTTAAACCAGTTGACCCTTGCGGTCCCTGTTGTCCAATGTTTCCAGCAGGCCCAGGAGTTCCAGATGATCCACTTAATCCTTGAAGACCAGGGGCACCCGTGGAACCTCTGGGCCCTGTAGGTCCAAGGGATCCAGAGACACCTGTATCACCTTTTAAACCCTGAGATCCAGTTTGACCTTGGGTTCCAGTAGATCCAGTAGCTCCAGGTAAACCTGACTGTCCTTGACTGCCAGAAGTACCAGGTTGTCCATTAGACCCTGGAAGACCTGCTAATCCTGGTGTACCTGGACTTCCAACTAATCCAGGGCTTCCCTGAAAACCAGTTGGTCCAGCCAATCCAGGTTGTCCACTTGAACCTTGAAGGCCTGAAAATCCTTGCTGTCCAGGGCTGCCAACATTTCCCGGAAAACCAATCTCCCCTTTCAATCCAACAGCACCCTTCAGTCCAGAAACTCCAGTAGCCCCCTGAGGACCTTGAAGACCAGGAGACCCAGTAATTCCTGTGAAGCCTGGCTGACCTGTAGCGCCAGTCGCCCCAGTAAACCCGCTTTGACCAGTAGATCCCGTATCACCAGTCAGACCAGGTTGACCCGTAAATCCTTGAGAGCCTGTTTGTCCTACGGGGCCAGAAGGTCCGGTGATACCTGTGTCACCTGGAAGTCCTTTGAAACCAGATGGACCTGATTGGCCTGGGGTTCCTGGCAAGCCAATTGATCCCTGAGGTCCAACAGGGCCTGTAAATCCTGTTTCTCCTTTAGAACCTTGTGATCCAGGCGTACCAGGTGTTCCTGATAATTGTTAAAAAATTATTCTAACTTTAATAAATACATGGGTCTCACAAATAAAATTTTTTGATTACCAGGTGTTCCCGAAGATCCAGGAGCTCCTCTGATACCAGATTGTCCGGGAATTCCAACAGACCCTTTAGATCCCGAAGCTCCGCTACTACCTGTTGCACCAGTGGCACCTGTGATTCCCGATATTCCAACAGCACCTTTAAAACCTGGATTTCCTTGTAATCCTATCGTTCCTGGTTGCCCAGATGCTCCTTGAGGTCCCTGAACTCCTTGGCTACCTGGAGAACCAGATGCCCCTTGAAACCCTTGGGGGCCAGATATTCCTGTTGCTCCTTGAGGCCCCTGAAGGCCTTGTTGACCTTTGACACCTGCTGAACCTGGTACTCCAGAAGGACCTGGTAAAAAGTTTTTAAGCAATTATGATTAACTTTAATTAAATTTAAACAAACTTGGAATTTAAAAAATGTTTACTTTATATTAATGGTTATATACAAATACCATATTTTCTATATTTAATCAAATTTTAGAATAAATTATCAGACTTTTTTTATTAATTGGAATCATTGCAAAACAATATTAACCTCTATTTCCTTGAAATCCGGAAGGTCCTCTAGAACCAGGTGCACCTAAAGGTCCAGGTAACCCTATTTCCCCTTTAGAACCTGTTGCACCATTAGACCCTGTAAAACCTGTTTCACCTGTAGCTCCAGATGAACCTTGAAGACCTGGCTGTCCTCGACTTCCAACTAAACCAGGTGAACCAATTGAACCCGGTTGACCAGACTGACCAGTAAATCCTTGTTGACCAGGCTGTCCTGGTCCTCCTTGTTGTCCTTGAGGGCCTGTATCACCGCTACTGCCGGTAGAGCCTGTGCTCCCAGTGAACCCAACTACACCAGTAAAACCCGTTCCTCCCTGAAAACCTAAAGATCCAGGTGATCCAGCCAGACCAGGCAGGCCACTAAACCCTGTATCTCCCTTGAAACCTGGTGAGCCCTGGATGCCAGAAGGACCTACATACAAAATTTTTAATTCTTTCCACAAAATGAATCAACAAAGATTTTGCAATTTACAAATGTTACAGGGTTGTTATATTGATCAGCAGAAATATTTGTCCTATGAAAAAAGTCCAAGGATCTGTTATAGATGTTCAAACAATGTTTTGGAAATAATCTGCAATGACTATAAGAATAAAATCATACCTGGTTGTCCAACCAATCCAGGTGACCCTACCACACCAGTAGCACCCATAACTCCGAAAGCTCCCAAAGGACCAGTCGAACCTGAAGATCCTGTAGCTCCAACAACCCCAATATCTCCTTGACTGCCTTGCGGCCCAGGCAATCCAGAGTCTCCAGCAATCCCTGATACACCCTGGGGACCTGGTTGACCTTTTACCCCTTGCTGACCTCCAACACCTTTGTCACCACCAGTTCCTTGGGGTCCCTGTTGACCTTGCAAACCAGGTGATCCTTGTTCACCTGGAGATCCAGGTGATCCAGGTTGACCAGATACACCTGAAGTAGTTATTAAGAACATGACACCTTGACAAAATGTTTAAGAATTAGCACAAAATTGAATCGTTATTTAACAAACAGAGGTTTGCCCGTCCCAAGGACTGTTTTAAAATTATGATGAACATATATTGAATTAACTTAAGTTATTTAAATATTTATTTTATTTATTTATTTATATAATTTATATATATATAAATACATAATTACTTATTAAAATAATTTATAATAGAAATCAAAGCCTCTTGCACAAAACGCTAAGAAAATTGATTTTTATATAATACATATGCACACCTTCTATTGCAGCGATTGCGCCCCACGCTTCTATGCTTACAGTTTATTTTGTATGTTTTAAAGCATTTTATTATAAAAGCATGTTATAATTTTTGTATTGAATTAATTTAAGTTATTTAAATATTTTGTTAAAATTAAATTTTGAATTAATTTAAGTTATTTAAATATTTTGTTATTTATAAAATCCATCTATATGCTATATGCACAAAACGTCTTACACAGTCATGCTGGACTATTACGTTATAATAAAAATCAATCAAATACCTATTAGATATAACATTCATGTGAAAACATATAACAATGTTGCACATTGCAAACATAAGTAATACCCCTACCCACAAAAAACATTTTAATGTGTTTATTACTTTCCAAAAACAAATACAACACAATCCACACCTTGAAGACCCTGTGCTCCAGCAGGTCCAGACAGTCCAGTGAATCCAGAACTACCTGTTAAACCTTTCACTCCACTTAGACCCTGTACTCCTTGGGTGCCTAAAAGTCCAGGTTCTCCAGTAAATCCAGTGAATCCTGTAGAGCCAGTGTTTCCTGGCGCACCTGATGCCCCATCAATTCTTGCACCAGGAGAGCCTTGAAGACCTGGAGCTCCTTGAGGTCCTGGCTGCCCATCTGATCCACGTTGTCCTGGAGTTCCAGCTAAGCCTGGATTTCCAGTTGGTCCAGTTCCACCAGTAGAACCTGATAGCCCAACGGATCCTTTGATCCCGGTTGTACCTGTAGCCCCAGTCATTCCCAATGAACCTTGAGGACCAGGAAGTCCTAACGTTCCAGATGATCCGGTGTCCCCTTTTATACCAGTAGCTCCAGTAAATCCAAGAGCACCAGTGCTTCCAGTGGCACCTTGCTGTCCTATTAAACCTGAAACCCCCGTAAACCCTGTGCCTCCTCTAAATCCTTGTAGACCAGCTGATCCAGTAGAACCTGTTGCACCTTGTTGTCCTGGACTACCACTTTGTCCAGCCGGACCTGACTGACCAGTAGATCCAATTAGACCTTGATTACCGGGATCTCCACGAGAACCCTGGAGACCTTTTGAACCAGGAAGACCCTTAGCACCACTGCCACCTTGTGGTCCACTGGCACCAGTAAATCCTGGCTGTCCAGAAGCTCCAGCAGTTCCACTTGCTCCAGTAAAACCGGAAGAGCCAGTCTCTCCTTTTAGTCCTTGCTCTCCGAGTGGACCAGTGCTTCCAGTAGCTCCTGGAGTTCCTGAAGTTCCAGAAGGACCTTGTTGCCCTTGTGTGCCAGCTGGTCCAACAACTCCTTGAAAACCTTTGCTGCCTGGCTGGCCTTGGTTTCCGGGAGATCCTGAAGGCCCTTTCTGACCGGGAGACCCACTAGCACCATTAGATCCGGTAAAGCCTTGGTCTCCTTTTTGACCAGGTTGACCAGATGCCCCAGTAGCTCCTTTAAAAAAAAGTTATAGGTGTTGTGATAAATTTTAAATATCTATTTTAACACTCATATTAACTTGCTTTGTTGTTTGTTTACTGTTTGTTTCATCGCATTTTCTAAAGTTTTCCTAAAGCACTTCTAATGGTTGCAAAAGGTTCATTTTTTGCATGCAGGTGTACATCCGTGACAATACACTAATTTGTTTTAAGATTTAAAAAAATAAGAAAAAAATATTTAAACACTAAAAAATAAGGAATAATAAAAAAAAAAAAAGTTCAAACAATCTTATATACAAATGTACTAAAAGCTTAAAAATAATATTTAAGTGTAAGTAATAAAATTTTGTGAACCAAACTTTGCATTCGGAAGATGAAACCGTTATATGTCGAATCTTATATAGATAGATAACGCCCAACGTTTTTATCTTACGAACGGAAAATTTTGTTCAAAAAATTTTATTACTTAAACTTAAATATCATTTTTAAGCTTTTAGTACATTTGTATAAAGACGTTGTTTTTTAAAAAAAATTAAAAAATTTTATTTCATTGTGCTGTGTTTGTTTGTTTGTGTGCTACGTTTTTTGTATTGTTTCATATCAAATCCCCTTTGAATCAATAAAATGTTATGTTAAAAAAAAAGGTATACTTTAATTTCCCTAGCCTCTAATATAGCAAAAACTTGAGAATAGGATAGTGAAAAAACTTGATCTGTTAGAGAAAAACGGAGATCATTTTTGAATTCAGCAGGAAAATCACATAAGAATTCGTTGAAATATTCCAGACACCACGAAAATAAATTGTTGTTGTTGCCCAATGTTATTGTTTTACTGACACATGCAAAAACAAATGTACATTCTAAATAAAAAAAATGACTAAATCAATACCATTTAAGGGTGTACGCAATGACAGCTTAAAAACAAACTGCTATAAATTAAATTTGCTTTACCTGTGGAACCATCACTTGCGGGAGATCCTGGTTGCCCAGTGTTCCCTCGACTGCCTGCTATTCCCGGCAAACCGGTTAAGCCAGTTCCACCAGTGAGTCCTGTTCCTCCAGTTTCACCAGTGCTACCTTTAAGACCAGGCTGACCCGATTGTCCGGCAAGTCCTTTTGGACCAGTGGCTCCTTTTGTACCAGCCAAGCCTTGTGTCCCAGCCTGGCCAATAGTACCACTTTGGCCGGTTGCCCCTTGGGGTCCTGTAGAGCCCGTTTCACCTTTTGCTCCGGTTGCTCCAGAAAAACCCGGTTGTCCAGTACCACCCTGAAAACCGCTTTCGCCGGTTGCTCCCCGCAAACCAGAAAGACCTTGTACTCCAACCTGCCCAGGTGAGCCAGGTGATCCTTGGGATCCGCTGGATCCAGTGTCGCCTGTTACTCCCGGAATCCCAGTCGCTCCAGTTTGTCCTAAGATTGTCAAAATTCAAATTTATATTATAATTTACAAAAATTCAAATTTATATTATAATTTACCAAAATTCAAATTTATATTATAATTTACCAAAATTCAAATTTATATTATAATTTACCAAAATTTAAATTTATATTATAATTTACCAAAATTCAAATTTATATTATAATTTACCAAAATTCAAATTTATATTATAATTTACCAAAACTCTGTTTAATTATAAAGTTAACTTCTTAGTTGCAGAGTGAGGGTGTTGGAATGACTTATTATTACGACAACTTTTCTATATATATTTGTGTTTTGTCTATGCTAGTAGTGTTTCCGAGTCTTGTTGTGATGACCTTGCCGTGCGGAGTTGTGAACTTATTTCGTTGTGTAATAAAGCTTCCGAGACTTTAAATTTAACAAATTCAAATTTATATTATAATTTACCAAATTTACCATTTCTATTTTTTTTAAATAGACACTATAATGAATTAAAAATACAATTGTAAAGAGTACAGGCTGAAAATCTATGCTCCAGCAAATTATCTTTTTCTATGGAAGTTTTTATTTAAAAAGGTAAGTTATTTCTATTTCACCCGATATTCCAGTTGCTCCAGTAGATCCGGTAACACCAGATTGGCCAGTTGAACCAGTTTCGCCTTTAAGTCCTGACACACCTGGGCTACCTGACTGTCCAGACTGACCACTAAAACCTGTACCACCTCGGAGACCTGTAGCACCGGTTGCTCCTTGCTGTCCACTAGATCCAATGAAACCCGTATCTCCTACTGTTCCAGGGCTGCCAGGTGCACCGCCCTGTCCGGAAGGTCCTTGTTGACCTTGCTGACCTGGCTGACCTAAATTATTTTAATTAACATAAAATTGATTATTTATTCAAATCAGAATTATATCAAAAGCAACTCGATGTAAAGGATTAATGAGATCAGAATGTTAATTATATCAGATCACCCTTTATTTTAAAGGCAGTCTTAAACAATTTTTTGACTGGAAAAATGATAAAATCTAAAATTTTTAGAAGTGAAGACTACGACACAATTATTTTTCATGCTGATAGGGGGTGGGAACTACATGTGTGAGCATAGTTTCAAAAACCAAAGAGAAACATAGTTTTTGTTTCACAATAGAACAAACTTAAAATAATTTTAGTTAAAGATTAATTAATTTTTAACTTCAAGATTTCACATATGAACTACAGGTTAAAATTAAATCATTTTGAAGTTTTGTATATCTGACCGAATTTCTGATAAAAATGGTTATCCAAGCAATTTATTTTCTGAATTACCATTGATTTCATTTAGCTTTAATTGAATTTTCAAACTCATATGCATATGCAAGCATAGGTCAAATAAATGCTTAAGTGAAAACTCATATAATACTTTTTTATTTCAACTAACCATTTGTCCCAGCATTCCCAGGTGTACCGGGCGTTCCCGTATTTCCAGTAGCACCCACAAATCCTTTCTGACCATCAAGTCCCGACACACCTGGAGAACCGGAAGGTCCAGAAGGCCCTTGTATGCCTGTAAATCCTGTAAAGCCCACATCCCCCTTTGCACCTGGATTACCAGGAGTGCCAGACGAGCCTGTTTCTCCTCTCACACCAACGCTACCAGGAGATCCCGGTTGGCCGCTCTGGCCAGTGTCGCCTTTACTTCCTTGTTGCCCTTGAGGACCCGTAGCACCAACTGGGCCTTGCAAACCAATTGCACCAGGCGTACCGGGATTACCAGGCTGTCCAGAAGCACCTTAAAATTTCATTTCTAATGTTATAATCACACAGTTTCAAATACCATAGCTAAATTTAAATGTAAATATGTACAAAATTTTTTGTTTTCAATAATATATATTTACAAAAATTGTATTATTATAATATGGAAAGAATAATAAACTTCTACTACCTGGGAGACCAGAACTGCCAGTAAATCCAGAAAGTCCTTTCTGTCCAGCAAGACCAGTAAAACCAGTAATTCCAGTAAACCCTTGTTGACCTTGAAGACCATTTGGTCCTGCAGGTCCATTTTGCCCTTTTGGACCAGAAGTACCTGTATCACCTGTAGATCCCCTTTGTCCCTGTTGTCCTTGAGGTCCTGTAGAACCTTTTGGACCAGTGGGTCCTGGAGAACCAACATCCCCAGTAACTCCTTGGATACCAATTTGACCTGGCGAGCCTGGTGTTCCTGATGGACCAGCTAGTCCGGGAAATCCTTTAGGCCCAGAGAGACCATCGCTACCTTGAGGTCCCTGTTGTCCCTTGGAACCCTGAGGTCCAACAACTCCAGGGTTTCCAGGCTGACCTGGAGCTCCTAGATTACCAGGAGTTCCAGAAGATCCAGTGTCACCTCTAGAACCAGCGATTCCACCAGTTCCAGTAGCACCTACCTGCCCTGGAGAGCCGACAGGCCCAGTAAAACCTTTTTGTCCTTGATTTCCAGGTGAACCAGCTAGACCAATGGGACCCTGCTGACCTGGTGATCCTCTTGAACCAGGTGTTCCAGGTGTACCTGGGGTTCCATTATCACCTGACAAACCTGTTGCTCCTCTTGAACCAGTATCACCCGTGAAGCCTGAGGCACCGGAAGCCCCAGTAGAACCAGTAGACCCAGAAGACCCGGTGGCGCCAGTGAAGCCAGTAGATCCAATGTCACCAGTTGTTCCAGTAGATCCTGTAAACCCAATTGTTCCTTGCTCACCAGGGGTGCCGGTACTACCAGGACTACCTGAAAGACCAGGTGAGCCAATGTCACCCTGAATTCCAGTGGAACCAGTAGAGCCTGAAATTCCAGTTGCTCCAGTTCCTCCCGTTGTACCAGAAGCCCCAGTTGATCCTTTATTACCCGCCGGCCCTGCACTGCCTGTTAGAACACACAAATTACACTTGACAACTATTCAAAAACAAAGCACTGCCTGAATATATAAAAGTTGCTACTTTAAGCCAGACAAGGATTTCTCAATGACCAATACGTCTAACTCTTAGAAATCCATATAATTTGTAAGGTGCAATAAAACCTTGCTGAACTGTAATTGTGCATAATTGGACCTCAAATTGAATATATACTCAACAAATAAAAATTTTACCTGGAGTACCAGGAGTTCCCGATTCTCCAGTCGAGCCTTGCTGTCCTCTAGCTCCTGGCAGACCTTGATTTCCTTGTTGACCTTGCGGCCCAGATGATCCAGTTGCACCAGTAGAGCCTGGCACTCCAGAGTCACCTTTTAGCCCAGGATCGCCGGTAGGCCCTGTCACTCCAGCAGCACCATCTTGTCCAGAAATACCAGGTAAACCTGCAATTCCAGTAAAACCAGTAGCTCCTTTAGGACCGGGACTGCCAGCTTCGCCTTGTTGTGCACGATCCCAACTAGGTCCTGGAAACCCTTGAAGGCCCTGAACTCCCACGGGGCCAGTAGCTCCGGCAATTCCCGGGCTTCCCAATTGTCCCGGTTGGCCACTAGCACCAGTACTACCTGTCAAGCCTGTTTAATAAAAAATTCAATGATTTAATTATTATTAATTATTTAATTATTATTTTAATTAGAGATGAGCATAATTAAAATAACAACAAAACTTGAAAATTAACACGAATAACATCTTTTACAATTATGAACTCTTTTAATATAAATATAATTTCCCATAGTCACCTAACATGCCTATAAATGTATACATAATATTTAATTAAAAGTCTACAGATAAATTTGGTTTTTCAAGGAATTCAATTACAGATTTCTGTTTAAAATAACCCATCATTTTTCCATTATATTTTAGGTATGTAGATATATATATATATATGTGTGTGTGTTTACTTACGTAAAAAAATATGTGAACGATGAAGTTATCTTAAAGAAAACTTTTTTCTAATAGGCATGTAATTATTTATGTGTTAACTTGCTTACATTTTAGATCGATGGTACTGCATAGTTGGTAGCAAAATCATATTTATATTATGTTGGTTGGCAACAGTATTTCATTGCATCAGGCCAATCATATTTAGGATATTATAAACAGTCCAGTCAAACAATCTTGTCCGAGACACTTACGCAGATGTACATTGCATACAGACATGGTAAGTTAGTTATAAACATAATTTATTAAATACACAAAAACTAAATTTTAAGAGATTTAAACTGATTAAGCAATTTAAATACAAAAGTTTAAAACATCATTTAGTAAATCAAAATACAAAAATTTAAAACTTCATGTAGCAAATCATTTCAATGTGTATCACGTTGAAAAATCTCGCTGAATAGATGAACACAAAAATAAGATACCTGTGGCCCCAGGAGCTCCAACGATCCCACCAAGGCCAATAGGACCAAATGCTCCTTTGGTTCCTTGAAGACCCTGCTGTCCTGAGCCGCCTGTTGAACCTGTAAAACCTTGTTGACCCGGAGAACCGGGACTTCCAGAATTACCACTGAAACCAGTAGCTCCTTGTAGCCCAGAGCTTCCAGTAGAACCAGTTTCACCTTTTTGTCCAGTCGAACCTGTAGCACCTGTTTGACCTGTTGCACCCAACACACCTGTCTGCCCACTAGCCCCCGTGAATCCCGGAGAACCTGAAGAACCAGTGTCTCCTTGAAAACCGGTGAAACCAGTAAAACCTTGTTGACCAGAATCTCCAAGCTGCCCTGTAGGTCCAGGAGATCCGGAAACACCCTTGTCTCCAGTAGCACCAGAAGTACCTGGCTGTCCTACCTGTCCAGTCAGTCCAGAGCTACCAGTAGCACCTTGAACACCACTAGCGCCTGTTCCTCCCTGGGAGCCAGATCGGCCTTGAACTCCTTGCTGACCAGTAAAGCCTGTTTCTCCAACTAATCCAGACAAACCTGAAATACCAGTGTCACCCTGTGTCCCAGGATTACCTGCTGACCCAACTGGTCCGGAAGGTCCAGTAGCTCCACGTTGACCCTCCAGACCAGGCTGACCCTGTTGACCAGATGAACCAGAAATTCCTGTGAAACCTGTATCTCCAGTAGACCCTTGAATTCCAGTAAACCCAGTTGAACCTTGAACTCCAGTGCTACCAGATGATCCTTTCTGTCCAGTAAAACCTGTAAAACCAGAAGCTCCTTGAGACCCCTGCACACCTTGAGTTCCACGCTGTCCAGGGACACCTGAAAAACCAGTGTCTCCAGTTGAGCCCTGTTGTCCTTGCTGTCCATTTGTGCCTGGCTGTCCATTTGAGCCTGCATTTCCTGGTTGACCGGAGGCTCCCACGGGTCCTATAAATATGTGGTATTTTTTACAGTGACATTTTTATACCACTTGACTAATTAAATTCAAAACAAAGTAGTAAAATGTTTTTAAAAAGCAGAAATTTCTCGAAAACTACAAAAGAACTCACCAGGTAAACCTATAGTACCAGAAAGTCCAGTTGTACCAGTAGATCCAGTAGCACCAGAGTCACCTGAAACTCCTTGCTGACCAGCCTGGCCCTGACTACCTGGGGTACCTGAAACACCTGCCTGTCCAGTGAAGCCTTGAAATCCAGAAGCCCCCTGAGAACCAGGTGTTCCTGGAGTACCGGAAAACCCAGTAGCCCCTCTAGGACCCTGAATACCAGACTGACCCTGCAATCCAGCTTGTCCAGAAAAACCTGTGAAACCAGTGACGCCGGTCAAACCTGTGGCGCCAGAGGCTCCAGTGTCACCTGTAAAACCTTTTGATCCTGTTCCACCACTTACACCTGTTCCACCATTTATTCCCGTTGCACCTGTAAACCCAGTCTGTCCAGTCTGCCCGGTTTGTCCGGGCAAACCAGAAGCACCAGTGAATCCAGACTGACCCGAGGCTCCGGTGAAACCTGGAGCCCCTTGTGTGCCTGATGATCCTGTTGCTCCTGAACTACCAGTTGCTCCTACATAAAGAAATTACATCTGATTAAATATTAAAAAAAATTAAACTTATAGAAAAAAAAATCTGTCATTAAATCAACACAGTCGATTTCTAATGTCTTTATGTACGTACAAAAGTATGTTGTTTATTTTAACGTTTATTAATTCAACAAGGTTGATGAAAGGAGTTACCTCCGCGAGACAATCAACCTTAAAATGTTGTAATCACTCAAAATAAATAAAGTCAATACAAGGACATAATAAAATAAAAAAAAAGTGATCAGAAAACTGAAAATGTCATAAAAAAATTTGAAAAAATTGAGGTAAAATTATAATAAGATGTTCTTATAGCAATCTAAGTCTTTATTTACACTTAAAACCTTTGCTGACTTTTTGAAGGTTTGTAAAGAAGACATGTTTAGATTTGCAAACGCATTATTCCAAATCTTCGGGCCTAGGTATTTTATGAAATATTTTCGAAGATTAGTTTTATAAGTACCTATTCTAACATTATCTACAATACGTAGGTTGTTAGAATGGACATTTTTTGATAAAATAAAGTAATTTGTAAATATTGCGGGAATTCATTATTAAAATATTTGAACATAAAAATTAAAGCTTGATAGATATAAATTTGGTCCAACTTCAACAATTGTCCTTGGTCAAAAAATGTGGAAGCGGAAGCAAAACGGGGTGCCTTGAAGATGACTCTTATACACTGTTTCTGCAAGGTTGATAACTGTCTTCTTGCTTTCTTGGATGTTGGGCACCATATAATGTTACAATAGTTGAAGTATGGATAGATAAAAGAGTAGTAAATAGTAAGTAAAGTAGATTTGCTTAATAGATGAGAAGACTTATAGAGAACACCAATATTGCGAGAAACTTTTTTACATACACTACTTATATGATCATCCCATGTAAGAAATTCATTGATATATTATATATGATATATATAAGTTTCTAGGAGACTTAGTGGAAGATATATTAATTAACCGAGAATTTTCAATAAAAATGTCTATAGAGGCTGCTGGTATAGGCGTAGGGCGATGTTTGTGGAATGCTATGAAGTTAGTTTTTGCAGTGTGTATGTATGTTAAAAATTTACATAACGCTTTTAAGCGGTGCTGCAATAACAAATCTTGTGGTGAGAGGGTGAAATGGTAAATATTCAAAATAACATAAGTTAATTAAAAAATGTAAATTTTAAGAAAAATTTGATAATTAAAAACTATAAAGCACAAAAGCATCCTAACTGAAACATACTCAGAAAAAAATTGCATAAATTTTAGTTGAAAACAGGCACAGTGACTATATTTGGTAAATTACACAATTTTGATGTTTTCCAGACAAAATATGCTACGTTCTAAAGATGAAACACAATACAAACATTGTAACATAAGAGATGTCTGCATCAACACAAAAGCATAACATACGCCAAACTTTTTCCAGCAAAATATAAAACTTTCACCTTGCAAACCAGGTTGTCCTAACAGCCCTTGACTTCCTGTTGTTCCTGTCGCACCCGGAGAACCTTGTTGACCTAGAGGACCTTTAGCACCCTGTGCACCATTTAATCCATCAAAACCAGGGCTTCCTTTCACGCCAGACAGTCCAGATAGCCCTTGAGCTCCTAGAAGGCCTGGTTGACCAGTTGAACCTGTCTGTCCTGTAAATCCTATTGTTCCGGCATCACCAGTATCTCCTGTGGCACCCTGGGAGCCCTGCACACCCTGTTGGCCAACAGATCCCGCTAATCCAGGAAGACCAGAGCCGCCAGTATCACCTTGGCCACCGGTACCTCCAGTGAATCCCGTGAAACCTTTGGACCCTAAAGCACCAACTAGACCTTGAGGACCCTGTGAACCAGGAGAACCAGCGACACCTTGTATTCCACTCGTCCCAGTGAAGCCTTTATAAGAATAAACAATGAATGAGTTGCAGAATGAATATACTTATAAACAGGAACAAAAATATCTTACCTGTAGCACCTGTACCTCCAGCAGCACCTTGAAACCCATTTGGACCTTTTGTGCCTGGAGTCCCTGGTGATCCAGCAATACCAGGTAAGCCTAAAGAACCTGGTTGCCCAGTGTTACCTGGTGATCCAGGTGACCCAGCAGTACCAGGGAAGCCTAACTGTCCTTTCTGTCCCTGCTGTCCTGGAGAACCAGAAAAACCGGTAAAACCGGTTCCACCAGTGAATCCAGAGGCCCCTGAAGATCCCGTAAAGCCCTGATTGCCAGTGATACCAGTATCACCAGGAAGTCCTGAGTTTAAAAGATAAGAAAATCATAATATTTAAAAAAAATCTGCATCCATTAGTTTTATTATGTTATTAAAATTTAAAAAACTTGGCTACACACCTGAAGTACCAGGATTTCCAGGTGTTCCTGAAAAACCAGATGCACCTGTATCACCTTGAAATCCAGTGCTACCTGTTGAACCCTGCTGTCCAGGAGTTCCTTGAGGACCTGTAAATCCAGGCAAGCCAGATTGACCGAGTGGTCCTACAGATCCAGAGGCTCCCGTAGCTCCTGCAAGTCCAGTAAACCCAGATGACCCTGGAGACCCAGGCTGGCCCTGAAGACCAGACTGGCCTAGCGGTCCAGTACCACCTGTGGACCCTATTAAAAAATTTAAAGTTAAGCAAAAATTGACTTTTTTATCTTCTATAATTTTTAAAGAAATTATTTTTAGAAAATATTTAATGGCTCATATATCTACCTTGAGTTCCACTGAAGCCTTGAACACCACTCTGTCCCAATGGACCTGATATTCCTTGCTGACCAGGTAATCCATTAACACCTGAAAATCCAGGTGAACCTTGCACACCTTTGCTTCCAGGCTGACCTTTTTGACCACTACTCCCAGATGACCCAGTGAACCCCTGGGGCCCAACAGAACCAGCTGGTCCAGTGAATCCAGATTCACCTGGTAAACCTTGTTGACCTTGCTGTCCACTCTGGCCTGAGATATAAATTTCAAGACGTTAACCAATTAAAGCCTTAGAATCAGAAAATATTATTAAAAAATTATGCAATCCATAAAAGATTATCCAAATAATCACTGCTAAGCATTACCAGGAACTCCAGAAATGCCTGGCGCTCCAGAAAACCCTATAATGCCAGTAAATCCTGTTTCCCCAGTAAATCCACTTGCTCCAGTTGATCCCGTGCTTCCTTGGGCACCTGGCAATCCAGCACTTCCCGAAGAACCAGGCTGTCCAGGACTACCTGCAAAGCCAGGCTGACCTTTTGTTCCTTGCTGACCTGACTGCCCACTACCTCCTGTAAATCCCTTGGAACCAGTGAAGCCCTGAAGCCCAGGCTGGCCTGCAGTTAAAAAAGAATGTAAATTTCTCAGTGTTAATCACACATTGTCATAAATAATAGACACCTTTAATAAATGAGCTATTATTAACTTCAAAACATGATTGAAATGATGATAAATACCAGCAGCTCCTTGAGTCCCAGGGTTTCCTTGTTGTCCGTTATCTCCAGGAGATCCGGACTGTCCTGTAGCCCCTGTTGAACCTTGGTTTCCTTGTAAACCAGTGAAACCTGTTCCACCTTTTGAACCCTGAGGACCAGTAAATCCTTGAGCACCAGTATCACCAGAAAAACCTGGAATACCTGCTTGTCCCTGGGGGCCTGGTTGACCAGCATTTCCAACAGGGCCTGAAGGCCCAGTGAACCCTTTTAAGCCAGAGGCACCTGATAATCCATTCTGTCCTCTGGGACCTTGCTGTCCTGTAAATCCCTGAGGTCCCACAGAACCCTTTGATCCCTGCTGTCCAGATACTCCAGTTGCTCCTGAAGAAGTTATGTGTACAGAAGTTCAAATAAAGGTTTGTGAGCGATTGAAAAAATTAAAAGAAATCAATTCAAGCAAAAAAACACACTTTTATATTTTGACATTATGCGAATTGATTTCTAAATAATAGTTTTACCATAGTTTATAGTAATATTTTAGTCAAAATTTTAATAAGTTTTTGACTAAATAGAACTTCAAAACTTTTAATAGGAAAATAGTTCAGTTGACAGTACAATATTTAACTAGTTTAAATAAAAAGACAAGGTATTAAGTATTGTACAATTATTTTTATTCAAAATTCTATATGTGATGGTGATATATTCTAAGAAAGTAGATATTATTAGTGATAGTCATGATAGTCATGATTACCCAAGAGTTCTTATAATTTACATAAGCGCCATCTACTGAATAAAGTAGAATTATACAAATCACTAAAAAGTGCTTTTTCAAATGACTTCAGAAATGATTGAATAATGTTTTCGCAGGTGACTAAAGTCTATGCTGAAAGTTTAAAAATTCTAAGTAATCTAAAATTTGGTAAAAAATCAATTCAAAAATTTGACCACAGATGGAATGAGACAGAGAAGTCAAGTTAAATAAAAGTGTGAAAAAACTATACAGTACAAGTCACCAAGATTATTTGATTTGTATAAAAGAAAATATTCCACCTTGCTGTCCTTGGGAGCCAGTACTTCCTGTAGCCCCCTTCAAACCAGTTGAACCCTGAGAGCCTTGAGACCCCTGCACACCACTTGCACCCTGTGGTCCAGTAAATCCAGTACCACCTGTAGCACCTGAAATGCCTGTCTGTCCAGAATCTCCAAAAGTGCCTACCTGTCCCGTTTGACCAGTACCTCCTATTACACCTGTAGCTCCCTGTACTCCAGGTAAACCTTAGTAAAGATTAAATTTTAGCATTAAATTTTTTGAATGCATATGCTTCGTAAAAATGACAGAACCGTGACAACTTCTTTTTAAATTCATTGAAGTGATCTGAAGAATTCAAACCTGGGAGTATAACCACATACCTGTAAAGCCTAGTTGACCTGAGCTGCCTGAAAGACCGGGCTGACCAGGGATACCAGCCGATCCGGCAGGACCAGTAGACCCAGTAGATCCTTTCTGTCCAGCAGGACCTGGAGATCCATCTATTCCAGTGACCCCTGTAAATCCAGTACTTCCTTTGGTTCCCTGCGCTCCTAAAGATCCGGCTGGTCCAGAGAAACCAGTGGCACCCGTCCCACCAGTTTCCCCAGCAGAACCAGGACTCCCAGAAGATCCTAGGCTTCCCGAGGGACCGATTGAACCAGATGGTCCTGGCAGGCCAGATTGACCTGGAAGACCTTTCAGCCCAGACTGCCCAACGGGTCCAGCAGAACCTAGTAGAACAGGGTGGAACAAAAAATATAGCATTCCTAACTTCAATTTTTATATATATAATATATATAAACTGAACACCGTTTGAGAAAACTATTAATTGAACCAATTTAAAAAATTAGATTACCCTTAGGTCCAATTGGCCCTTGGTTACCCTGTGGTCCCTGCTGTCCCTGCAGCCCAGCAGGTCCTGTAGATCCCTGCAGACCAGTGAAGCCAATAAGTCCAGTAATGCCTGTGTCTCCTTTTACACCACTTAGACCAGTAGCACCTTGCAAACCAAGTGTGCCACTAGCACCTGTACCACCTGTAACACCTGTGAATCCAGGCTGACCTTGAACGCCCTGGAAACCTACAAAACAATGGTATTGAATTTCAATAAAATAAACACAATTTTTATTTAAATAATTTTCGTTACCTTGAAGGCCTTGAAGGCCAGTGTTACCCGTTGCACCCGATGATCCAGTTGAACCTTGAGGCCCTAATAATCCACTAGGTCCGATAGAGCCAGAGGCACCAGTAGCTCCTGTAGAACCAGTTGGCCCTGAGAAACCAGTGATTCCCGTAGTTCCAGTTTGTCCAGATGCTCCAGTAGCTCCAGGAAGGCCAGTGGCTCCAGTGCCACCAGAAGTTCCAGATGCCCCTGTTGAACCAGCTGGACCCGATGAGCCTGTTCCACCTCTGGTCCCGGTCTGACCAGTTTGACCGGTTGATCCAGATGGTCCTGTAGACCCTTTTTGGCCTGTTGCTCCTGTCTGACCAGTTGCACCTGAACAAATTTAAAGAGTGAAAAAACAACTGTTTTATAATTCTACTTCGATATCTAAAAAATTGAATTAACATTTTAATGTTGAAATAATATAAAATTATTGACAATCACAAATTGCAATTAATTATCTAGGAGTTCTGGGAATTCAATGATTGGGGTTCAATGATCATATTTAAGTAGCTAAACCCAACAAGTCCAATACAGTGGTATCACTTCATCAATGAAGCAGGCTTGTTGCTTAAAAAATTTATCTATGCCAACAAATTTGTTTAAATAATAATACAACTAATTATATTTTATTCCACAAAAGAATATATACAGTAAAAGTCTTGAAGGGCAGACACCCTCGGGCAAGAGCAAAAGTGTCTGCTTCTCATGTCTGTCGTTCCTCGGAGACAAGTTGCTATAGGTAAGATATAGATTTTACAAAAATTCCGTTCCAAGCAAAAGTGTCTGATGTTCTTAGCGGCCACTCTTGAGGGGTCCTCTCTGTAGGACTTTTACTGTATATACATATTTGCTCTGATTATTAACTGCTCATAATTCCTGGTAGTGCTGATTCATGAGCACCTCTCACATTCATGGACCATATTGATTGTTATTTTAAAAATTGCTCAGAAAATTGTATTTTATTCATATATATATATATATATATATATATATATATATATATATATAAATTTTTAGATTTACAGATTTCTATGATGATCTGGTTTACTTATTGCAATGTTTTTGTCTTATTGAATTATTTTTCAGGCCTCTAACTCTCCCAGACTCCTAACGTCTCATCATTTCTTTAAAACTTAGATTTTTTCATTTGCTTCCATAATTAAACTGAACATTATAACGAACAATGTATTAAGTATCCTTCAAATTAATTTCTAGCTAATCAGTGCTTCCAAGTACAATTATGACGACCACATGTTACCATCTTCATTCGATAACTTCTTTCTAAGATCATCTCGTGTACATTCTAATCATCTGTATTCTATAAATGTATAGATTTTGCCTTTTATAGCCTCTAAAAACTTCTATACAATGTTTTGGGCCACCCACCTACTGATATATTACAATATCCATCTTCTCTGAAAAGTAGATTGCTGTTTAAACATTATGTTATTTTGAATTTTGTTTACGTTGTTTGAAAAATCAGGAAAACAGTGAATTTGTAGTAACCTTGCACTCCAGACAGCCCAGAAGATCCTTGCGACCCAGTTCCACCCTTTTGTCCTTGAAGGCCAGTGGCTCCAGTAAAACCAGTAGAGCCTGTACTTCCAGTAACACCCACGATTCCTTGAAAACCTGGCTGTCCAGACGAACCCGAGGAGCCTTTAATACCGGATGAACCCTGCAGGCCTGTGATGCCCCCCGTGCCAGGTTGGCCTTGTTGACCATTTGGTCCTGAAAACAAAAACAATCATTGTAATAAAGAGTAAAAACCTCTTTAGACATTAAGTCTTACATCCACTGTTCACTTATAAGATCATTAAAGAATGACGTTGTTGTTATCGTTTGTTAACATGCTATTCCGACTGGAGTCGATTTGTACGTATTAAAGAATAACAATTTGATGCATCATATAAAGCAGCTTTATATTATGTATCTACACAACTCTGCCTCATTTAGTGCTAGTTAGTCTCAAGTCTATGATAAAAGAAGAAAAACTATATTCAGATCAAATTGTCACCTACAACAGAAATATCTTGTTATTTCCTACCTACTGTTATTTAAGTTTTAAAACATCTAGCATAAATGACTATAGGAAATTTTTATATGCTTTCGAACTCTGGTGATGCTATATTTTTATATTTTTCTTAAAAAACTTCAGTGGTACCGTTTAGCCTAAGAATAGCTTAACTCTTTGTGGAACTTTCGCAGATAATAACATCAAGCATTTGATATCAAAACTGCAAACCCAAAATAATTATTAAATCATTCTTAACTCCATAAAAAAAATAAAAACATAATATTATAATGTTTTTCTGCAATGGAGTTATAGACAATTGGAAGTATCAAATATATGTGCATTTAAACTCTACAATTTTTTGTCAAATTATTTTACTTTATTCCATAGGGGTCGTGTTTATATTATTTCAGGTGATATTTTTGCAGAAAGGGGAATTGCCATTACTGATTTTCTTAAAAGAATAAAAAAGTCAATGTAACCACCTGTACTTCCTGTAAAACCTGAAACGCCTGTAGCTCCAACACTTCCCGTAGCACCTTGAAGACCTGGCTCTCCTAGGGACCCTGATGATCCCTGAAGCCCTTGAGTTCCTTGGATACCTTGTTGGCCTACGGATCCTTGGGCACCTTGAGGTCCTTGTAAACCTGGCTGTCCAGATAACCCGGGTTGTCCAGTGGATCCCAAATTCCCAGCTGGACCCGGCTGTCCAGTGGCTCCAGTGCCACCTGGAAGACCGGACCCTCCCGAAAGTCCAGTAGCACCTCTTGTTCCTTGAAATCCTGTTGATCCCAATGACCCAGTTTGACCTTGAACTCCTTGCTGTCCCTGAGAGCCTAATATAAAAAAACTATTAAATTACTAGCGTACCTAAATTTTAGAGTATCTAATGAATAGACTTTAAACTGAAAGTACCACTAGATCCAGGTTGGCCAGATATGCCTTTAGGGCCTGTGAAACCAGTAGCACCACTTGATCCAGTCAATCCAGTTGACCCCGTAAAGCCAGAACTTCCAGTAAATCCTGTGTCACCAGTCTGTCCAGTGCCTCCTGTAGAACCCCTGAGTCCCACAGGCCCCTGACCACCTGTTGCACCAATCTGACCTGACGATCCAGTTGTTCCGGTTGCTCCAGTAACCCCTAAGCAAAAATAAATAAAGTTTGAAATAGAAGGAAAGTGATAAATTTTTATCGTAATCAAAATAAAAACACATAATTTTATTAGTTTTATCTGGATTTAAAAACCAATCGTGTTTTTTAAATCACTTATTATTGCTGAACTAAAAAGTTAATCGAAATCACCTGTGGCTCCATTTTGACCTCCAGTTCCACTTTGTCCTGGCTGTCCTTGAACCCCTGGGTTTCCTGAAGGACCCTGTTGGCCTCTCAAACCAGTAAATCCTGGCAACCCAGTAGAACCCTGTTGGCCAGCTAGACCTGTACTTCCTGTTGCCCCAGAAGCACCTGTAGAACCCTGAAAACCTGAAGTACCAGTTGATCCTGTAAAACCTGATGAGCCAGTAGCACCCTGAAGACCTGGTGAACCAGAAAATCCAGTTTCCCCAGTGGATCCAAACAGACCAGTGGCTCCAGTTCCTCCAGTTAGCCCAGTAAATCCACTGGCTCCAGTGGCACCAGTCCCACCTGTCAAGCCACTTGCTCCTGGTAAGCCTGTTGAAATTTTGTATAAAAAATATGATTTAATAAACAAGTTAAAAATCAAAGTGAAATGTAAAAAATTAAAACAAAATCAAATTAATTAACCCTTTACATAAAAGTCTATTTAGAAATGTAAATGTACCTACCAGGTGAACCAATTGGACCCTGCTGGCCAGGAGAACCCAAACTTCCAGGTAATCCAGGTAAGCCAGTAGCTCCAGGTGCTCCTGTGAGACCAGTGCTACCTGGTAATCCTGGAATGCTTTGAGCATCACGACCCCTCGGCCCAGGAATGCCTAGCGATCCCGAGGATCCAGTGTTTCCAGGTAATCCTTTTGAACCCGTGCCACCTCTTGGACCTTGAGGTCCTTGAAAGCCTGGCTGACCTTGAGCACCCGGATTTCCACTTAGACCTGTGGCTCCTGTTGACCCAGTAGCCCCAATTACACCTTGTTGTCCAGGCAATCCTGTGTCTCCAGATTGACCAAGTGAACCAGTTGGTCCAGAAAAGCCTAAAAGAAATTATTACAAACTTTTATTCAACTTACAATCTCTGTTTGTGTGTGTGTGTCTTTCTCTGTATGCAAATCTTGCAAGTAAAATAACCAGCTTTTTGACTAGCTAGGAAGCTGAAACTTTCAGCTTAGCTTTATTTTGGATGACAATACATGATTCAATTAAAAAAAAAAAAACTAATTTGAATATCTTTCGCATTTCTAAATCGAGTGTATTTCAAATAAAAGTTTGTGTTGAAAAACTTGTTTTTTCCTTTACTTTTTTTTAACAAAAACTCATTCAGAATCAAAATTTTGCAAGAAGTTTCAAGACCTTGAGGCCCTTGCTGTCCTTGAACTCCAGGAGATCCTGGGTTACCCTTATCTCCAGTGGCTCCAGGTAGGCCTTGCGCACCAAGCTGTCCATTAGGTCCTGGCTGTCCCTGAGAACCCGAAGCTCCAGGACCTCCAGCTTGACCCTGCAGACCAGTACCGCCTTGCTGTCCTAGCACTCCACCCGTTCCACCAAGTCCAGGAGATCCTATTGGGCCTATCTGCCCCTTAGGTCCTTGTTGGCCAGGCTGACCATTCAATCCTGGAGACCCAACATTTCCTTTCAACCCAGGTTGACCAGGTTGACCAGAAAACCCTATGAATAAACAAACATCAATTTATTTTGTGGAACACATCTACAATAAGGACTTAAATATGTTCTCTTTTGTTGTTAACACTAACTAACATAACAGAATTAACAAGATATTAAAAATTACCAATTGTAATTGCATACAATGGTTCATATGCCTCATACCTGTTGATCCAGTGAACCCAGTTTCGCCAGTTGCACCTTTAGATCCAGTGGGTCCAGAAGCTCCAATAGGGCCAACAGGCCCCGAAAAGCCAGGAAAACCAATATCACCTGTGAAACCTTGAGTCCCAGATAAACCAGTAGCCCCTCTTTGCCCCGGCTGACCGCTTGATCCTGTAGATCCAGTCTGTCCTCTAAAACCTGGCTGCCCAGAAGCACCAGGTTGTCCTAAAAAATGAAAATATGCAGACATATTCCTAAAAAGACTTCATGTTCATATTAATATTGTTATGATCGAAACCGGCAGATTCGTTAACAAAGTAACAACGATTAATATATAACTACCTATTCGTGTACCAAAAAAATATTTATATAGAAAATTACGTTAAAATAGCTCGTGGTTCAGTTCACTCAAGATCACAGACACAACCGCCATCACGATTGAGGCTTTTTAAACATTTCCCATCAACAGGGATGTGAGCGCTGCCAGTTACTATAACAACTATTTATGTGTATCTTCTCATCTTAGCTGTTCTACTACGTGAACTCTAAGCATTAGCTCATGAATTTTCTTCAACAACACTTTGGTTTAAACAAATTTATGTTAATTATGTAAATTATTTAATTTTCTTTATTAACCAAAATATTATTAAACAAATAATACCAACCTTGTGAGCCACTAAGACCAGTTGCACCAGTAAACCCAGTCTCTCCTGACAATCCAGTAAATCCCACAGGTCCAGGCTGGCCATTAGAACCCTGAGGGCCTGATCCACCAGTAATACCAGTTGCACCAGTCCAGCCAGTATCACCTGGGAGACCTTTTGATCCAACAGATCCCTGAGGGCCACTTGATCCACTTGAACCAGTAGCCCCTTGCAAGCCAGGAGAACCTTGAGACCCCTTAGAGCCAGAACTTCCAGTCTGACCTGGCTGACCTAACGATCCAGGTTGTCCAATCTGACCAGTAGAACCAGGTAAACCTGTAAAGCCGAGAATTCCCGACTGTCCGGTTGATCCTTAATGAAATATACAAAAAAAGTTAATAAGAAAACATGTAAGAAAAATGTTTAAATTAGCGGATGATATATACATAAAACAAGCTAAATAAAATAATTAATTAAATTATCACAATTACTTTAAATAACATAAAATTTATGAAAAAATCTGTTGTCATTCAGTTATCGTTGATGCGTAAAGTTTTCTAACTCAATCTAGTTGGGAAGTTGTTAGAAAATTTATTACAAAACTCCACCCAAATGGACATCAGACAACAGACAATCGAATCTAATTAAAAGCATACAATTAATGTTTTCACAATTACAATATTTATACGATTAAATTTATTTCTTTTTACCTGTTGGACCAGTCTGTCCAGATCCTCCAGTGGCTCCGGGCACACCACTGCTACCGGTACCTCCTTGAAATCCTGTTGAACCAGTAGGTCCATCCAATCCAGTCCCCCCAATCACACCTTTAGGTCCAGAAAATCCAGTTGCACCAATCTGTCCGGTAGAACCACTTGCTCCAGTAAAACCTTTTGTTCCCTGCTGTCCTGATGATCCTGTACTTCCCTGCAATCCAGTTGCCCCTGGTGAGCCAGAATTTCCTGGCAAACCAATTGGTCCAGCTGGCCCAATAGAACCACTAGAACCAAGAGGTCCTTGTAGACCAGTAAAACCAGTATCCCCTGTTGCTCCACTGGGACCACTAAAACCAGTAGGGCCTAAAATGTAAATTATACAAATAGAGAAAAAGCAAGAAAAATATCCAGCATTTCTGATAATTTATAACTGTTTTTTAACCTGTTGATCCCTGAGGTCCAGCTCCTCCTGGTGACCCTGTGTTTCCTAAAGGACCAGCAGGTCCCATTGGTCCAGGAGAACCTGGCGGACCAGAAAAACCTGGAAGTCCAGAAGGTCCAAGTTGACCTTGAGGTCCTTGAGGTCCCAATGGTCCACTTGCCCCGGTGTTACCCTGTAAACCAGCAACTCCTTGTGGTCCCTGAGGTCCAGGTGATCCAGAGTCTCCTTGGGGGCCAATGGAACCAGTAGGTCCAGACTGTCCAGTAAACCCTGGCGGACCAGAAAATCCTGTGGCACCAGTTGATCCAGTGGAACCAGTTGAACCAGAAAATCCTGTTGGACCAACCCCACCTGTAGAGCCTGTAGAACCAGTGATACCTGTAGCACCCTGTGGACCAGCACTCCCCACCTGACCTTGATTTCCAGAATCTCCACCAGGTCCTAGAATAAATTAATGATAAATTGAATAATCTTCTGTAAAGGTAAAAGCAAAAAGTGAAAAATTGATATGTATAAAATTTTTAAATGTACGAAAGAACTGTTGTTCACAGATTTCCGGGTCAGACGAGCAACACACGTACACACACATGCACACACATTTATGCAGCTCCTCCACCATCAGTCTAGAAGCTTCAAAGAAAATGCAAAGCTCAAATCTTACTCAGTTTCATCATCATGACCTCGTTCTAAACTCTTGCGAAAAACATCTGTATAAGTTTCGTTTAAAATAACTTCTTTGACATTCAGCTTGAATAGGAGCCGAAATGTTCATAACTGAACTCAGTCTTCTAATCTTTCATTCTGTAAATAAATTAAGTACCTGGAGAGCCAGTTTGACCAGTAGCTCCTGTAAAGCCTGGTATACCAATTTGACCAGAAGAGCCAGGCTGGCCGGCAGGTCCTGCACTACCTGGTTGACCCGATGGTCCTGTTGATCCTTGAAACCCAGATGCTCCTGGTTGACCATTCACGCCTGGTGACCCACCTGGACCTGTCTGACCTGTAACTCCTTGAAGCCCAGTAGCCCCAACAACGCCTGGTTGGCCAGTAGGTCCAGTAGCCCCAAGAGATCCGGTAAACCCTAAAAATAGATAATTAATTTTGTTAACAATAAACAACTAAATAGATGTTTCCTGATATAACATCACCTAACCTTGCAGTCCAGTAAAACCAGTAGCACCAGCAAATCCAGTTCCACCACTGGCGCCGCGTGAACCCGTCTGACCTGTTGATCCAGTAAAACCTTGTAAGCCCAGCTGTCCAGTTGCTCCCACAGCACCAGTAAATCCAGTAAAACCAGATTGCCCAGTAATTCCTTGTAGACCAGTGCCACCAGTGAAACCAGTTCCACCAGTGAATCCTGGTGTTCCAGACTGCCCAGTACCTCCTGATGAGCCAGTTGATCCTTTTACCCCTGGCTGACCTGTTGATCCCAGTTGACCAGGAGATCCAGTTGGTCCTGTGGTGCCTGTGGCTCCTACTAATCCAGGTTGACCAGTTTGACCTTTTTTCAAAATAAATTTCAAATCTCAGCCAGGTGTTTGTTACATTTACTCAAAAATTAAATTAAGATCTTACTAAACCTTGAAATCCCAGAGGTCCAGAGCCGCCAGTGGCTCCAGTTGCTCCAATCGAACCAGTAAAACCAGAAGCTCCAGTTGCTCCAGGAGATCCTATTTGTCCAGTAGGGCCAGAAAATCCAGTGGGGCCTTGAGTACCAGGCAGTCCAGGAAATCCAACTGACCCAGGGGGTCCAAGTTGACCAGAGGAGCCAGTAAATCCCTGAGGACCAGCAGGGCCATTAGGTCCAGGTTGACCATTAAAACCTAGATGAACAAAACACTACAGCACTAAATTTTGACACATTATTTGTCCTATGATTAGTTTACCTTTGTAAATAGTGTAATTATGAGGTGTGTGTTTATTGCTACTTACCTGGAATTCCTGGTTGTCCTATGGACCCAGAAGGTCCTTGCTGTCCAGCAGGTCCTGTTTGACCTTTAGGACCGGTAGCCCCAAGTTGTCCAGGGGGCCCTGAAAAACCAGAGGCACCTGTTGCTCCAGGAGAACCTTGAAACCCTGGAGATCCAGCATCTCCAGGTTGTCCTACAAAAGAGTAATATGTTATCGTGTGTTTAAGCAACAATTAATAAATAGCTAGCTTCACTTGTAATGTAATATGTAAATATATTCAAAAGTAATATGTTATTGTGTGATTAAGCAACAATTAATAAATACTTAGCTTCACTTGGTGAAATAACATTAATACAATAAATAAAGCAAAGATAACCTGTTTGTCCTTGTGGTCCTTGAGGTCCCTGAGGACCTGTTTGTCCTTGTGGTCCAGGTAAGCCTGGACTTCCAGATGGACCAGAAGGCCCTGCAGGTCCAGGAAACCCTTGATTTCCATTTTGTCCAGGCTGCCCTTGAGGCCCTGGAGAACCCCCTTGTCCTGATGATCCAGTTGATCCACTTGAGCCTGTATCGCCGGGAACACCTTGAAATCCAGGTTGACCTTGAAACCCTGTTCCTCCCTGTGGTCCTTTAAATCCTGTGGCCCCAGTTATACCAGTAAATCCTGTTTGCCCTGTAGACCCTGTTAATCCAGTAAAACCTTGAAACCCTGAAAATCCAGTAAATCCTGTGTTGCCATTTATACCAGGAAAACCTGGTGAGCCCTGTGGTCCAGTTGGACCAAATTGTCCATTAGGACCTGTAGGCCCTTTAGGTCCCGGGGGTCCTGGTTGACCTGATTGTCCCGTAGACCCTGTTCCTCCTTGAATTCCTGGCAACCCTGGAGAACCCTGAGGGCCAAGAGGACCAGGTTGGCCTGTCTGACCTTGATTCCCAGGAAATCCGGACTGACCGGGAGACCCATTTGGACCAGGTGAACCAGATGGTCCTGAAAAAAATGAAAACTTACATTAATAATTACTAATACAACTGAAATGGCCACACAATCAAACTCAAAATGCTTCCTCACGGATGCAATTTAACAGCGTACACATTGTTAATAGTCTAGAAATAAGAAGTTATTAGCAGACGTTTAGTTCTACCGTGCATGGAAATCTGTTTTAAAGTTAAAAAAAGTTTTCTTACCAGGTTGTCCAGCATTTCCAGAAAATCCACTAGGGCCTGTGCTACCAGGTGCTCCATTGACACCTGGCTGTCCAGGAAATCCAACAGGGCCTGTGTTACCTATCTGACCAGTAAATCCTGCAGGGCCTGGGGGCCCTGTATCACCTGGTGGTCCTACTTGAGCTAGCAAAAAAATCATAATTAAATAACTACTTTTTGTTCACCACGATTGTAACTACAATAATAGTTATTTAAAACTATCATTATCTAAAGTCCTTTATATAAAACAAAGAACAATTCCTACTAAGTTTTGAAATAAATTTCATTTATTTGATATAAAAATTCAACAAACATTTAAAAAAATACAAAACTAAAGACTCTTTAATTTAAAATAAGTCAAGTGAAAAACAAATCTAATGTTGCAGATATTTCATGCTAAAACTGACCAACTGTAGGACAAAACAGGCTCGGTAGGTTAGTAAGCGTAAACCAGCTACTCGCAATCTCCGAGTATGGAACATATTTGACCGTATTTGGCAGGGTAGCTATCTGCCTCAGAGGCACCAAAGGTACGTCAGGAGAAATGGCGATGGGAACTATACGAATAAGACGAGACTTGAGAATGTTGGCTTGAAGAATGGTTGCACTCTCGTCATCCATTCGGCTGTTGATGAAGACAATCAATATCATTGTCGTGTTTAGTGGATTTGTACGATTCCGAGAGTTGTTGATAAAATCGTCTAGAGAAACCTGCCGTAAAAGTCATAGCAGACTTTAATTTAACAATTAACTTCAATAAATAAATCAACTTCATTTGGCTTCGTAAATGATTGGTCTGCTATTGAACCTATTTATCGTTCCATCAGCTTTTTATAAAGTGCGCGAGCATGTGTTTTACTATTGTTTACACTTAGTAAACAAACACTCGTAAATTTTACCGCCAGAGGATGTTCTCAAAATTTTCTCAAAGTAAAAAGTTAACTATATAGTAATTAAAAACAAAAGTAAAATTTTTAAATACCTGGAGACCATTATTAAGACTGGAAATTTGTTGATCTGTCGAACGCCACTGTTCTGACGTTATAGCGTTCTGCACAGTTCCAGCACTTGTGCCACTTCTGACGCTCAATTTAATGAATCCTCTAGAATCGTAATAGCCAAATCCGACGTGAGCACCATTTTCGCTTATCCCATAGACTCGGTCGATATTGGAGACAATGTTAGACAATCCGTTAGTCGTCGTAGTCCAGTCAGACTGAGTCAAATACAGCTTGGTGTCAAGAAGAATGATGACGTCCAAAAGTCCTCCACATCCTATGATTACCACATAACTACAAGTTTAGTTATTAATATATTTTTATAAACACTAATTTATCATGAATAATAACAGCTGGGTGCGGTCTTAATTGCCTGTTGCATAAAACAAATAGGCACAAAGTAGACATGTGGAATAAGGAAAAGTAGTTTACTAATCAAACGTTTTAAATTTAATATCTCATTTAGAGCAAGTCCTTGCCTTGCTGAGTCTGGGCGTATGTCTGAATTCCGTAAAGTCCAACAACGAATAGCATGACGGCCACAGCTCTGAAATCGAGACTGCTCCGTCTTGCAGTTGGCCGCTTCATTTTTTGAGTTGCTACCGCTTAAACCTTTAAAAAAACAATTTTTTTATTAAAAAGTTTCCAATTTAATTAATAAATTTAGTAATTTGATGCATGACCAGATTACACTCGGAATACCGATATGAAGTTAGAATAAACAACGGATGATTTTTAATTGTGCTAAACTCCAAACTTACCCGAGGACTTGCAACAACATAATCTTCTACAACACACCAAAATTGTAGCTTTCCTCTTTTTTCAGTAGGTTGGTTTCTAAGATAAACATTTAAACATTATTTTATCTAGTTCTAAGGAAAAAATAATTATGGCAATATGGCTTCCAAGAAATCTGGTTCTATCTAATTGATAATGTATTCTATTCCTACGGGCAAAATAACACTTAACCTATGATGTCTTCTGTCTCACCCTAAAATCAAGACTGCAGTGCAAAACTTTTCAATTTGGCAACCTTAAAATGATGGCAATAATTCCAAGAAAAAAAATGAGACAAGAAAAGTCGAAAAAGAAAACTCATAGACAGTCTAGTTTGTTTAATTTCACTTCCATTAAACTCGTATGGCCTACTGCTGAAATAAAACTGCAGTCAGAGCTGACGAAGATTTGGTATAGTTAGTTAATTTACTAGAAAAAAATGTTATGATAGATAGATAGCTAGACGGATCGATTGAATAAGTTTGTGTATTCGCCTATTCATTTGCCTGCTACGTCAAGAAAATCATTGTTGCGCAAACAATTGACGGCCGGCATTTTTTCGATATTTTTGTTAATTTACTTGATAAGTTGTCTGTGCAGCTGGTTGGGCTGGTTTTAAAATAGTTTCATACCTAAATAGTCTGTAGCTGTAGTGGGTAGACTATTGTGTGAGGGATGTATGCTCAGTATGCTGTGTCTGCGTAGGATATAGAAAAGGATCGTCTAAGATTTGAGCCGAAGCAGTCATTAAGAAGCAAGAAGCATTAGACAACGTTATTAAATACTATTATTTTTAAGCTTAAATTAAAATCCAAACAGCAACACTGATTTTTTTTTCAAATGCAGCTCCTTGATCATGAAAATAATAATTCAGTATATGTCATTTAGCAGCTGGGATATCAGTGGGAAGGAAATAAAGTGGGAGCAAGAGCAGAGCTGACTTGATAGGAAAATAATTACTAGATGAAAATAAAAAATAAAAATCAATGGTATCGAAATAATGTGGCTGACCTGATGACTTATTTTTTTTTACAATTTTTCAGGTCATCAATTGCCATCAAGTTAAATTGACGTTGATTTGTTTTTTTTTTATTTGGCATTCTAGGATTGCTTTGGTCTTTTGTAAATACGACATTTCATGCTACCTAAATGTGATTGAAAAATATCTAGGTATAGAAGACCTAAACAATCAAAAAAGATGGTAGGTAAGTAGGTATATACTTGGAAACTTAAATAAGAACATATTAAATATGTAAATAGGTACATATTTGGAAACTTAAATAAGAACATCGCTGTACCTTTTTTGTTGTCATTGAACTTGAAGTCGATGGAAATCTCAACTTTAGGGTTATAATAAGTAATTGAAACACAAATAAAATATAATAATGCCAGCCAGGGTCGATGAGGGGAAAGAAGAGTATACCTATAAACCATATTGTTGTATTACAATAAAACCAAGTAACTCGTCAGGATATTTCGAGTAGTAAAAGGGAATTTTGTTTGAGAGAAGTAGGTAGGTAACACAGCATAGGTAGGTACCTACTTCAACTCAGTTGGCTGTTTTATCATTTTTTTGCTAAAGCTTTTTATAATGTATGACGTCATTTTGCAAAAAGGGCAAAGGTAATTATACAAAAAGAAATTAGCATTATATTTTCAAGATAGCCTACATATGGTTTCATTTTTTTAGTATCGATTTCTTAAAGTTCAAATGAAGTTCTGTCTATTGTTCTCAAAATTTTCGTCTCTTGTATTTGAAGAATTAAAATAAACGATAGTTCAGAAAAAAACCGAAATATACACTTTTATATTCTGTGTAAAATAATTGAACTAATAAACAGAGTTGTCTTGGTTTATACTGATTTTCATCGTTTAGCATTATAGGTGCCTATGCATATGTAGGTATACCCATACCTGCTACACCTGTCTAGTAATCTGAGTTGAGTGAGCTTTAATCTAAACCACAGTGAGCAATTTAATACCAGTCACTTTAACGGGCAGTAAAACAGGTTTTCAAAAATAGCTTTCAAGTTCTAAATATAGTCTTAGAGCCTTTCACAGAATAAGCTGCTTTCAACGCCGCACAGCGCGTGGAGATTGAAAGTTAATAATAGCAGCGGAATAAAACAGATTATTTTAGCAGAAGTTCTTTTTTTATTGATTGAATGCTTGGATTCTATCATATTCAAACTCAATAAGATGCAGTCGGTCATCATATATAAATGGCCGTGTCCGTGTAATTAAGTGGCGGATGGATAGGGAAAATGAGGCCGAGGGAGAGGCGAACTGTATGAAATAATCGTGGTTATGTGTTTCAAAAATACTATTATTTAGCAAGGTTCAAACAAATGTATTCATAACGAAGAATATTTTTTAGGGGTTATGTACGAACGCACTTTTGTCCAGACCAGTTATTTCTATTGTTATCATAAATAGATAATACTTAGATTTTTTGTAATAGTTTATAGTCCTTAATACCAGGGACGTAATTTCAGCATTTTCCAGGGGGGGGGCAAAATTTTCCCGCCATTATATAGCTTACTGACAGGGTTACCCGGTGTTGTCCGGGTTTTTTGTGCTTAGTTTTTTTTCGTTTTTGCCAACGAAACGTCAAAGAAATAACAGATTTTTTTTTTAATTTTTCAAAATTTTTTTATCAATGAAGTTACCTGCATGCCAAATGTTGTTAAAATTGCTCCTGCGGCTTGGATGCGATAAACGAATGCTCTCACACACACATTACCTTTTACATTTATATAAATACGTAGGTACAAGCAGAGAGGGGGAAATGCATCCCCCATCAGAGTATCAATTGAAATTTTTTTGGGTATAATACCTTGTTTTTAGAAGACGACCGTAGCTTTTTTGGGAGGAGAAATTAGAAGTCTTTGAAAAAAATTTTGAAAAATACTTACGACTACCCCTTACCGGTTATCAGCTTTCTGGAAGAGAATATAAAAATTTCTGAAGTAAATCCCCACCAAAAAATTCTATATTCGCCACGCGCCACTGGGTATAAGGGGGATGAATGATTTAATCATATTGCAGGGGCAAGTACAGGATTAGTAAAACAAGTAAAGGAAA
Source organism: Erpobdella octoculata (assembly GCA_963978895.1). Classification (NCBI taxonomy): domain Eukaryota; kingdom Metazoa; phylum Annelida; class Clitellata; order Hirudinida; family Erpobdellidae; genus Erpobdella; species Erpobdella octoculata. The sequence goes on along the minus strand of OZ022247.1, from coordinate 22,392,235 downwards.
AACAAGTTTTTCAACACAAACTTTGATTTCAAATACATTCAATTTAGAAATGCAAAAGATGTTCAAAGTTTTTTTTTTTTAATTGAATCATGTATTTTCATCAAATATAAAGCTGTGCTGAAAGTTTCAACTTCTTAGCTAGTCAAAATGCTGGTTAAATTTCACTTGCAAGATTTGCGTACAGAGAAAGACACACACACACACAAACAAACAGAGATTGTAACCTAAATAAAAATTTGTAAAAAAGATGTTCAAAATGGGGTGGGTATAATTTTGTTTTATTTTTGTGTAATAAATAATAACTTTGATGTAGACAGCTGTGAGGGAATCAACATTGTATTAATACCACTAATAGGGTAAAATTCCACGAGTTCTCTTATTGTATTTTGGCACAGAAAACAGCTAATCTTTGGACCAACACTGATACACAAATTATTACTCTGCAGTTATTGGTAAATCTAGCATCGAGCTAAGATATAAAATTGTCTCCAATACGCATTGAATCATCACGAGGTTAAGTAAAGTTAAAATTAACATATTATATAGTAAACTCTAACTAAAAAAAATTTAATTTTGGAAATCAAGGGGGGGCGAATTGTCTATACACGCCGGAAAGATTCCAATACGCATTGCATCATCGCTAGGTAAAGTAAAGTTAAAATTAAATAAATATATAGTAAACTCTAGGTAAAAAAATTCAAATTTTGAAAATCAGGGGGGGGCAAATGCCCCCCCCTGCCCCCCCCAATTTACGTCCCTGCTTAATACCAGGTTTTTTAAGACTGTAATGGCTGTATGTTGGAAGCACCTAAGTACTTCCTGTCGTGGATCATAATTTCACTAAAAATTATAATTTGATCTTTTTAACTTTTCCCTCCTCCTTTCTCCAGGCTTGGGACTGGCTTACAAAATTCCTAAAGATCATAATTATTATTTTTCAAACAAATTTTAATTTTTACAAAAAAATCTTTTATCAACAAATAAAGAATACGGATCTTTCGGAAACTACGCGATTGTTCAGATGGGCTATATTTATACTGATAAACTCTAAACAAGTGCCGTGCTCTAATTTCTTTAACTATTGTATCACAAACAGACAACGTTGTTGCCATTTTTTTAATTTTTAAATAAACAATTTTATGTTTCATTTTTTGCGTCCAAAACTTAACACTCAGGTTCAGATGATGAGTGGTTTCGCTAACACTGCCTCTATGGCTGCCATTCTTTCAGCTTTTGAAACACTTAAAAGTCGCTACAACGACCTAAAAAAAGAAAACAAAACTTTAAAAATTGAGCTTGCCGCCTGCAAATCTCCGCAGATTCCTGGCATGTCGTCTGCCGTCGATCATCTATTTCCGCCCAGCAGTAGTTGTAGTAGAAGGACAAGTACGACTAATAAACGAAACTCTGGCCGTTTGAAAATGACTGACGCGCAAGTTTTTAAAGACAGTGTTGACGGAAATAATACATCTGTAGAGCAGTCCACAAACCATTCTCGACTTCCTGACCCGAATGATGTGGTCCACCCAACCATGCAGTCTATTGTTTCCAGCATCTCTGACCAGCTGACACTAATCGGGCAACAGCTAGATAGCCTTATGATGGACTTTGATCAGATTGAGAACAAAGAAGAGATTCTCAAGGTGAAGTCGATATAAATGATTTATGTAATTCGAGTGTCTCTATTATATTTTTCATTGTTTAAAATAATTCTCTACTTTTTACTAAAGTTTAAAATTTTGGAAAAACGTGCGGCATGGCAAGCCACTGACAAAAATATTTTTTCATCAGGTTGAAGAGGTGGTCAAGACGTGTATCATACCATGCCTTGTTGGGTTTCACAAGAAACTAAATTACAAAGATGATATCGTATCGCCGAACGAGGTATTGTACAAATGGTGTCGACTAAGAATGATTCTCTTATAAACTATTAAAGCTTATGTTAATATATTTATAACTTTTAATTCTCTTATAATAAAAATAAATTTGATTGAAATACTAAATTGTTGGTTATGTCAGTATACGATCTTCTTTTTTTACACACTTTTACTTAACTTGACTTCTCTGTCTGTCTGTCGTCAAATTTTGCAATCGATTTTAAACTAACTTCCCGATGAGCTAGAGACTTAAAAATTTAAGCATACCTCCAAACTGATTAACAATGCATTCTATCAAATTTTCGGATCGATTGGACAAAATTTAATTATATAATTATTTGTGATATTTTCGTCAAACTATTTATTGTCTATGCTAATATGCTCGTTGTTTATGCAGTAAAAAAAATATAAAAGTGTGTTTTTAAAAAACTTTGTTTTTGCTTCATTTGTTTCTAAATTAATATTTCATTTTAAAGCAGACAGTCGGGTCCAACTGTGGTGCTGGTGACAGTGAAAATGCCAGAAACGAAAGAGAGGAATCATTAGAAGATAGTGGGTTCCTCGATAGAATAGTTTACACATAAAAATTTAATTTACTTATAAATATTCAATTTACATTTAAATATCTATTTTGAATTCAATTTAATTTTTCATTTTAATTTACCAATAAACTATCTTAAAATTAGGATATCAAATTGACAATGAATAATTGCATTAAAGAACAATTAGCAAATACAACTTTGAAAAAAATGATTAATACAGATAAATTTTTTATTTAATTAAAATTTAGACTTTATATATGGTTGACATTTTATGTAATAGAAAAAAATCTGCTATTATGATATTTAATATTGACCATTTTTCTCTTATTCCTGTCGAGTTTATAGATCGCTCTCGGGACTGTTGGCGTGATTTTTTTCCCTCTATTAATAGCTATAATTTTTCTCAAACTTTTGATCTTTGTTGCACGCAGGCTTCTAACGATTTTCATCAATTAAAATTTAAATTATCATCCTTTTTTTAAAGTTGTATCTGCTAATTGTTCCTTAATGCAGTTCTTCATTGTTTTAGAACCGGTTCAATTTATCTAATCAATTTGATATCCTAATTAAAGATAATTAATTGCTAAATAATAAAAATGTTCATATTTTGTTTTAATGATATTATTATTTGATTGTTAATAGTGTATTATATATTGTATTAATTGTGGAATTACTCGCTCCAGGATTCTCAAACATCTGCTTGAATAACCCGGATGATGACACTGAAGTGTTGAGGGAACGTTTGTTGCAGTTGCAAAAATCGTTGAGGCTACAAAATAACTTGTTGAGGCACTTAATGCAAATGACGAGCACAGAGAAAGGTTGTATTTTTTTTATTTTAAATAAATTTATGATCTTTTATATTAATTCAGTGAAGAGTGAAGATTTATTAGAAAATTGAAATTATTAGAAAAATAATTTGAGTATAAAATAGTATTTAAACAGACAGAAATTAGTTGATTGGCCATGTTTTTGCTGTTTAGCTTTATTTCAGTTAGAGCATTCTTTAGCTGCAAGTTGATCCAGAGCGTTGAATATTGATTTTATTTAATTTATAGTGCTTGTCTTGCCACGAAGGTTTTGGTCATATTTGGTAATATCTTGTATCTTAAAAAAATAAATTTATGACAATGAACTAAATTTATTCATATAGATATACAATTTTATCAGTGGGTAGTATGTTTTCAAGGTAATTAATTGGTTACAATGAGAAATCAAAATGAGTTAGTTGTTTGTTTATTGTTATCGTGGCGTATGTTTTAAAAATTTTTTAATAAATGACCTATTTTTTGTCTCTTCTAGGCAGTCAGATAGGAGACGGTTCAGAGAGGTCACCGATGGCACCGACCTACCTTCGCTTAGACGGGTGGACGTTCCTTCCTAAAATGTGACGTCAACGGTTTCAATGACGCGCTGTTACAATTATAAATAGTTTTAATTTTTTTATTAGAAATAATTATTCTAAAATATTTTTTGTTGTCTAGATGCATGTTTTGTCTATGTTTTTTTTATGTTTTGTTCAACATTTGTTTTTTTTTCTCTTTCTTGCTAGTTTTTCTCTCTTCCTTAAGTGAATTACGAATATTATTATTTTAGTAACGTAAATCGTCAATGAAAGTTAATGTGCCACATTACATTTCATGTTCAGTGAAACAATGGCTGTGATTTGGTAATGTTTTAAAGTATCTTCTTTAGAACAACGGCTGAAACACAGTTCCGTTTTTGTTCCAGATTATCTGCAACCTTTAGATGTGACTCATCAGTCAAAGTTTTATATATATATATATACATTACATGTTAAATTACATTAGAATACCTGTGTTACATCTAGTTTTCTTCAGGTGATTATGAATTTGCTACTTCGATCAACAAATAAAAACAAGTTTTTATTTGTCACGTAACAACTAGCTGAAATACCATCACCGTCTGCCTATATAATTGCATGCGAATTAGGGTGTGAATGAATATAACAAATTGGTAGGAGTCGTGAATACTGTGAAAAAATGACTAAACTCATACAAACAAGGATGTTGGTTATTATTAACTAAATAATTGAATGTAGTTTTTCATTCATTTTTTTAACCTGATCAATTTCTATATGTTTTTTTTTCTTGTGTAAAATATTCATCAAATCATGCCTGGCACAAACATACTAACTAACTAACTGACTAACTTAAAAAACTGTGACATTCTCCTCTATGCAAGACTGTTACCGTAATCTCTTCTTATCTTGATTTTTATTAAAATTGATTTGTTTGTTTTTTTTTGCAAGAGAGGCTTCAGCTCATCTGTGCACATGTCTCTCTCTATGTGTGTGTTTGTGTGTTATTTGTGTGTCTTGATAAACAGATATGAAGTTGTAAATATTTCATTTTAAGGTTAACTAATGTGTCTTTTTGAAAATTTGTATTCTTTAACATGTAGTCTGATTGGTTATAAAAGTCTTCATTAGAGTAGCTCACATCTTCTCTCCAGGTATGATGATATTTCTTACCTGGATCTCTTCTCCCCCAATTGGGCTGTGTGTGTCAGGTGAAAATTAGGAGATGTTCCTTTGAAGGCCTGATGGCGCTCGCTGATCGTTTAATGTTTATATTCTCTAATGTTCGCCAGGTGGCAGATGTTCTTCTGAAACAACTTCCAGTACACGTAATTCTCGAACGTCCGCTAGATGGCAGATGCTCAAGTACTAACTACGTAATTTTCCCGTTTTATTAAAAAAAGTAGAAATGTCAAAGTTGAGGTCAAACGAGAAGCACTTAAGTATTTGTGTGTGTGTGATAGGCGTGAACGAGAATTTTGCGGAATTCAATTTGCAATCCGGGTCAAAATTACTTGATTAATTGATTACACCCTGGAAAAGAGAGGTAGAAAAGAAACTATTTTTTTACATTCGCAAAGGGATAATTTTATGTAAATAGAGTAGTTAATGGGCGTAAAGAGGTTAGTTATGTTCATACTTTTCTCAAACGGTTATGGAGAATTTCATTAAAAAAAAAACATTGATATACGGAGGTAGAAATTTTATAGATGTTAAAATTATATTATATAGTCGCTTGAATTCCGAACATCCCCTGAAAGTCGGCAACTCCAAATCACCAAGCCTGGACAAATGACCAAGGATGATGTGAAAGAGAAAATCAGACAAGCGTCATGATCTGTGACAGAAAACACCCTTATATACTGTCGTTTCAATTTTTAAAACCCTGCTGGAAGGCTAAAAAGTCTGACCTGACAAGGACTTAAATAAACAACAACAACATAAAAAGTCTGACCTTTGGGGGTTCGGAGACTTGGGGTTTTTCGTGCCTATTCCGGTCATGCTCATGTCATATCTTGTCTAATTAAATAATTATATTTTTAACGAGCTCGACATTGGCGACATTACTATAATAGTGTCAGGGGTTTTAGTGGGCGTTTGTTTAAATCGCGGTGAACAAAAAGCTGAACTGATTGCAGGTGCAAAACGTGCTCACCTGACCGTTTACCTGAAGAATTTAATAAGACAATTAACTGGACCTGTATTGCACATATCATACCGTTCGACGCCTAAACTAGAAGCTCAAGATACGATCACTCTCTCAGACACACAAGCACTCCATATCTATATTATACTATAAAAAATAAAAATCAGAGCTAAGACGAAGCGTCGCCATAATGTAAAAAATAAAACAGTTCAATCATGAAAATAAACACAGTTTGTGCATTCATAGATATTTAACGTCAAACGTTTTATGGCTCTCTCTCTCTCTCTCTCTCTCTCTCTCTCTCTCTCTCTCTCTCTCTCTTTCTCTCTCTCTCTCTCTTTCTCTCTTTTTCTTGTGTCGTATGGCACTTCGACTATTCATAACGGAACATTAGAACCGTTTTTCTTTACAATTCACACTCGTAACAGTCCACTACTTACGCAAAAACCAATCACTCGCTCATTCAAGCATTTCAAACATAGTACCGCACTGAAATCGACCGGCATTTAATAATAATTTCGATTGCTAGTTTACCTGTCTGCCTACTGATCCGATAAATGGTATTTATATGCATTTAGATCTTCATTTAAGTCCAAAAGTAAACAAAAAAAATTTAATAGAACAACCACGGGAGAGATCTGGAAAAGTCCATGGAAAAAACATAGAAATTCTAGGAGAAATAAAATAAGATAAACAATTTTTTAATCTTCGGAACGGAAATACGATTTGGAATATTCTAGTCATAATGAAATAATTTTTAGTTTTTTTTCAACAAAAAATTAAACTATGTTAACCATTTATTTCGCCCAGCATATTCAAAGTCTTACATTGCTCGCGTTCTTTTTTATTTTAAGAACATTTTCCCAGTCTGCTAGTTGCCACTAGTAACAATAGAGTTGTGGGTGACGGGGCAAGCGGTCCCTGGGTCAGATACTGTCACTCCGAAAAAAGTTCACTATTTAATTTTTATTTTTTGCTTTAAATTGCACTAATAATAATTGAAAAAGAAACTTTATTTAAATTTGCTTAAAAGCTTTTATTACAAGTCTCAAATAAATAAATTCAACTAGTAGTTCCTATATTGCACGACAAGAAAGCAGAAACTTATTTGCCCTATGGGGTCTTTGGAAGTTTACTAAGATAAAGCAGGGTGGTTTGATTGAACAAATTACAAATATAATCTGCAGTGATAGCTAATGTTTGATATAATTTGTTTTCGTGTAATGTAACAATATGTTTGTGTAAACTTGCCATTGATCTTGATTGACATAATTTTTGTTTTCGTGTAATGTAACAATATGTTTGTGTAAACTTGCCATTGATCTTGATTGACATAATTTTTGTTTTCGAAACTCTTCCTCTTCTCTTTCTTTCCAATCTCTAAAAAAATATTCCGGGTTGTTTACAACAACCTTATGCACTGGGTAGGTACTACCATGCTGTAACATTACAACAACAATGACATTGCAACTGAGACGAGGATTTAATTGAAAACCAACGCCCGAGGCGGAAACAAATTTAAGACTTGGAGTAATTAATGAGAATAAATTACGCTTGCAATAGCGAAATGTTTATTCCGACCCTTCTGAAAACACTGGAGCACGGTAGGCGGCACTGACTGGAGTAGTCAGGGTTGGAGCTCTTCCCATCGTAACAGAAAAAAAACAGAATCTAGCCGTGCTCAAAGCAGCTAGGTCTTACTAGGTTTATTTAGTCTTAAACTAAAACATCAGGTTTTGGTTGACGATCATTACAAATAATAGTTGTTTGAATTTATGAAATAAGTGTTGTCTTTTTTTTTAATTGTTTATTTTTGATAATCGAGTAAAAGAATCTGCTTAAGTCTAGAATAATATATAAATTAAATTCAACTGAAGAATTTAGCCAACTGGAAGTCGAGCCAAATTATTCACCCCCCTGTAAATTCAACCCACTCTTGGAAAAAAAGTGTCACATGGTTGAAATAATTCGTCACCATGTAACCCGTTTTGAGCCCCATACATGGTCATGAGACGTGGCCGATCGGTGCAGTGCTAATTACAATCGGCTAGCCGTTGCGTAGCCAGCCGACCTAGCGCCCTGTGATTGGTCTATCGGGCGGCTGTCACACGATCGAGATTGGTCACAGGGAGAGCCTTTATTGTGTGCATAATTATGCAATTTTGCATAATTATGTTCTATTAGACGACTTTATTGATGAGCCGTAAATCTGTCACTGAAGTTTTCGACCGTTTGATTCTGTTTCCACCTTAAATAAACGAAATAATAAATAATGAATATTTTTTAAAATAAATATTCGATAAAGAATTTACTTTAAAAAAAAAGTTTATTGAAGCAATAACAGGCTGCTTCAAAATTAATAACAACATTCTACACCAGGTGATTTATCATTAGTGCGACAAACGAACTGGCGTTTGGCCAAAGTTCAAAGTGCGGTCGATCACTCATTACACATAAACATCCTCACACACCACACACACACACACACACACCTACACATCCACACGCATCGATAGAAGATATCTTAAGCTCTTCTGACGTGAGTATTGGGTCATTCGTCCTACAGTTGGGCCAGGTTGTTGTAGTAGTAGCAGAAGAAGAAGTATAAATGCGGAGCACACACTGGATAACACGCACTCGTCCCGCCGTTGTCGTCGGGCCATTTCGGACACCAACCACGTAACTTGCGCTCTCTGCAACGAGTATATATATATAAAGGTCGAAGTAACCATCTTTGACCCGAGTCGAATGGTCAAACGGTTTGACCGGTTCTAATGAATAATTGGCACATTAGCAATCGATCGATGAAGAAGAAGATAGGGACATTTTAATAATTGAAGTTCAACCGTCGACCTTGTTATCTAATAGAAAATGCAGTTGCGCAACAACTGCGATTAAGTAATATTATTTAAAAGCTGACCTTTCTAACCACGCTTCTTGACCCGGGTCAAACGTTCTGAACTTCTAGTTACTAGAATCTAGTAGTGAAGTAGTGGCTCTTTCTCTTTAGTTTTAGCATATTTAGGAGGAGGGTTGATGAAAATTTTGAAGTGCTGTGCGCGGATAGCAATTCTATAACAACTGCAACTACAGCTTGGATGTTACCGGAGAGGTGAGGTAATCTCAGTTCATTTTACTTTTTTTCTTTACAAGTAACATCGCTTGTACAACAATTAATTTTACTTTTAACTGCATTTGTTTTAATTGCATTTGTTTGTAAACTATGTAGCGTATTTTTAAATTATTAAAGAACTGTTTTATAGTGGTAACAATGTTGTTAATTTTTTATTTCTTATATATACGGAACTGAAATATATGTAGAAATGAATGAATATAGTAACATTGGTATCTTTCAATCCATTTAATGTATTCATAAATTCATATCAAAATAGCATAAACGTTAAACCCGGTAATTAAAGCAGCTATTAAACTGTTTGAAACTTGCAAGACAATTACAAACGATGTTAAGCTTCACTTCGAACAGCTGTAAACAATGAAAAGCCCAGGCTTTGGCCAGCTAAGCTAAATAGTTGAACTTTTACCTAATTACCACTTCATCTGTACTATTGCTATTTACTTACTTTGTTTCATTACCATTCATCTTAATATTTGTGCTATTGTTCTGAAAGTTGTACAATTCCATTATTAAGCTTACTAAAATCGCCACCGTCATCAACAATAACATCATCATCATCATAACCAACATCTTCACCAACAACATCATCATTAGCAATATTATCAGCAACATCATAAACAACGTTTTCTCAGACTCGAAACTCAACGAACTTGGACTACTAGGAGAGTATGCAACCTGTACCTACTGTACAGTCCGTATATTCGACCCCCGGCCAATAGGGTGTTTCTACTACATAACACTTCAATTAGCTTTCAACTCCTCTCGGTAAAATGTTTAAGCAGCGCTGACCATTTTAATAATTTAATAGCTGCATAAATTATAAAAAACATAATTTCCGATGTCTGTATGTTAGCAATTTCGCATAAGGCGGCGGCCGCGGTGGTCAGCAGTCAGCAGTTAATAAAAAGGATGCGAATAGGCGTGTAATAAAAGTTATTACGCAATTGTACACTTTCAGTCCTGAATATCCAAAACGTTTTTGCCCTAGCTTATTATGCAAGAGGTTAGCCGATTACATCAACCATTATGCTGGATTTATTGTTCAAAAGAAAACATCGCAGCTGTCTTACGAAGGCATGGCATGAAATGTAATAATTTTTATTTTTTTGATATTGCTGAGCAGTTAGAGCAACCGCATTGTCTAATTATACCGCATTTAATCATTTAAAGCGATTGAGATCCTGACTTGATTGAACTTCCTAGGATAATTGCATAGAGAAGAAAACAACTTTTTTTTTTAAATTCAATATCTGACAGTTCGATAAAAATATAAAAATCCGTCATTTTTAATGGGATTTTTCTAGTAAATAATAAAAACATAATCAAACGATTACGTTTACACGTCATACTCGATCGTCACCAATTGTACCACGTCCGATGTTTAAATTTTATAAAGAATTATTTGTGATGATGTAGTAGTAGTAGTTGAGTTTATTATTGGATTCAAGTTTAATGGGGCACTTGACTCCCAAGCAGGGTCGCCGAGAGAAAACCTGGACCCCGTGGAAATAAGTAATCCGGGGGGGACCCGCGTTGAAAATATTCAAATTACAGATGTAAGCAAGGTAAGTAGAAATAGATTGGTGGAAAAAGTTAGGTAATAAAGTGCGAGAGACAGAGAGAGAGAGAGAGAGAGGGATGGAATTTGATTAATGGATTGAAGATTGGCATAGAAAAGGGAAAGAGGAATAGAGAAAAATGGAGATCAAGCAAGAGTGTAAGAGAGATGGGAAGGAGAGAGAGAGAGTCAGAGTCATTAAAAACGCATAAGTGAGCACCACCCATTGTTCCAGTAGTTGCCGATGTTCAACCATCGCATCCGGAGTTTGCATAACAAAGATGGCCAGGATTGCATAGATTGCATAACTTCTCGATCGATGCACACGCACTGCAAATGTAAACTGTTTACAAGAGTTTATTTAGTTCTAAACGATGCTGGGTGCTAGAGAAAGAGAGAGAGAGAGAGAGAGAGAAGAGAGAGAGAGAGAGAGAGAGAGAGAGAGAGAGAGAGAGAGAGAGAGAGAGAGAGAGAGAGAGAGAGAGCAAGAAAGAGAGAGATGTAAGGAGGAATAAAATGATTCTTTCCTCGTCTCATTTGGTCTCGTTTTGGTCAACATCGTGAGAAATTTAGTCCACAGGCAACCAGTCTCGGATGGATGTGAGAAATTAGTTACGTTTCGTATCGCTTCTGCCGATTATCTTCGGGTCTATTTATCCCACTTATTCTTACATAACCTTGCTCATTTTCACATTGTAATTGAGACAAGATGAGACGCATAATTTCCCATCCCCTGATTTCTCGTTTTGCGTAACAACTAATTTACACTTCGTAATCGGGTCAATATTTGATAAGGTCTCATTTTTCTTTCTGATCCATCTGTAGTAAGACGTTTGGCACTGGCTGAAGTAAGAATAAGGTTTAATAATTAATTTATTCATGTACTACTAATTTTACTACTACTACTACTACTACTACTACTACTACTACTACTACTACTACTACTACTACTACTACTACTACTAATACTACTGCTACCTCTACAACGATGTTGACGACGAATACGACGATGGCTAATGATAATAATCTTACAAAAATGTCTTACAGCTTGTGGACAGTAAGTTTACCAAGACAATTTTAATGTCACCCTTCAGAATTTAGTCCGACCCGACGAATACCGGGTGAAATAATAAGACCAAAGTTATCGGCCTCGTCATCATTGTCCTCTGGTTGTCATCGTCATTATTGTCACCAACTTAATAATCACTGTCATCTTCAAATATCCGTCTGAAATGCATATGACGTGCGCCTCCGCTTTTGTGTACAGTACGAATAGGCTGTTATTAATTTATTAATGCATCTTGAAGAAATATTTAGTTTTGATTAGCACTCGATAGTTTCGAGGCATTACCAGATGAGACTAGCCAGTCAAATATAATTGTTGACAATTTACATTATCATTATTTACATATTTTTGTATATATTACGTTTACAGCTTAAATAATACTCTTTTTATTACTTTATAATGAGAAAACAAATTCAAATATCATTCTTGTAGTTTAAGAATGATGTTATATTTACTGGAGTATCAACCCCTTTTTACGGTTGATGTTGTTTTTCCAGGTACTCTATTATATAGTATTCGATTTTTCAACCTACCCGATAGTTTTCTATATTGTGTATATGTATATATATACTTACGTCGACAAATTAAACTAGGTCAGGTCAGTGGACCTCCCGCAGCGGGACCGGATGTGAAATGCGAATGTAAACAGAACTATACGGATATTGCCCCGGGGCTATAATAGCGTTGTTGTTGTTGCTGCTGGATTTGTTGCGTAGCTACAACTGTATATACACAACTGCTCTATTGCTTGGCGTGATCGACAATGGCGTAACCTCATCAATATGTTAATTTTGAGATGCGATTTAATTTTAGGGTGTAACCGGGCTTGCGAGATGGGGGAGTGTAATTTATAGTGTCATCCCCGCTTTAATGTGATGACAGGCTGTGCGTTGTGTCCATTTGCTTATTAATGCCCGTTCGTTTATATGGCTGTTGTTCGTTCGGTATTTTCCCGTACTCGCACATCCCTGATTTGTCTTGATGTCCGAGGTTATTTTTAGAAAAAAGGGCTTTTAAGCAAAAAGGGCTTTACAACAACAACAACAAACAAGGCCGATTAATTATTACAGAATGCGTGATGGTAAACTCCAGATTATCAAGCGATCCGGATGTGGATCTACAGCGGCCACACACACACGGTATCCACGGTTGGATAAGCAGCGTTCCCTCCCTCTTCCGACATACCATGCGGTTCTCCTGCTCTCTCTCTCTCTCTCTCTCTCTCTCTCTCTCTCTCTCTCTCTCTTTCTCTTTCGCTCTCTCCTCCTTTTCTCTCTCTCTCTTTTTCTCTCTCTCCAGCTCTCTCTCTCTCCCTTTCGCTCTCTCTCTCCCTTTCGCTCTCTCTCGTGGCTAATGGGACGTCCAGTTTTAATCGTTCCACGGAAATAAACTTCCGATTGGAAGCATTGAGCAAACGAATCCGGAGAACAGAAAGTCTCAAATAGAAACTTACCGCGTTAAGAAAAAAAAAACAAAACCTACAGCAAGAACACGCAAAGGAAAGCACGCAAACGCAATACAACTACGCAAGCCACTCTCCTTACACTCACGCATTGTTTGACGCACGGGTCGCTATTGCACGCAAGGGGAGAACTTGTAGAGATCTTTTGAAGTTCGGCGAAAGGCGAATTTCGGTGCCCTTTTTCACGAGAAGATAACAATCTCCTTTTCATTCTTTCCATTCTAAATGACATCACGAGAGATTTCCAGCTCCGGGCTACGTCAGTGCGAGTCAAAAGTTGAGTGCTATTATTATTATTTATTACTATTACGCGCGAGTGAGGATCAAAACGATTTTCGGTCGGAAGTGCATTGGACGTTAGTTATCAAGTTTAATCGAATCTAAATTAGTTATCAAATTTAATCGAAATTAAATCGTTTGAAATATTGCTGATCACTTCAAAGTTTTTCGCTCTGCATCGTTACGGTAGTTAATAATTACTCTCTGTTGCGCAACGGGGTTCAAAACGATCAAAAACAGTTATAAGCTCGGGTTGTATTCTGCAACTACACCGCACGATTGTAGTAACTCATCTCCATCTTTACATCATTTCCTGTAAGCAAACGAGCCTTGAAGATGATAATAAATATAACTAATTTATTTGAATATTCATAAACGATACCCTTGAATGAAATAGCAGAAGACGGCGATGTTCTTAAAAACACCACTGTAGGGGGTACTGTTAAGACCCATTTGAATTGCCGCGTATGTCCAATCAATCCCGCTGAGAATCTACGCCACGCGGTTCATTGTAATGCGCTGCCTATCCTGCTAATGCGATCTATTTACAATAAATTCATTATTTACCAATTCTTAATAGTTCGGGCACTGGGCAAATTGTCCACAACTTGACTTTTATTTTATTCATAGAATAGACGGTTCTCCAAATTTGTATTCTTGCGACTTGGGTTTTGAAGCAATAATTAACATAAAAATAGTCGTTGGTAATAAATATTTTCGTCAACCAGGTAAACAAAAATCAGATGAGGAACCTTCAGTTTATATATTTATATATTTATTGAGATTTTAAATGACCTTCAATGAGCTATATATAGTACCTACCTACAGATTTGTTTACTATACTATAATTCCGTGGTTTACTATTTTCAATCACTTTTACTTTACCTGTCGCAACGAGAAAGCGTGTTTAATTAGGAATCTCGAGGACTCTGAGAGACCGGGGACATCCGTTGGTCATTAAAGCGCGGGGAAAACGTCGCCGGACTCACGCACTTTCGACGTGGCCGAGCGACACGCATCTGCCGCCGGATTCTGGCCGTTCGCAAACCGCTTGCATGCACCTTGTTAATTGCTATTGCGGAAAAAATCTATACCTGTGTGTTTGTGTGTGTGTGTGTGTGTGCGTAATTTTATAGCACAGAGATTACAGACCACACACGTGAATGTGTAGTATACACAATACAACAACAATGTCAACTTGAACAGAGAGCTCTTTCTACAATCAATCTGTATACAAATGATCTTTATAGGTGCTATACAGTCAGTCAGCTGTTTTTCTGACTAATTTCTTAAACTTCTTGGAGTCGGCTTTTGTCCAACGCTTTAAGTTGTCCAGTGTCCAGTCATTCTTGTACGGTAATCTGTTGATAAAAATCTTAATGACTTTTGATGAAGGTTTAAATTCCTTTAAATTTCCTTTCGGTTCGCTAGCGTCTATTTTTATATTAAATTTAACTCGAACAGAGCAGTTTAATAACATGCACTTTGTTGGCTTAAAACCTAAAAATAAAAAAAGTTTATTTCTAAAAATAAACGATTTAAGAGGGATTGCGCGATAAATATAGAAGTGGTTTTCAATTTTACTTCATCTAATTAGTGGCTACAGGGGCCGAAGTGTCCGCTCTCTGTTCGGTATGCGAGGCACGCAATATCGGCCAAATTGGGATTCGAAATTGAAATTCGACGCGCTTCGTTTGCCACGCTTTCGTGACGAAAACCCAAAATCCTGCGAATTAAAAAAAATCTTTTTCTTCCTCATTCTCCTTTCTCTCTCTCTCTCTCTCTCTCTCTCTCTCTCTCTCTCTCTCTCTCTCTCTCTCTCTCTCTCCCCTCCCCCTCTCTTTCTATCTATATCTCGATATTTCCCCATCTCTCTCTTTCTCTACCTATCTCTCAATATTTCCCCTTCTCTCTCTTTTTCTATCCACCTCTTAATATTTTTCCTTCCATTCCCTATCCACTCACATTCCCTGTTTATCCACGCCTGAAGTTATGACTATTTACTAGATTTCTACATTATTTATTCTACAACTTTTTTTAAACCATTTTTAATATAATCGTATATATTTTTTATAGATATTGCAATGGAACAAGTTCTGGACCTCTCGACCAAAAAGATCGCCCAAGAAACTTCCCAGGACTTCGAACAACAACACCAACAACGACCAACCATTTCGTTTTGTAAAGAAGAAGAAGAAGAAGAACATAACTGCCAGGACAGCAGAGAAAACGAATGCGAAACTCCAAAACAGAGAATGGTCAAATCCCGATTGTATTCCACAGGATCAGAAGATAGCACTACTTTTGACCGATCCAATCGTCCTGCCAGCCATGACGACGAATCCAGAATTCCTCCGACCTCGTCAGCTCCATACTATCCAGCTTATCCCTCCTTTTACCCCCCAAATTATCTCAAATTCCAGCAGCAGATCATGTCCCAGTGGCTTATGGCTAGCCAGCTAGCCCATCACGTGCCTCCGGCGTACTTTTCTCAAAATTTTCTTCAAAACGCCGTCCATCCGCTCACGGCTGAGCAAAAATCAAGCCAGCCTTATTCGCCTTCTGCGCTGAGTGCCTCACAAGCCGGCGGCGCGGCTCACAATTATTTTCCGGCTCCACTGCTACCGGCTGGTTTGCCGCCAGCCAAAAACACTTTCGATCATCCCAAATCGCTCGCTAGTAAAGCCGATGTAGAGAAATTACCGACTAAAAACAGAAAAAGATGTACAACCGATGGCTCCGCTCGCGAGCCGAAAAGTAAAAAGTCCAAGTGTAAAGAGAAACAGGTTGTAACTTCGCAGTCTGCCAACGGCCTTACGCCGTTCACGGCCATTATGAATCACAATCTATTGCTGCCGAACCTTCCAAGTGCCCTGTCGGATTCGAAGTTGTCGACTACCGAAACGCGAAAAACTCTAGCCGCTTCAGAAGTGGCAAACATCACATCCGTAGCAGCCAAGAAGTCCTTTCGCTCGCAGTCCTTTGAGCATTCTAACGACAGCCTGAGTTCTGGCTCTGAGAAAAGCTCGTTAGAAAACTTCAAGATCTTAGCCGGTCTCGGCGAGTCAAACCGTAAAGAGAGCGACTCTCGGTCTTCGCAGCAGAGTCCTACCAGTAGTAGCAGTAACAACTACAACGACGCTCTACACGCTTCCGCCGACTGTAGCGACAACGAAACCGACTCGACCCAAACCGACTTGACCGAATACCGTGAAAAGCGCCGTAAGAACAACGCAGCCGCCAAGCGCTCTCGCGACCAGCGGCGAATTCAAGAAGAAGCCATAGCCGTCCGAGTCCGCCAGCTGTGCGACGAAAACGTCCAGCTAAAAGCCGAGCTGACGGCTCTGAAGTCTCGCTCAGCTGAGCTGGAGAAATTTCTCGAATTAAAAAAGCAAATTAGCGCTAGGACTTCAAGATAATTGTTGTTTCTTTTCTTTTTTTTGTAATTCAAAGTGCCTTCTTGTTGATATCGAATGTACATATTGTAAATATTACACGTGTAATGTAATGTAATACAAAGTTACATAGCGTTTCTTTACAGTTTTTGACGTTTTGTAACTTTTTTTCTTCGGTAACCAGACAGAGCTTCAGCGCGAATGGGACCAAGTGCCGCTTAAACACCGACGTCATCACCTTGATGATGATGATAATTTCAGTTTTTTTTCAGCAATATCGCGAGAAGTTCGTTTGTCGCCATCTCACAACACCTTCGAAAACATCTATTTTTCTCCACGACAGTGTATTATTATTATTATTATTATTCTTCTTCTTATTATTATTATTATCATCATTATTTTTATTATTGTTATGACACTAAATATTTTTATTATAATTATTAATAATTTTGTTATGTTTATTAAACGTTGTTTAATAATTCTCAGGTATACAAAAATCCGTTTGTCACTTGTCATTAGCTCTTTCCATGGGGTTGGGTTGGTGGCTCAACAAATTCGCCCAAGGTCTCGGCCAGTACTAACCATTGCTTTTCCCATGGAGGGGGGTTCAACCATGGTGGTTGGGGGTTCAACCGACCTGTTACAAATTCGCCCAAGGTTTCGGCCAGTGATCCCCCAATCCCTAAGGATTACTGGCTTGATTTATTTTCTGTTTTTGAAGCCGTCGCATTTCCTGTCGAGCAGCAGAAATAACGAATATCTCGCAAACAAACATTCGATGTGCGTAAATAATGCTAATTCTAAAAATGAATGGAGCTCGTATACTGTCCGAGATTGATCCGACATTAAATACAATAATGGATTGCGTAAGCGTCCCGGTGAGAAGCGAATTGACTTACAAAGGGGGTATTTTATGATCCCCTTTGAAGACAAGGACACTCCCCCTCGGTGTTATAGAAATATAAACATTCCCAACATGTATTAACGGATTATTCGTTGCGCAACACTCTCTGTGTCTCCCCCCACCCCATTCAAAACAATAGAGGACTTTTGTTTGTTCGGTACGAATGTCGCAATCTGTTGAACTCTTGTTGTGTTCCTTCATCTATCTACACGTGTAACTGGAAGATGGAAGATGGATCGGAACGATTGCTGGAAGTTGATATAGAGGAATCGTAGATGTGTATCAACTACTATCAACTCCAAAGGCTGTCGGGGTCACTGTGAGTGTTTATGATGTAAAGATCTGGCTAGAAACGTGTGATAGTTCATGTAGGTTTTGTTGAACTGATATCCCGCAGGCCGCAGAGGGTGCTTTGGGGGAATAAATTGTCAAAGTATAAAGGGGGACTGTGGGTCAGATTTCCTTCTATGAATGTTATCTTTATAGGGTTGTCAAGGGAAGAAACTGTGCAAGATAATTTGGAGATATTCGTTAGACTGATCAAAGACGAAATTGCTTGAGCAACTTCAATATCATTTTTCTCTTCTTGGCTCAACTTTTATTTCCCATAAAATAAATCACAATTGAAAAAGTTGCGATTGAAATTGTGGTCGAAGTTATGACAGAAGTGGTCAACCATGAAATCCCACGTGGTTATCTTGTAAGATTCCACGGTTTTACCACAACGATTTTTCATTGGTTTTACTATATAAGTACATTATTCAAATCCTCTCTACCTCTCACGTTCTATATTTTTATTTTTTCTATGATGGAATAAAGTTAGGGGTTGTGAAAAAACTCAAACTTGTAGACGTACCCAAATAAGATGAAATAAAATGGCATTTGTCAAACTAAAAAAAAAACAATTTTTTAAATAATAAACAAAAAATAGTGCTAAAATACGAATAATATTAGAAAAAAAGTTTTAAATGAGAATGCAAAAGTATCAAATTAACGAAATATGTCCTGTCACCCGCATCTTTCGACGTGCCTAAAACGTGGAGCAAGACGACCGATGTTCTCGTTGGTGGTATGACGGTGTTTCGACTGAATGCTTGCTTGCTTGCTTGCTGTGGTCACTGTCAGTTGTTAGTCGAACCTTCGAATGAATTCAGAAATGTCAACAAGAGGACATGACGGCCTCAATGGTGATGGCGGATTAAACGGAGGGGGGATGTAGCGATGACAAGTGTGACAGATCATCAAATAAGATTTAGTCGTGTCTCTTTATTTATTTATTATATATCTTTATCTTTCTCTTTATTTTTTCTTTTCCACCTCTCTTTTTTCTCTCTCTTTCTCTGTCTCTGTCTCTGCCTGTCTCTGCCTGTCTCTGCCTGTCTCTGCCTGTCTTTCTCTCTGTCTCTCTCTTTCTCTCTCTCTCTATCCTCTTTAGACTTTTCATCACTGGACTAGATTGAACAAGTCCATGGTGAAAATAAATACAATCATAGATCCGGTTCAAGTGCACTTACTCTCATCATAAATAGATCAAATTCATCTCTTCTCTTTCTTTATCTTCCTTTTTTCTGAAAAACCATTTCGAGTTCGATTGATATCTATACTATTACTCTCCCTACCCCATTCGTACCACTTTGATGTCGCCGTGTTATCAGAGCACTGCGACGGACACAGAAGTTGAATGACCTATTCTGTGTTTTGCTGTTGCGTTAATATCTCGTATTGGTTTGTCTGTCTGTCTGTTTGTTTGTTTGTTTGTTTGTCTGTACGCAACCGCCTTTCATCCGTCCGCCTTTCATCCGTCCGCGCCCACCTCTGGGGTTTCTGCCTGCCGATAAGGTGTGCTTCGTGTGTGGTCGGTGCGAGGTTTTCACATTTGCATTGCATCCGTGTCGTATCTCGATTGTTTAGAAGACGATGTTAGTCAGGTTAGGTAGTAAGTAAGTTTAAGTTGGTTGGTAGGCTAAGTAGGCTTCCTTTGCTGAGGTGGAGTTTATAAAGCTCTATAGACTATAAGACTATAAGGGGTGATGTAGAGAGCTGGAGAAAAAAGAAAGAGAAAGAAAGGAGAGAGAAAGAGGCAGAGAAAGAAAAAAAAAGAGAGAGAAGATGACGGATGGCAGATGTGATTATGACACGCAACATGTGAATGTGACGATCTGTCTGCTTGTTCACACATGTGATACTTATGTATGTGTGTGCGTGTATGCGTGTGTTCCCTCAAGATGTGCGAGCATTTCAAAAGCCATTTCCAATATCGTCGTCGGCGACATCAAACAAACCGATCGCTATTGTTTGCCCATTTCAGTTATTGATTTCAATTGATAAGACAAACGATTAAATATATACCAACCTAGCCGTGAATCAAACCGCATATTCATATCGATGCTGATGATGGTGATGGTGGTGATGATGATGATGATGATGATGATGATGATGATGATGATGATGATGATGATGATGACGATGATGATGATGATGATGATGATGATGATGATGATGATGATGGTGATGATGATGATGATGATGATGATGACGACGATGATGATGATGATGATGGTGGTGGCGATGATGATGATGATGATGATGATGGTGGTGGTGATGATGATGATGATGAGGATGATGATGATGGTGGTGGTTGTGGTTCTGGTGATGATGATGAGGATGGTGATGGTGGTAGTGGTGATGAAGATGATGATGGTGGTGGCGATGATGATAGTGGTGGTAGCGGTGATGATGGTGGTGGTGATGATGATGAGGATGATGATGATGATGACGATGATGATGATGATGACATCTGCAGCTAGATTATAAATTTAGTGTCGTACACGTATTGAAATGTGTTATACAGCAACACATAAATCAAGGACGTATAATTTCATAGTCCGAAGCACACATGCCTACCTGTGTACATTCACGCACACGCAATGACAAACAGCGAACGTTACTTTTCCATGGAAGGTTTCTGGAGTTTACACTGGCAATTCCAGAACCCTTTTATTAACGCACCACTGATTAAGGGACAGTAAGACAAGAGAAGTGGTGATGACCAGGATGATGATGATGATTGTGATGACTAGGATGATGATGATGATGATGATGATGATGACGATGATGATGATGATGATGATGATGATGATGATGATGATGATGATGATGATGATGATGATGATGATGATGATGATGAAGATGATGACGACGACGACGATGATGATGATGATGATGATGATGATGATGGTAGTAATGATGATGATTATGATGATGATGATGATGATGACGACGATGACGATTACAATGATGATGATTACGATGATGATGATGATGACGATGACGATGATGTCAGTGTGGTTATATCACTATGTCGGGGGTTTGATTTCAGAAAATGAAAAAGAATGTTTAAAAATATACCAGCTTGTGAGCACTTTAATAACTTCAAAAGACCGATTGTGTGTGTGTGTGTGTGTGTGTGTGTTTAGAACACCCAGTTTAGAACACAAACGATGTTAACAATCTGTTTTCCATCGATTACCCAACCGAGAGAAGACGAGAAAAAAATCTATGTTTGGATCTTGAATGTATGCACGATCTTTTGATCGCCATGGCGACGGGCTTTCTAAATATACATACACGGTCCAGTGGATCAAAGGAAAAAGAAGAACAAGAACAAAATTGGAACGATTACGCTCCATCCATGTGTGATCATCTAAGACCATCCGCATATGCTACCATCCTTAAAATAGTCCGATGATAATGCGTGATATTTTTTTAGTTGTGATTATTTGCAAAGAAAATTTTTTAAGACATGTAAGCGTTTTAAATTTATTCGATTAAAAATCTTTTTTTATTGAAATTACAAAGATTTATTCTTCTTAATCGATATAATTATTTTATTTTATTTTATATGGCGCGATGACACTGGAAATGACAGTGACGATTATGACGACGACTATAACGTTGACGATGATGACTATCATGTTGGTGATGATGAGGATGATGATGTTGACGATGAAGGTGGTGATGATGATGATGATGATGATGATGATGATGATGATGATGATGATGATGATGATGATGATGATGATTATGTTGACGATGAAGGTGATGATGATGATGATGATGATGATGATGATGATGATGATGATGATGATGATGATGATGATGATGATGACGACGATGATGATGATGACGACGACGACGATGATGACGACGATGATGATGATTATGATATTGACGGTTGGAAAGGTCGACATTTAGTGTCGATGCGGAGACCGGAAAAGATATAATTTAATTAATTGGCTGGCGTGATAATTGCTTAGAATCAGAAAATTGAAGACAAAAATGTCGGTGATGGTGGTGATGATGATGATGATGATGGTGGTGATGATGATGATGACCGTTATGGGAACTTACACGCACACAATCACACGTTTGTCCGAGAGGAGGTGAGCCAAATTAAACAGATTGCACAACATTATCGCATTCAATCATTTTCTCGAAACGTGACCTTTGACACACACACACACACACACACAAACACACACACACATATACACATACGCCTAAAATGTAAGCACACAATATAATCCAGGTTGACGTAAAAATAAGAAACCCCGACCAGCCAATGTTGCACAAGACAGGGTGTGCTATATTTGACTGCAGACGGACCGTCCCTCGGGTGGGCCACGGAGACACAATGACTTGAAAGGATTCGGAACCGACGGAGTTGCTATTTGAGGATACACCTGATACCACTGTGCCCTCCCACGGGTGATTGCCCAACTGTAATTGCTGATAATCTGTACACGCAATCGTGCATGTGTTCTTGTGTGTACAATGTTGTTTTTTATTTATTTGTAATCCCTCCTATTTCTAGGGTTACCTACCACTGTAAGAACAAGGGTCTGAGTACAGCTGTACTGAAGATCGAGGCTCCTGGTACAAGTGTACTGGAGAAGCCGTCCAGACATCAGAAGTCTACCATTTATTTGATCAAGTCCAGTTCTTTTGACAGTGAAGCACATGATGTATTATTATGCTAAGGTCTCATATTGGGGAACGTCCTACATTCCTCATATTCTAGAGAGGTCGAGCCAAGAAATTGAACTTTTGGAGGCTCTTAGTTTCGGTGCAATGTTGTAATTCTCTTGAAAACGAGGATCCGAAAAGAGGAAGATTATATATTTATTAATTAAATTAAAATAAATAAATTATAAATGATTAAATGAAGATTAAATAGATTTGCTAAGGGCTACTTTCTACTTTATATATTTATATTTATTGTGTATATGGTCGTGGCTGAGCTGTGCTCTGAAATACATTGTAATTATATTATATTATTATATAATACTCCAATAATAACAACAACAATAATAATAATAAGAATATAATGATAACAGAATGATCAAAGAATGCGATTTCTCCATCACATGTTCTTTTCCACTAAGTTGTTTTTGCTGTTCGAGCGACAATAGCACGTGATCAGGGAGCGCATGCAACTCCCCTTTGCAACGTTGAAATTTTCCGCTCCGCTGACCTCTTGAACTTTCAAAGGGTTTGCAAATTACCCATCCGTTTCTAAATTTAGAACTTGACCTCGCTTCTCCGAGCGGACATTTCAAGAAATGAAATGAAAACATAAGAAAAATAAAACTAAACTTTAATAATAATAATAAAATTAA
This sequence comes from Erpobdella octoculata, assembly GCA_963978895.1. NCBI lineage: Eukaryota > Metazoa > Annelida > Clitellata > Hirudinida > Erpobdellidae > Erpobdella > Erpobdella octoculata. The sequence goes on along the minus strand of OZ022247.1, from coordinate 22,368,871 downwards.
TAATAATAAAATTAATTAATTTTAATTTATAATTTATAATTAAGTCTCGTTTATAGTTCTAACTTAATTTAATTTATAACGCACAAGCTATTTATTCTCAACTGCTGACATCTATCGAACTATCTTAATTTGTTCAGCCACTGGTCAACCACTATATAGGTAACTACACATTACTGCGTGACCCTAGAGCTTATTCTAATAACAGTAATTATTAATTGATAATTTATCATAATTTATTCAACTCTAATTTCTCCTGATTAGCATTATTTATTCGTCGCAGTTATTTTAATTTGAATCAAATATCGATACAACAATAGTTGTATCTATGGATGCAACCGACGTACCTAATCATTTTTTTCTCAAACGACCATTTATATGATGGCCAATACATGAAACTTTACATATAGTACATGTTTATAATGTTTATACAGAGTCCCGCAGCCCGCGGTCACACTCCGATCTTAAACTCAGAACAACTGTTCGGCCAATGCGGACACAGGAGGGGGGATAGGGACAGGGGTTACATTGGCAGAGGGGGATCCAGTATTTAAATATTCTTACTATTTTTAGCTAGCTGGTTGGCAATTCTCTCGAGTTTATTTCTAAACCACCCCTCTTTAAGGGTTGAGGAAAATAATAACTCTTTCGATATTATTTCCGCTTCCTTTCCACACCCAGGAAGTTTGAAGTTAATGATATTTCGTTTGAGTGTTATATTATGTCGCTAATAATTTTTTTGTAGTTGTAGCGGTGGCACTTGCAGCTGTGACGACGGTGGTGGTTGTAGTGGTAGTCGCAGTTGTCAAGACAGCAGCGGTAGTAGCTGTCGCCGAAGTGGTGGCGGTAGTGCAGTCTTTTCTGGGATTTCAAAAAAAAATGTAACGATTTAAAACTGCACAATGAATTAAATGAATCGTTTTCGGAATCTGATAATTACAAATCAAAAGACACACAATGGACGCATGCGCGGGAAACGGAAAAGACGTACATTACCACTTAGCGGTCGGCCAATCATAGCGCACTTCTAGATTGCGTAACGCGATGGAATTACGCAACCCAGTCATACGACTCGTGTCAACATACGTGCGTAAGAGGAGTTGCGTTACGCAACCTGGAGATGTACACACTTCAAATCACTGCGTGTGGCTGGTGTGGAGTGGATGGTGAGGTGGGAGTTTACTGTGTCAGTGGAATATAACTCAGTTGATTTTATCTGACATAAATTTAGATACAAATATATATAAAAAAGTTAGAAAAAAAGGAAAAATAGAGAGAAGAAGAAGAGGAGAGAGAGAGTGTGAAAAAGAGAGAGATAAACAAATATGGGATGACGCACAGATTCAGATGAAGTTCACTGCTCATCATTCCAGTAGGATCCGGTTCCCAATTGCGTGACAACTTCCATGTATGTCATGGACTCGTCGCGGTCAGAATTCAAAACGAGAATCTTCAAGAACGCCTAGCGACGTCAGTCAGTCAGCACCAGAAAGCTGTAGAAACGATGAATTAATTGTATGATGCGAGTTTAATGCGTTAAGGATGAGCCCGCTGGGCAGTCATTGACATCTCAGATTCCCGCCTACATGGGCATCGGTTCTCTCGGGGGGTGGCAGCTCCAACATCTTTAAAGGGAGGTCTGTGAGGGGCCTGACAGGGTTACAAGGGCTGGCCACGCCGACCAACCTCGAGACCTCGACGAACGCCCGACCGCGGGACACATTCAAACAACTCCGCAAAATCGCGTTAATATTTTTATCAACAGTAATGGAAAAGTTGAAAGGGCTATTCGGCCGTTAATTAAATTACAATCAACCGCCGTACTATTATTTTTAATTAATCTATAAAACAATGAGAAATTATGATAAAAAAAATTTTTATAGCTTATTATGATCGATTTTTATTATCAATTACTTGCTAATTATCAGCTGATCGAATCTGATTAGGTGCTTGCTTTTAGTTTTCCAGAGCATAACGACGCTCGCCTGTGCCCTTGCTTGCGTAATTAATTTCCACGTCACATTCGACGTAATAATGGGTGCGTGTGTGTGCCACTGTGTGTGTGTATATGCCTCTGTTTGTGTATGTATGTGCCACTGTGTGTGTGTGTCACTGTGTGTATGTGCTACTGTGTGTGTGCCACTGTTTGTGTGCGTGATCTTGACACGTACGTGGATGCACAAGTCACGTGCACACAGACGATGGAGACCCGTTAATACGAATCCTACAACCGGAATGTGGAAGAGATGTGAACATATATTCACACGCCTATTCGAACTCCCTTACACATATCTATAAATAGATGGAAAAAAACAGAAGGAAAAGAATATCGGATAATGGGAAAAATGATATAAATATATATATATAAATTGACTTTTATGAGCCTATCAAAATTAAGTCGGTATGCTTATACGAGACGATGGTTTATATGGTATGTTGTATGGTATACTAAATACTATGGGGCATATATGGTATATTTATATATGATATAAATATGGTATACGACATACTATGTTATTTATAATCATAGTTATTTATTTCCCGTTAAAGTAATTGATTTACTAACTAATTTCAATATTACTGCCTCATTCTGTCATCTCGCCAATCTCGCCATGACCTCATCTTCGGTTCGCCATGATCGGCCAGACATCCCCATGAAAGCAGATCCGGCGACCCAATGCTGGACTCAATTTGCATGCGCCGTAAAGATCCCGCAGGCGGACGGACAGGCCAGTCGTAAATAGGAGAGCTCCAATTTCCTTCCGGGGGACCATGCAAGACCCGCGGCGTTCCAGGCACCCGCGTTGGGGGCTTCTTCTTCTGCGCGTACATCCTTGCGTGGACGTTGGACAATTCTAAAGACAATTCTAAAGAAGAAAATTGAAATAGGAGAAGAAAAAAGAAAAGAAAATTTTTTAGCATGTTTTTTGACGATTTTATCGTTAAGATTTCTTCGGGGACTATTTTTTTTCTGCAAATGATTGAGTGGGTACTTGGGTGCCCCTGTGGCTTTCAGGGGGTTAAAAAAACATATTTAAAACGTCGAAACTGCAACTAGATTTAGATGTCATATTTTTGTATTCTACTTTCAAATCACAACCGCCAAGCACCATCACCATTCATCATCATCGTCATCATCACCATTCATCATCATCATCATCGTCATCGTCATCGTCATCGTCATCGTCATCGTCATCGTCATCGTCATCGTCATCGTCATCGTCATCGTCATCGTCATCGTCATCGTCATCGTCATCGTCATCGTCATCGTCATCGTCATCGTCATCGTCATCGTCGTCGTCATCATCATCATCATCACACCGCTACGTCCTCGAAGTGACTCCTTAATTCAATTTCACGGACTTCTCGTAATCCATCGTCGTAGTTACTCCGGTTCTCGTTGATGCCAGACGCTGGGAATGCTGCAATGGGGTCACAGTAGTCGGATCTGAGTTTAGTTTAGAGAAGATAAACTGGTTGAAACTGGATTGATTGTTCGTAAGGTACTGGTTGAAACTGGATTGATTGTTCGTAGGGTACTGGTTGAAACCGGTTGATTGATTGACACTGGATGGACTGCTGTAGGTTGAGGTTCTTGAAAACGAGTTGACTGGGGCTGGTCTGGACATGGAGGCTGATATGAAAGGAGGTACCTTAGACAATGGAAGGCCGAGATTACCTGAACAATGAAAAAAAATTAATTGACTGGTTGATTGATCAGC
>OZ022247.1:22355152-22360152 GCA_963978895.1 Erpobdella octoculata | reverse complement strand
ATTCGTTTAATTAAAAATACAGCCTCTAAAAAAATATTTTTTTTTCGAGATAGATTTAGAAACAAATCATTTCAGTTCATCAGATAAGCAAATGGGGAAAACCACGAGGGTTAAAAATAGTTTTTAAGTTGTTTACTTTATTTCGTTGTATGATTGATACATGAACGCAATCAAACAAACAAACAAGCAGCTATTTTATTGATGGTGATAGTTATAGCTCGTGATATTAAGGTTAATCACGGTCTTAACTAGTGATATATAACCTGATAGATCTAACTTGTGATATTGAAGCTGATAGTTCTAAATTGCGATATTGTGGCTGATAGTTCTAACTTGTGATATTAAAGCTTGTGGTTCTAACTTGTGACATTGAGGGTGGGGATTCTTAATTGAAATACTAATAATTACAGTTCTAACTTGTGACATTGATAGTGATAATTTTAACTTGTAATGTTAATGCTCGTTCGAGAATTGCTTGATAAAAAAAAAAGAGACCAGACAAATGATGAGTTTCAACGCCATCCCGGTACAGACCAAAAGAGTGGCGAAAGTTTCCATAAATACTAAAAGTGAGAGGATAAAATAACAAAAGAGAGAAAAGGAGAGAGATAGAGATAGAGTGAGAGATTAGTTAGAGTATTATCTAGTATCTAGCAATAAGAGCATAACGATACCATACGGTTCGTATCAACGAGTATTTCTAGTCTTATTCTTACTCCAGCTTTAATATTTATTATTATTATTTATTTATCATTTGTGCAATTCTGATTTCTTCAAACCAATTGCTTTCTTTCGCTACTCAAATAATTTTTTCAACACGCAAAAAAAAAAACAACACAACAGGCGCAGATTGTGGGACGTGGAACGCTACAACCCGAAACATTCCTGCTTTTGGCCGAAGAGCGGCGAGACGCAGAGACGCCGGGCGGCTTCGCTGGCCGCGACCAGCTACAACAGATGGGTGGAGAACCATCAGAGACGCAATGCCGCTTACTCTTCCAACCCGCTGAACGTTTTCCACACCGAACAGAAACATCTCGAAGCCCTCTATCTCGGCGGGGAATTTCCTAATATACGCAGAAGAATCGTTTTCATAAAAAAACCGTGCTGAAGATACGCTTTTTTTTAAGCACAGATGTTTTAATTAATTGCTATCGTCGAACAAAACCGTCACCATCGAAGCCATCATCGTCACCTAAGGCTTGCTGGATATTAAAACACATTTTTTAATCATTAAAAACAATAATTATTAATAATACAAATTAAGAAACTCTACAACTCTTGTATTTTTGTTTGCAATTTCTTTTTCTTCTTGAAAAAAGGTAAAACTATTCGTCAATCGCTCAACGTGGACAGTGACGTAGCCAACTGGGGTTTATAGGAGTTTAAACCTAATAATCCTGTAACCCCTCCTCAATTTTGGTTCTTTCAATTAACTAATAACATTATCAAAGATCATGCTTGAAATTTTGTTTCTAAATTATTTAATAACATGATCTAAGAGTAGAATGACTCATTGTTTAAGATTTTGTTTTCAACAAAAAAAAAACTGCATATTACATTTTTATTTTTAAATAGACGACCATATCAATCTTATAACATGATAAGTTGCGAGCAGAAATTGAAATTGGGTTGGGACTTCAACCTTGACCACAGAAAAATCAGTATATTAATTGTTTCATCAGCCATCTTGCATCTTTGAGCAGTCAAGACTTTTCCAGCAGTGCTGAAAATACGTTCAACAGCAGCCACGCTGGGAATTCTTGAACACTTCGGCTATTACAGGAAATGCCAGAAGAATATTCACGCTATAAACTTTAGAAGAAAAAAACTAACCCATAAAAACAAAGTTTTTATTATAAATCCTTTATATACGATCCTAGATTTTTATTTTATTTGAATTTTTGAAAAAATTTTTGAATTTTTTGAAAAAAATTTTTGAATTTTTGAATTTTTTGAAAAACTTAATTATACAATAACCGATCAAACTGACATTTTTAAAGATTCAATTGTCTCGCAGCCCAAGTCGATGTGCCAAATTTCAGCTCGATCGGATAACGGGAAGTGAGTTAATTTAGAGACTCAAAGTTTGTGACCGACAGGAAGACAGACGGGAAGACAATCGAAAATAATATAAAGGATTTAAAAAAGATACTATTAAATCTTTTTTTAAATGAACAAAAAGCTAAATCCATATTAATGAGAGTTTACCTGAAAGCATCTAATCTGCACTTTTCTCATTGTCTTCTTTTCGGCATTTCTTTGTATTGACAGTTTTGCCTATTTTGTACTGGTTCACAAACAGGACTTACATGAGTTAATCCATTTGCATCCCAAGTGAACTCCTCATTAGAAAGTCTATCATAATGTGCTCTCCATACCTCCAACAACCTACTATCCTCAGCTACAACCTTACCTTCATTGTCTCTCACGCAGTTGGCCCCCATTACATTTCGGTTTTTACGCACGAGCGGGAACGGGAGAGCAAGCGTGAGCGGGAACGGAAAAGCGACCAGGAACAGGAAAGCGACCGGAAGCGGGAAAGCAAGCGGGGAAGGAAACGTGAGCAAGAGAGAAAAACGATAAAAAACCTCTGAAGACCCCGAGCAACGCCGGGTTACCCCGCTAGTGTTATTATAAATGGTAAACCTATTGTCACGACTATCACTCTAGTAATAGTCGCGACCGTTGTAGAATGTTTGAACTGGGAGGCTCAATAAACTTATATCTCTATCAAGTCAATAATAGATACTTTGATTAAAGAAAAGATAGCAGTTAAACGTCCAAACACGTGATAATATTGGATTTCTACACGGCTAAGTTTCAAACGTTCGAGCTCTACTAAACAATCGCAATTCTCTTTTAAAATTTTTGAAATGACAGGCTATATCTATTATCTACATATTTTAACAATCCCAGGCTACCTCTCAAAACATTCAAAATTGATTGGTTCCCGGCATAACGCGATACAGGCTAACACAGCAACAAGCTTATAACAAGTCTGGCAACTGTTTATACATTCAAATTTATGTAGCGTAATAACCATAACAACTGCACACACTTATAAAAAAAAACCCACACGCACGCGTAGCTATAATACAACGAGGATTTGAATGCACGCTGTGTTTCAGACACGAACGTTAACAAATCTGCTATTTATTTTACGTCTAAACAGTGGTACAGTCATAGGCTAGAACCTTTCCGTCTCCTTTCTCCAAAAAATTAACGAGGGAGAAGACAAAAAAAGAAAGACACGGAAAAAGAGAGAGAGAGAGAGAGAGAGAGAGAGAGAGAGAGAGAGAGAGAGAGAGAGAGAGAGAGAAAGAGAGAGAGAGAGAGAGAGAGAGAGAGAGAGAGAGAGAGAGAGAGAGAGAGAGAGAGAGAGAGAGAGAATCGAAAAATAGAAACAACGCGAGAAAACCCTCTAAACGTCGGTTAACTCTGCTATTAGTAAACCTTTATAGTGTTGATGCATTTTATTTCACTAAGTAAAAAATATTTTTTTTATAGTTTATATCTTAAGTGGGTAAATGAGTGCTGAAATAAAAACTAATTTAGACAATTTAATTTCTAGCGATTACTTTTGGGTTTTTCATCTATTTTTATGACTAAAAATAATCACATTAAAGTTTCAAAACTTTTCTCTGATTTTCCACAAGTTTCTTTCATTGCTTGCATTGATGTGCTCGATTAACGCGTTTCTTCTCTTTTCGCAATAGTAAACTTTTAGTTGGAATTTCTCTTTTATATCTTTATACATTTTGTTACCAATTCTTTGCTCCAGATATTCAGACAGTGTTTCCGTCGCCATTTGCAGATCACCAAGATTATCTTCGAAGATTTCTTTTTCGGAATTCTCGTCTAGATAAAAGGCAAATACGTAGGAATACATAAGCGTCTGCCGACAACTTCGCAAAACGTCGACAGCCCGGCTAAGAAACTGAACATCGAACCATGTAACCGTCTTGGACTGCATAGAGGATATCGATTTTTCGACCTTTTCGTACAACTCGCTCTCGAGTGTCAAGCTGACACGGTGGTTGTTGTAGCGGTCGAAGTGAAAAACGTACCTTTCAAGGCTTTGGCGCGCTCTTGAGAGTTCGTTTTTGTCGTCTTTATTCTCTTTACTTTTGAACTTGCTGCAGTTTGAGTGATTTTTCAAAGACTTCATGCATACCCAGCAAAATTGCAACTTACATTTGGAGCAAAACATAAGACTGCAGCCACCATTTTTTTCGATATTTGTAAAGCATGTAGGACAAGGCTTGGTTGATGTTGCTATAAGCTTTGATGTCTCGCTGTCGTCACCCAATTTTTTCAGCCAGAGCTTCATAAGATGACAGTTAATAGGCTCGTGCCAAACGGTTCCACATTGAAAGCACATATTGCATCCACACTCGCACACAACGTGATTCACGTTGAGGTTTTCTGACTTCACTGCAGAACCACATTTTGGCTCGGGGCACCAGCATAAATGGTCAGTACAATCGATAAAGTTATTAACAATTAGCTGCTGATACCTCCGGTGAGCAATTTTGTCAAAAGAAAGAAGATCCAGTACAAGCGTTTCATCTATGAGAACTTTGCAGTCGTGACCAGCGCAAAAAATTTCAGATTTTCCTTCGTCATTAACCTTTGAACTTATATACTCCCGCCAGCAATCAATGCAAAACAAATGTTCACATGGTAGGCCGCTTACTGAAAAGGATGTGTATGGCATAAAACATATTTCGCACATTTTCTCACCAGAGCTGCAATAAACTGTCGTAGATTCAGAAAAAATTTCACTATTCAAAATTTCCGATATTTTAGGATTTGAGCTCGACTCTTCACCACTATCATAATATTCTTCGATAAGCTTTTCCTTATTCCAATCAAACTGTTTGAGAAGAAGACGTGTTAATGTATTTGGTAGTTGGAGTACAACGTTGGCTTCATCAATTATCTCATTCATCAGACTTACAACTTTCTCCGTTGATAAAATTTTGCCTTGGCATACC
>OZ022247.1:22155152-22352652 GCA_963978895.1 Erpobdella octoculata | reverse complement strand
TTTGGTTTCCAGGACCTCAAATGTGGGGTGGAAATAAGGGTTATTTGATTTCAAAATAACTGCTACTCACAAACTGTAAGTGCTACAAATGTAAAAATTAGTATTTTGAAGTTTTGTGCCGGTTAAAAGTAGCTAAGTCCAGTTTATCATCGGCCGGGCCAAGCCGTTATTTTAGAGTCTTCACACGGGCCAGGCCAAACCTTAAATCAAAGTGGGACGGGCCGAGGCTTTTCACTAAGTATATAGATATTTTAGTGATTTTAGGGTCTTCAGTTTGTCGGGCCAAACCTGAGGTCAAGGTGGGACGGGACGAAGTTTTTCATCAAGTATATAGAACTTCTAGGCCTGTAAAAATGGGCCGGGCCTAATTCAGACGGGCTGTGCCGGGCCAGGAGTTTTGGTTTTTAAAACGGGCTGGGCTAATTTGTCGACGGGCCGAGCCGAGACCTAAAAAAATGATCTCTACTATGGATGCACGGTTCAAACTCTCTAATTTCATGCGAGCGAAGCCGCTACGGGCACTGCTAGTAAATAAATAAATAAATAAATAAATAAATAAATAAATAAATAAATAAATAAATAAATAAATAAATAAATAAATAAATAAATAAATAAATAAATAAATAAATAAATAAATAAATAAATAAATAAATAAATAAATAAATAAATAAATAAATAAATAAATAAATAAATAAATAAATAAATAAATAAATAAATAAATAAATAAATAAATAAATAAATAAATAAATAAATAAATAAATAAATAAATAAATAAATAAATAAATAAATAAATAAATAAATAAATAAATAAATAAATAAATAAATAAATAAATAAATAAATAAATAAATAAATAAATAAATAAATAAATGAAATATATATATATATATATATATATATATATATATATAAATTGATAATTTGATAAATAAATATTTAAATAGATAAAAAATATATATTGAATTGAATTTGTTTATTATCAGAACCAAAAATATAAAAAACGTCTATAGAATATAGCAATAAAAAATTAATAAGTCTGAAAGTTATATTTTTGATGAAGAGGAGCTACATCAGGCTTCTCTATACTGACAGAGGCTGGAGGACTCGCGACTCCTAAGAGATGCGATCCTTGAAAGCGTTCACTGTCGGGGCGTCAATTGTGTATTGCGTAAGCGCATTCCATGGAGCGACAATCCGGTTTGTGACATACTGGCGCTCTAATTTACAGTTGCGGTCACGCAGGTTGTATGTCGTGTGACCGGCTGCTCGAGTTTGCGGAACGAAAAAGCTGACGTCGTCAATGTTGCGGGCAATTTTGAACTGCTCGATCAGGTCACCTCTCGAACGGCTGTCTTGTAGCGTTGTGATTCCAAGCTGCTGCAGACGATGTTCATAGGGCTGATGTCTTAGTATTGCAATGATTTTGGTTGCCCGACGTTGGACCTGCTCAAGAAGGTTAATATCGCTCTTTTGATAAGGCGACCAAGATTGAACAGCAAATTCAAGATGTGGGCGGACGTAGGAGAGGTAAAGTGTACGCCACAGTATGAGGCTGCGGCTGCGGAATGCTTTTATTGTGTGCAAATGCATACACGCTACAAAATTGATGAGAAAGTTCTCAAAGGAATATTGGCCACCAAAGTCACTTCCACAACAAATGTTCTAGTTAATATAAATATATACTACAGAAATAAGAAAACCCAAAACTTAGTAATCCGAAAAATTGCTCTCCAACTGAAAACAAATTACAGTCTGGTGCATCTGGTGCATGAATTTAAATGTCCAATTCCACATTGTAAGGTGGATAAATACATCGGATCCACAATGACTACTTTGTCGAGACGCCTCACCATGCATTTGCAAAACGGCAGTATCTTGCAACATTTTAATATGACTCACGGCCGCGCTTTGAAACGTGAAATTCTCGTTGACAATGTACGTGTTATTGCTAGAGAGAAAGACGTCAGACAGTTGAGAATTAAAGAGGCTCTACTAACCTTACAATGGAGGTAGGGTTGCCAACTTTGGAAAAGGTCATTCCGGGACATTAATGTTTACATTTTGTTGCATTACAAATTATAATGGTTTGTTGATATGTTTACTTATAATGCACTGTATTACCTGCACTGTATTAAGAGACTGATTGCAATTCTAGATCAAAGCTTTTAATTGTTTTTTTTAATTTGACAGTGATTGTTTGACTGGTTTCATCACTATCATTATAAAAATCAAAAAGGCGATTTTTGGACGTTTTTTTCCTTAAGAAGTATCTAACAATAATAGGAAAAAGTTTTTTTATTTCCTTTATGAAAAGCATCTAAACTAATACTAAAATAATTAGCTTCTTTCAATTCAGTAACAACTATTTCCTGGGCTTTAGGTCCTAGAATATTTTCTACGTAGCTTGTGGCTTTAGTGCGACCACATGATAATTTTGTGGCTATTAACGAATCTGGACACAGTTTTGCTAACAATTTGTAACAACAGTCTTGACTGGCATAACTATGGTGATGCACAATCCCGTGATAGGTTGCAACCAATTCCGACAAAATTATTTTGTTTTTATCAGTTGTAGTTTTTTTTTACAAAAAATGACAAAATTGCTTTATTTTCATTCTGTGATGCAACACCTTTTTATGTTTTGTCGATTCGGAATGACTCGTCACTGCTGTTTTACTTTCATATTTAACAGAAAATGACAGGCGGCAAATAGAACAATAAGCGGTGAACTCGTCAACCTTACTGAGCCAGGTTAAACCGTCTTTCCTTCCCCGCTGCTGCTTGCTCTCCCGTTCCCGGTCGTTTTCTGTTTCCCACTGTTTCACACCGACTCTGGAAATAAGGATTGTAAGACCATCTATGTGCTCTTATGAACGATCAAACTTTTATTTTCAAATTTCAAGATATTGCGACTTGGTGAATTGCTCTTGTTTAATTAATACTGTTCCTATTGATGTTTACAAACAACTATCGTAAACAATGCTGTATGTAACTTTGCTGATAATAAATTCTGCATTTTTTAAAAATATCAAAAAGTGTTCAGTGCTTTGAATTGAATCTACATTTAGTTTTTGTTTGGATTTGTTCTTTTTTATGAGAAACAAACCTATTCCAGGCCAACAGCGCCTATGTACTAACATAAAGGACTACTGCGTAACACAATTCAAATGTAATGTGTGTAACAAAATTTAAAGAGGGTTTTAAGCCATTTTTAACAAATCTGCTATTTATTTTACGTTTACACGGTGGCGTAGTCGTAGGTACCCCGTCAAATGGGCCCAAGACAAAAGGGCCCCAACATTACGGCCCCCGACAAATGGGCCACGTCAAAACGGTCCCGTCAAAAGAGCCCCGACAAAAGGGGCCCCGACAAAACGATCCCCGTCATAATGGCCCCCGACATAAGGTAAGGACCCCGACAAAAGGACCCTTACTTTTAAGATTACATCAAAGCGTTTACGTTGTTTTTTACAAACTAAAAAAGCTTCGAAATGTTTGACGAGGGGAACATTCATTTATGTTCCTCCTCTGGCTACGCCTCTGAACGCCGGGTAGCTCTGCTATTATTGAACTTTAATATTGTTGACTCATTTTATTTCATTAGGTAAAAAAAAATTAAATTGATATCTTAAATGGGTAAATGAGGGCTCAAATTTTTTAACCAATTAATTTATTGGAAAGAAATATAAATGGAAGTGCTGAAATGAAAAAGTAATTTATACAATTTGATTTTCAGCGATTACTTTTAGGTTTTTTTCATCTATTTTGTATGACTAAAAATAATCACATTAAAGTTTTAAAATTGTTCTCGCATTTTCCACAAGTTTCTTTCATTGCTTGCATTGATGTGCTCGATTAACGCGTTTCTTCTTTCTTCGCAATAGTAAGCTTTCAATTGGACTTTCTCTTTCATCTCTTTATACAGTGTGTTATCCATTTCTTGCTCCAGATATCCAGACAGTGTTTCCGTCGCCATTTGCAGATCACCAAGATTATCTTCGAAGATTTCTTTTTCGGAATTCTCGTCTAGATAAAAGGCAAATACGTAGGAATACATAAGCGTCTGCCGACAACTTCGCAAAACGTCGACAGCCCGGCTAAGAAACTGAACATCGATCCATGTAACCGTCTTGGACTGCATAGAGGATATCGATTTTTCGACCTTTTCGTACAACTCGCTCTCGAGTGTCAAGCTGACACGGTGGTTGTTGTAGCGGTCGAAGTGAAAAACGTACCTTTCCAGGCTTTGGCGCGCTCTTGAGATTTCGTTTTTGTCGTCTTTATTCTCTTTACTTTCGAACTTGCTGCAGTTTGCGTGATTTTGAAAAGACTGCATGCATACCCAGCAAAAATGCAACTTACATTTGGAGCAAAACATATGATTGCAGCCACCATTTTTTTCGATATTTGTAAAGCATGTAGGACATGGCTTGGTTGATGTTGCTATAAGCTTTGATGTCTCGCTGTCGTCGCCCAATTTTTTCAGCCACAGCTTCATAAGATGACAGTCTATAGGCTCGTGCCAAACGGTTCCACATTGAAAGCACATATTGCATCCACACTCGCACACAACGTGATTCACGTTGAGGTTTTCTGACTTCACTGCAGAACCACATTTTGGCTCAGGGCACCAGCATAAATGATTAGTACAATCGATAAAGTTATTAACCATTAGCTGCTGATACCTCCGGTGAGCAGTTTTCTCAAAAGAAAGAAGATTCAGCACAAGCGTTTCATCTATGAGAACTTTGCAGTCGTGACCAGCGCAATAAATTTCAGATTTTCCTTCGTCATTAACCTTTGAACTTATATACTCCCGCCAGCAATCAATGCAAAACAAATGTTCACATGGTAGCCCGCTTACTGAAAAGGATGTGTATGGCATAAAACATATTTCGCACATTTTCTCACCAGAGCTGCAATAAACTGTCGTAGATTCAAAAAAAATTTCACTATTCAAAATTTCCGATATTTTAGGATTTGAGCTCGTATCTTCTCCACTATCGTAATATGCTTCAATAAGGCTGTCCTTATTCCAATCAAACTGTTTGAGAAGAAGACGTGTTAATGTATTTGGTAGTTGGAGTACAACGTTGGCTTCATCAATTATCTCATTCATCAGACTTACAACTTTCTCCGTTGATAAGATTTTGCCTTGGCATACCTTTTTTTCAGAACAATCGTATGTATCTATATGTTCATCGTCGTCGACGCCGTCGAAGTCCGAAGAGTCGTCAGACTGATACGGAGAGTCGCTCATTGTGATGTGGAAGAAAGATCTGTTTAAAATTAATAAAATGATCGATTTGATCTATAATTTAAATAGTTATCTGAATGTCTGGCGATGAACAGAACAGTTAAGCAAAAAAAATAGGAAATACATTTGATGATTATATATATATATATGTGCTATCTATGGCAAATTAATATATATATATAAATATATATATATATATATATATATATATATATATATATATATATATATATATATATATATATATATATATATATATATATATATATATATATATATATATATATATATATATATATATATATATATATATATATATATATATATATATATATATATATATATATATATATATATATATATATAGTGATTAATTATATAAATAACTTTTTTATATAATATAAGTAAGGTAAATATTTTTTTATTTATTTAAATATTAAAAGTTATTTTGCAATTTTACACCATCAGCCCTAAAGATAAAAAATGGCGCTGTTATCGAAAAATAATATATATACATATATAACTGGCAAATGATGTTCAACGTAGATAAATGCTCAGTGATGCACATGGGTAAGAGAAATCAAGAGTTTCAGTATGAGATGGGAGGAATATTGTTGAAGACATCTGAAGAGGAAAGAGATCTGGGAGTTGTAGTACACAATAGCGGCAAACCATCAAGACAGTGTGCGGAAGCAGCAAAGCGAGCCAATAAGATTTTAGGATTGGTCAAGAGAACAATAATAAGTCGAAACCAGGAAATAATTATCAGACTATACAAATGTTTGGTAAGACCACATCTAGAATATTGTGTACAAGCTTGGAGCCCTGTTTTAAAAAAGGACATCGTAGTGTTGGAGAAGGTACAAAGGAGGGCTACAAAGTTGATTAAGCATTTAAGCCAGTTACCTTACGAAGAAAGATTAAAACAATGCGGCTTAACAACTCTAGAGAAAAGGAGAAGTAGGGGTGACTTGATCGAAGCCTACAAGATAATAACAGGAAAAGAGGATTTAACACCAGCAATGTTTTTCGAACAACCACCGATTCAAAGCACTAGGGGACATAGATTCAAGCTTTTTAAAAAAAAAGAAAAGACTTTAAAAAAGGCTTTTTTTAGTTCTAGAGTGGTAAACATATGGAATGACTTGGACGATGACACTGTAGCATCTGAGACTACCACATCTTTTAAAGTAGCGCTATCCAGGCATGGATACTGATTTTTTATGCAATTATTTATTTTTTATTAGTTTATTTATCTATTATTATCATTTATTTTATTTTATTCTATTTAATATTAATTTTAATTCGAAGTGGTTGTCTATAGGCGTAAAGTCTTCTAAACCACTATAATAAACGTTATCTTATCTTATCTTATCTTATCTTATCTTATCTTATATATACAGTGTTGAGTAAGATTTCAAATCAAATGATTTGAAATCGTGATTTAAATCATATTATGTGATTTTTTATTTTGATTTGAAATCAAATTTCCATAAGCGAAAATGATTTTGCTTGATTTAAAATCAAATCAAAATATTTTTTTAGTAACTCTATGCTATTAGCTTATGGTTTTTACCATTGTTATATCAGTGGTTTTTACTCATTACTCATTGATGTATCTAATCGGTCTTTCTTGTTTTGGCTCGTGCTATGTGTTTACGTTCCGCTGTTAAGGTTGTTTGAAAAATGGATGGAGCTCGTTTGCCTGTTATTTTAGATGGAACTTTTTTCAAGATTATTAAAAAAGTGGATGGAAAAGTAATCGCTAAGTGTTGTAACTGTGTCAACAAGGAACTCTCGGAGACCAAGAATGCTACCAGCAATTTATTGCACAACGATAACCAATGTACAGTCATTCCCAAAAAAACGTTTGTTTGAAGGCCTTAAATGTCAAAGTATACATAGATAGAAAGAAAATAAATAAAATTAAGAACAAAAATAAGTATATATATATATATATATATATATATATATATATATATATATATATATATATATATATATATATATATATATATATGTATATATATACATATATATTTATATATATATATATACATATATATTTATATATATATTTATATATATATTTATATTTATATTTATATATATATAATTATATATATATATATATATATATATATATATATATATATATATATATATATATATATATATATATATATATATATATATATCGTTGACGAAGATAGAAAGATTTATATCATTTTCCTTTTTATGAGTACATTATTCACAAAAAAAACTCTTAGACGACTTAGACCATTGTAATTGATAAATTTAAAAAAATCCCAGACCTTCAAAAGATAGCAATTTAACATGGCCTCCAGAGACAGTTTTTCTGACGATTTTTCGGCAAATGATCAGCAAGATAGATATGGTGATGGTTTGAACGATAAAAAAGATAATTTCAAGAGACAACCTGCTATGACAGTTAAAAACTTTACAAAAACCAGTCGAGCAACTGAATTTACGAGTGGTAGAGTTTTTTCTATCAGTCAAGTTGTCAATCACATGACTAAGTTTGTTGAAGAAGTAAGAACGGTTCTTCACCTACCGGCTGCGACTACACGCTATCTTCTAAGACGTTTTAAGTGGGACAAAAACAGTCTCTTAGAAGCGTATTATTTAAACGGAGAAAATAATTTTTTTTCTGATCCACAGATAGCAAAAGTTCTTGCTGTTCCCCAAACCTCTAGGGATAAAGTTCATCCTTTGTGCTGTGAGATATGTTTCGACAACATGCAATCAAGTCCAATCAGTTACTTGTCATGTGGACATATGTTTTGTATTTGCTGCTGGGAGCAGTACATATTTACTAAAATTATGGAAGAAGGAACATGCGAGATATTTTGTCCTGGCCATGATTGCGATGTTCTGCTAGACGATAGAGTTATCAACAATTTTAACAGAGATCGGATAGTGTATGAAAGATACCAGCGGCTTCTTGCCAACAGCTACGTTGATTTTAAACCGCGTATCCACTGGTGCCAATCGCCTGGCTGTAGTTTTGCCGTAGATGCGGTCGGTCCCGAGATTCGGATGGTCGTCTGTCATTGCGACTGCGAGATGTGCGCCGACTGTGGAGAGATTTGGCACGAACCCGCTGACTGTCGCCAAATGAAAGAGTGGCAGAAGCTGTGCAACAATGGAACGCAGCGTTGGTTTGAAATCAACGCCAAATATTGTCCCAAGTGCGAATACCCCATCGAGAAAGAAGGCGGCTGCAACAAGATCAATTGCACAAAATGCGGCTGCCGCTTCTGTTGGGTATGTCTGGGCGATTGGACTCCACACGGTGAAAATTTCTTCTACTGTAACATGGCTAATGAAAAAATTGATCTCGTTTCGAAGTCATTAATCTCGAGTTCGAAACGACACGAAGCTTATTACAATCGATATTTTAACGATCAGAAAAGCCTTCAACACGAGAAAAGCATTTACGAAAACATGGAAAAAAGATTAGCTGAGCGCAGCAGTCGCGAAAGACATGCTCAGCTACGGCTCATGCTGAACGCCCTCAGCTGTTTGATTAGATGTCGACAGACGCTCATGTTTTCACATGTTTTCTTATTTTTCGCAAAAGATGAAAATGGAAAGCACACTAAATCGTTATTGAAAACCCAGGAGGATCTCGGAAATGCAACTGAGAAGCTGGCTTGTGTCATGACACATAATGCTGACGTTGACAAACTCACAGACAACATTGAACAACTGATCAGGACGAGGCAGAGTGATTGTTCGAAATACCGTGAAGTCTTACTAAGTTTTGTGCAAGAGGGACACAAAACCATTTGGCATTAGGAATATAGATATTTTTGTGAAGAATGTTTTATAATAAAAATTAGATATAACCCAGTCAAAAATGTTGGTTTTTTTTAATTTTTTTTTGTTTGTTTTTTTTGGATAAAACGTACAATAATAAACTGTTTTTAAATTGCTTAAAACCTTCTCCCCAATGAAAACTCCCACCATGCAAAATTTTGTTGAAATTGTTCCAGCGGTTCTTATGTGATTAGCGAGCAAACACGCCCACATTGTTTTATACATATAACCAACCACCTAGTACACGGCGTTGCCCGGGGATTTTAGAGGTTTTCTATCGTTTTTCTCTCGCCCCCGTTTTTTTCCGCGCTTGCTCTCCCGCTCCCGGTCACTTTCCCGTTACCGCTTGCTCTCCCGTTCCCGGTCACTTTCCCGCTCTTGGTCGTTTTCCCGCTCTCGGTCGCTTTCCCGCTCTCGGTCGCTTTCATGCTCCAGTTTGCTCTCCTGTTCTCGGTCGCTTTCTCTTACCTGCTCACTCTTTCGCTCTCGGTCGCTTTTCCGTTCCCGCTTGCTTTCCCGTTCCAGCTTGCTTTCCCGTTTCCGCTCATTTTCCAGTTCCGTTTCCGCTCGCTCTTTCGCTCCGCTCATTTTGTGACCGATTTAAATTAAAAACAAGTAAATTAAAAACGAATTTTTAAAACCCAATGCTTTTATATGTAATTAAAACACAAATTTTGCAATCAATTTTTTCTTATATTACTCTTTTATTTTATATTAAAGTCGAAATATCTTAATTATATCGAAATATCGAAATTAATTAAAATTAACTAAATTAATTGACTTATTGTAAAACTAATAATTGAATATTGCATTGTCTTCTATTTTGAGCATGTATGCAAAATTTGAAAAAAATCTATCATCAGGAAGTGACTCAAAAATTGATTGCAAGATTTGAAACAGACAGAGAAACAAACAGACAGACAGAGAAACAAACAGACAGACAGAGAAACAAACAGAGACGACGAGTTAATAAAAGCATTGGTAAAAAAAACCTTTCTTTATTGACTCACAAGTTTGTGGGAAAATTGTATTATTTTAAATGCATAAAGGACTACATACATACATACATACATACATACATACATACATACATACATACATACATACATACATAATACATACATACAGACATACAGACACACACATACATAATCTCATTATATATATATATATATATAATATATATATATATATATATATATATATATATATATATATATATATATATATATATATATATATATATATATATATATATATATATATATATATATATATATATATATTTGTACGCAAACTCCATTGAAGATAATTACCCATTTTGTATTTGTTAACTTTAATATATATATATATATATATATATATATATATATATATATATATATATATATATATATATATATATATATATATATATATTAGCGTAGCGAGGTATAGGATTTTCGGTAATATACGATCTGTTAAAAATACATTTGTATTCGCCGTTTTACACTTTTTTACAATGACTTTCCAGCTTTCGTATAATTTTATGTCTCTCTAAGTTTACTTTTAAACGTCTATTTACCATTCTATATCATGTTTACATTGTAAAATTAAGCCCTGATAATGACAAGTTAATGTCGAAACTGGCCAGTTGGCTAATAAATATGTAACCATGAACAAGGATATTAGTTTTTATTTACGTAAAAAACGAAAGCTGGAAAGTCTTTGTAAAAAAGTGTTAAACGGCGAATACAAATGTATTTTGAACAGAGCGTGTATTACCAAATATATATATATATATATATATATATATATATATATATATATAATATGTATATATATACATATATATGTATATATATGTATATATATGTATATAATATGTATATATATAAATATATATATACATATATATATATATATATATGTATGTATATATATATGTATATATATATATATATATATATATATATATATATATATATATATATATATATATATATATATATGTGTGATTATTTTTTTATTCTTTTTCCTATTTTGTTGGCTTAGCTGTTATGTGCATTTGCAGAAACACAAAGTTAACTATTTAAGTTTGAGATCAAACCAATAGTTTTGTTATTTATTATTTAAAAAAAAAACATTATAATTAAATAGCATAATGAGCGATTCCCCGTATGTTTCAGATGACTCTTCAAACTTTTCCGACGATGACGACGAGGAACTGTTAGACGTGGCAGATATTCCAAGAGAAAAATTATCCCTAGGCAAAATTTTATCAACGGAGAAAGTTGTAAGTCTGATGAATGAGATAATTGATGAAGCCAACGTTGTACTCCAACTACCAAATACATTAACACGTCTTCTTCTCAAACAGTTTTGCTGGAATAAGGAAAAGCTTATCGAAGAATATTATGATAGTGGAGAAGAGTCGAGCTCAAATCCTAAGATATCAGAAATCTTGTGTAAACAAGTATTTTCTGACTGCACGACGTTATTATGCGGCTCTGAAGAGAAAACTTGCGACATATGTTTTATGCCATACTCATCATTTTCAGTCAGCGGCCTACCGTGTGGACATTTGTTTTGCATTGATTGTTGGCGTGGGTATATAAGTTCAACAGTTAATGACCAAGGAAGATCTGAAATTTTTTGCGCTGGTCACGACTGCAAAGTTCTCATAGATGAAACGCTTGTTCTGAATCTTCTCTCTTTCGACAAAACTGCTCATCAGAGGTATCAACAACTTATTGTCAACAGCTTCGTCGATTGCACTAAGCACTTATGCTGGTGTCCTGAGCCAAAATGTGCTTCTGCAGTGAAGGCCGAAAACCTTAATGTAAAACAAGTGTCATGCGAGTGTGGATGCAATTTATGCTTTCAATGTGGAACAGTTTGGCACGAACCTATTGACTGTCAGCTTATGAAGCTGTGGCTGAGAAAATTGACCGACGACAGCGAAACTTCAAAGCTTATAGCAACAACGACCAAGACCTGTCCTAAATGCTCTACGAGTATCGAAAAAAATGGTGGCTGCAATCATATTAAATGTTCAAAATGTAGATACGATTTTTGTTGGATGTGCTTTGGCTCGTGGGACGCCCACACTAACAGTAGTGCCTATAACTGTACCACATACACCCAAAGCAAGAAAGATGATGAAAGCGAACTCTCAAGGGCGCGCCAAAGCCTTGAAAGGTACGTTTTTCACTTCGACCGCTACAACAACCACCGTATCAGCTTGACACTCGAGAGCGAGTTGTACGAAAAGGTCGAAAAATCGATATCCTCTATGCAGTCCAAGACGGTTACATGGATCGATGTTCAGTTTCTTAACCGGGCAGTTGGCGTTTTGCGAAAGTGTCGGCAGACGCTCATGTTTTCGTACGCCTTTAATTTTTATCTGGACGAGAATTCCGAAAAATTAATCTTCGAAGAGAATCTCGGTGATCTGCAAATGGCGACGGAAACACTGTCTGGATATCTGGAGCAAGAAATGAATGAAAATATGTATAAAGAGATGAAAGAGAAAGTCCAAATAAAAGCTCAATATTGCGAGGAACGAAGAAAGATTTTGATCAAACACGTTAACATTGGCTATGATAAAAACTTGTGGAAGATACGTGAATGTTTGTGAATTTTCAATTAATTAGTTTTATTCAAATAAAATATTTAGAAAATTGTGAAAAATCACTTTTTCTCAATTAGTTGTTTCTTTTTCTTAATAAATCTACTTTTATTAACTTCACGACACGTCTTGATTGTGGACAAATCGTGGAAGCCTAGATATCTTTATAGATATATATCTATCCTTGGAAGTTACCTAAAATTAACAAACTTCCCGTCACCCAATTGAGCTGAAACATGGAATACAAACTAGGTCTTCGTGACAATGCATTTTAACAAATTTTGAACTTTTTCTAAAAATGATAAAGTTGTACTTTTTATTTACAAAGTTGTTTGATTATGTTATAAGAAACTTAAGTTCAAAATATAAGATTTTCATAAAAAATACTAGCGGTGTATCCCGGCGTTGCGCGGGGTTTTTAGAGGTTTTTATATCTCGCTCCCGTTTCCTTCCTCGCTTGTTCTCCCGCTCCCGGTCGCTTTTTCTTTCTCGCTCGCTCTTTCGCTCTCGGTCGCTTTTCCGTTCCAGTTTGCTTTCCCGTGCCCCGCTCTCGCTTATTCTCAAGTTCCCGTTTCCGCTCGGTTTCCCGCTCCGATCATTACGATCAGATGAATGGTGTAGCAATGCATAATGGACATACCCAAATACACATACAGTCATTTTTATTAAATGCTATTATTTAACTTCCCTTGTTTCTCTGTTTGTTTGTTGGTTTGTTTGTCTGTGGTGATGAAATCTTAGAAACAAAAACTCACCCACTTTTCGACCACCTAGACCTCTAAAACTTTCAGGAAAGCTTTATTCTGGATGACAATACACAAATTGAATGTTTCCGACATGAATTAGGCCTTAATTCAATTAAAATTAATCAAATCAAATTAATCAAGTTGTTTATGTATAAGTCGCCAGAGGTCCAAATAATTAAACAAAACGGATGTTTATTTATAAGTCGCCAGAGGTCCAAAATAATTAACGGTTGTTTTAGATTGAAAAATTTTAGTTCGTTGACTCAGATAAAGAGGCAAATAAAAGCATTTTTTTAAATTATTTTTTATCTTCACTTGTTATCATACAAATATAATAGACTTGCGGGGTCCCCGGCGTTGCCCGGGGTTTTTCTATCGTTTTTCTTTTGCTCCCGTTTTTTCTCCGTTCCCGGTCGTTTTTCTGCTCCTGGCTGCTTTCTCGCTCCAGGTCGCTTTCCCGTTCCCGGTCAGTTTCCTTTTCTCGCTCGCTCTTTTGCTCTCGGTCGCTTTTTCCGCTCCCGCTTGCTTTCCTGTTTCCGCTCATTCTCCAGTTTCCGTTTCCGCTCGCTCCGCTCATTTTGTGACCGATTTCAATTTTTTTTACAAAAACCTTCCCCCATTGCCTCTCAAGATTTTATAGATAATGAATGGCGTAGCAATGTATAAAGGACACACATACACACAGTCATTATATATTATTGATTTGCATAAAATTTTTTACTTTTCGGTAGGGACGCTATTTCAACAAAACCTTGGGGGGGACAACTTGTTCTTAGGGACCACCAATTTTTCTCAAACCTTATGAACGGGGTAGAAGAGCAGTTACAGTTACTTTTACTAAAGTAATAATCTCGTAGTACAAGAAGACAGTTTAAACCAAACTTTTGTGTTGCAGTTCTTCTAAAACCAAGTGAACACACATAGAAAAGGACGCCATTCCCGAAAAAGTTCACTATCTCTTTCTTCTTTCGTTTAAAAGAAAAGAATAGTTTCAGCTTCCGAAGATATGATAGGTCACAAAGTAGGTACTATCGATGACAGCCGTTCTGTCATAAAGGTTAACAATGCAGTTTAGGTTAGAGTGAAGTTGAAAGACAAACCCGTAGAGACGATGAGAAATGATTTTATTAATATCGAAGATGACGATAACAGTATGAAAGCTGTCTCCCCTAACAAAGTAGCATAAAAAAACAATAAAAAGTATGAACTATTTTCTTATTACACGACAAGATATTCGTTGTTGTATATATGGTGGTGTATGAGTATGACTCTGAGAATAGTAGGTACCTAACATCAAGGTCGAGGTCGAAAGCAACCCCGAGAACGACATAATAACAAAGTATCATCATTTATTTAACAGATGATTCTTGCAAAACTGTAGCGATGTACTATTTATTATCAATTACAAATAAATCACAAAACAAACACAGAATCTATAATCATCAAATACAAAGGGCTTGTGGTTATTAGCTTAAAATTATTTAAGGCCCATTGAGTAATAGAACCTGATTACCAGCAGCTGAAGAAGCAAGTTTTCAAATTACTTTTGGCCGTAGCAACCCTCTTCCTACATTAAAAAGCACGTGAGATGACAAGCACACACACATGGAAAGACGAACACACACACAAAAACACACACATTTAAAAAACCACACATGCTCCTATTCCAACATCGTCATAATCTCTTAGGAGAAAGTTAAAATGCATTTTATAGAGATTTTTTTGTTTTATAATCTAAACAGAAAAATCAATGTAATTCCAATTTCCAGACCTAAAAACCAAACAAGAAAGCATACAACAAAACATAGACAAGCATACAACGAACCTTGTGAACAAATACACAACGAAACATACAAAAGCACACAACCAGAACTAAACAAGTTACAAGCATACAATTAAACAGAAAATAGAGTAATTTTGAAAATTAGTTTTATATATATTATTTAAATGACAGAAATAGATTATTAATAAGAGAATAGCCGATCACCAGATTTTTATTTTGAGCCTTTTTTTAATCGAAAACAGATGTCATTAGGAAGAACTTTAAAAACCAATTTAAAGTACAGCTGTGATGAACCTGTGAGATGATCACGATGATGATGACGATGACGATGATGATCATTATGATGATGATGATGATGATCATGATGACGATGATGATCATGATGATGACGATGATGATGATGGTCATGATGACGATGATGAAGAAGCTAATAACGACAGTTTTAATGACAATGACGATGAAAAAGATCATGCAAGGAGAACTTCAACTCTTTATAACGGACGACTAGTAGTGGCAAAGATCAACGACGAGACTTTAAGAGAGGAAAGAAGAAAAGATATGTCGGTACATCCTTCCAATCGTTTGATGCATATTTTAAAGAAAATTATTTGTTTACAAAGAATATAACAGAACAAAATAAAATAGAATAGAAAACAAGCGCGAATTGAAAAAGCTCAATCGAAACTATAAAAAAAAGAAAGAAAAAACCAAACCAAAAGTGGTCGAAGCTGAAAAAGAAAGCAAAAACTAGAAGACGCACAGGCCAGCGAAGCAAAGGGGTAGGAATAAAGTTTGGGTTGACATTTAAAACAGGTGATAATTAAGCAGGTATTTTATACATTTAATATAAATATATACGTATATAATATAAAAAAAACGTTCATTTCGTATAATACAAAGACATAACAAACAGACAGCTGGAATTCGACTTTTAAACTTGGAAACGGAAACCACGCTTCGTTGTTGCAGCAAACTCCGCCAATTTTCTTCCAGTAGCAAAATAAACACCAGCCAACCCTTCCTCATTCCCTTTCCCTAATCGCCTGCGTTAAAAAACGCCGGACATCCACACAAATCATCGTCGGTCCATTCGCTTCATCCGGGTACAAGACGAAAAAAAGGAATCACAACAACAAAAAAACATTAAAACCGAGAATCCTTGGACGAACAGGTATTTCATCATTATTGGAAAAACACGAAACGGGTATTGTAGGATTCGGTTCAGAAGCAACTGAACGTTTCGTGGACTAGATTCATAACTGACACGTGCGTTCGTGGACACAATCGATGAAAAATCACGAAAACAATTTGCTTTTTTTTTTTACAGAAAAAAGATGTTTAACAAAGAATTATTCAAATTATCTGAATTATTAGGCTTTAAAAATATTAATTTGATGTAACATTACATTAAAATATTTCAAAATTTCATTTACACATATAAAGCGACCAGCGAGTACTTAAATAATTGGTATTTTACATTACATCGGGTACATTACATTACAGCTGGTACATTACATTACAGCTAGTGAGTACTTAAATAATTGGTATTTTACAATACAGCTGTTACATTACATTACAGCTGGTACATTACATTACAAATGATACATTACATTAAAAACGGTACATTACATTGAAATTTCACATGAATGATTACCAATACCAACAAAAGCCAAAACACATTTGAGTATAAGTAGCAACAGAAACAAACCACAACCAGCAATAATAATAATAATAATAATAATAATAATAATAATAATAATAATAATAATAATAATAATAATAATAACAATAATAATTAAAATAATAACAATAATATTAATACAACGGCAATCCAACTACAAAGGACGATCATAGCAGCATCACGATTGGACGATCAAACGACGGGGTACTCTCTCCGACACTGAAGAGGAAGGTGACAGGTGTGATGAAGAATTAACTTACCTCTATTAGCTTTCTTCACCTGGCTATTTCTCCTTTTTTTCTTCTCATCATTGCTGTTTTCAAAATCACCGTTTTCTCCATTATTTTAATCTAATGGGAAAAAGTTCTCCAGATAAGCCGTGTAGGATCTGAACCGAACGAAGATGCTGAACTTACTGATAAAAATCAGGATGCTCAAAAGAAATAATCATTGTAATTAAAATAAACATTACAGAAAAAAACGCACTACAATATTTTTTAAATATTTGCGAATGCAATAAAATTTCATTGGTCGATATGAAATCCCACAACCACTAAACATCGTCAACATCAAAAACCTAAAACCACTAAATAAAAATTCTTGAGAAAAGGTAGTACACATAACGTATCATGTATTGGACATGTAATCTGATAAATACCGTATCATGTAACAGACATGTAATCTGATAAATACCGTATCATGTAACAGACATGTAATCTGATAAATACCGTATCATGTAATGGACATGTAATCTGATAAATACCGTATCAAGAAATGGACATGTAATCTGATAAATACAGTATCATATATTGGACATGTAATCTGCTAAAATAGTCTGATATTTAAAAAATAATAACGATAAATACAAAAGATGAAAATTATAATCGGTCGCTCTTGACTGCTGGTTCAACTGATTCTACTTAAGAATTTTTTTTAAACTAATAAAATATTTGTTGAAGAAATCATACACAATAGAAACAATCTCAATGGAAGATTATCGAGGCAAAAACCTGACAAGAATGCATTTGAGGATTTAAACTTGTACGAAAGAAGAAGTTTAAATTATCAATGAAGATGATGATGAAAGTTTATGCAATAAAGATGTGTTATTGAATATATCACTAATTCGTGTTTATAATTGTACTAAAACCTATCTAACTTCTTATTTTTTAAATAATTTTAACGTTTTAATATCAAACTAGTTTTTTTTATATATTAATATCTAATTTATTTAAAAATACTATTACTATTTTAATATCTAACAAGCTTATCTTATACATTAACACCCATTATATATAATAACGTGCAATTTATCCTGGAAATAATCAAATATTTTAATATTAACAAATTCATCTTCGAAGTTCAAACAAATTGTTTGAAACATCAGAAATATGAAGGACATACAGAAAGAGAAAAACACACACACACACACCATACATACGTACACATTTACACATACATACATACACATATACACCCATACATACACATATGTACCCATACATACATACATACATACATACACATATGTACCCATACATACATACAAACATAAATACATATTCTAACAATTATAAGCAAGCTAAGAATAGTAACATTCAACGTGCAATAATAATCGAAATGAGAAAGACTTTTGAGTAAATCAAAAAAGAATTAATTTCAAGATCTACTGGACAGAAAGCCTGATCAGCATTTGAGTGACGGATGGTGAAAAAGAAAGAGATAATAAAGACGTGGAGATGCAAGTCTTGAATGGAAATTTTAGATTATTTATTTATTTATTTTTATTCATCTATCTGCAGATGTCTGTATGGGGGAACTGGTAACGAAGAGCAAATAAAGACTAAAATACCAACAGAAAAAAAACAGTATAGAGAAAATAATTAATTTATTCAACGAATAAATAATTAGTCATTAAACTATGAAGCCATTCATCAGACGAATTGTCTAAGAGGAGCAGAATATTTCCTATGATGGAACATGAATAAACAAAGGGCTGTAACAAAATTCATCAATAATTAATAATAATAAATAAAAATAATAATAATAATAGTTACAATAATAGCAAATTAATTATTTTTTCCCGCCAATTAAACTGCAGGGATAGGTTGCGAAGAAGAGGAGAAAAAACATGTGAACACATGGATGCGATGGAAGATAAAAAGGAAAAAATTGAAGTGATGATGATGATTATGATTATGACATCAGTGACATGAGAGATGGTTGTCATGACTACGATTCTGATAACGATTACGACGAAGGTGCCGATCTTAATTAAACCGATGACCGTAATAAATTATTCATTTAATGTATCCATTGACGAGCTTCCTTCCGACGCGTCCCTCGTCATCCGGTGACACGTGGTTCATCTTCTTTCTCCTATCGTTGACGTTGTCGCAGGCCAGGTTGCCGGTGGAAACGTTCCGAAATCCGACGGAAGACGACTTCAGGTCGGCCGGAGAGAACCACTTGTCGGCTCCGTCGTCCCCGACGAGACAGGGGGGCGGCGAACTGAACGGAGACACGGAATTGTTCAAGATGAGCGACAGGCGACTCGCGCTGTTGCAGCTGAAGCGGTTGGAGGCGTCCCTCTTGTTGATCTTCGATTCGGGGTCGAAGGTCGAAAGGTCCTTGTCGTCGCCGCCCTCGTCGTCTACGTCGGTAGGCGTCGTGGTTGCCGTCGCCGAAGATACGTCTTCGTCCTCCAGCATCTGCATCTGACGTTCGACCTATCGGGAGCGGTTGAAAAGGATAAACTAATCGTGTTTTTTTTTAAACCACCTAGATTCTGATTGGTGAGAGACAGACAACAAGATGGCAACTACAAAAAGATTAAGAATACGATAATCTCGGAAAAGGTGGTTGAAAAAAAGAAAAAGAAACTCTAAGTCCTTGACCACACGAGAAACAAAAAATTAATACGAGAAACTTACCATGTGTTTGTGGACGTCAGCCGTTTTGAAGATCTTGGTGGAGATGTCTTTCAATCTGGTCTGCGTGTCTCTGTCTGGATCGTCAAAGTTGTAAGACGCATCCTCGACCGCCTTCTGCAGCAGGCTGTACACCCCCTTGTTCTGGGCACGGTCCATTGCCAGTTCTCCTCTCTGTGTAGGTGTCAGTTAAAGATACGAATACTACTTTTCCCCCGGAGAATTGGCCGGTTTTTTAAATATTTGTAAAAGTTGGTGTCACGACAAAACGTTCACAGACAAAATGTTCAACGACAAAATGTTCCCGACAAAACGTTCACGACACAACGTTCACGACAAAATGTTCACGACAAAATGTTCACAGACAAAATGTTCACAGACAAAATGTTCACAGACAAAATGTTCAACGACACAATGTTCACGACAAAATGTTCACGACACAACGTTCACGACAAAATGTTCACGATTGCAACTTTTAAATTTAGTTTAGTTTTAAATGATAAAATATTTTGTGTTTCACAAAATGAGCGCAAATAAAACGTTAACAATAGTAAATGCAATGTTAATTTCCTCTTTGATACCCCTAACTCAAACGGCAACCAGATGAGTATGGATCGGAGGACTGTAAACTGTTTCAGCAAGAAGGAAAAAAAGGGTCGAAATATGAAATCTTTATTAACTCCGATTAAAAAGAAAAAGAAATGCAATTAGGTATTAATTGAGATTCATTTGATGTTTCAATTTTAATTAAGTGAACGTCAGAAAGAAGCCTTGATCGTTGTAGCCTAGCGATTAAGAAGTTATTGGCTTCCAAGAGCAATATAGCCTCCTTTAATTAGCTAATTAACGTAACGGTGACTTGGGTAAAGCAGCATGCAGCTACTTGCGTTTTTCAACTAGAATTGAAAATACATCTCTAGCAATTAAAAACTAAAAAGTTAGGGTATCCAAAAGCAATTAACCGGCATTAACTAGTTAATAAATGGAACGATGATAAGAAGGATCAAAATATGGATGAAAAAGAAAAAAGCCAAATAGCTATAACTCCATACAATTATTTATTAATTGAAGATCATTTGATGTTGCCAATACGTATTAGTTTCATGCTGTCATGCACATATACTTTGCTTAGGTAAATAAAATGGTGAATAGACACCTCACTAAAAATGACTTAATAATTAGTTTGAAAGCGATCTTGACATAATAAAACAAAATTTTTATTTTTTAGTGTGAACATTTTGTCGTGAACGTTTTGTCGTGAACGTTTTGTCGTTGAACATTTTGTCTGTGAGCATTTTGTCTGTGAACATTTTGTCTGTGAACATTTTGTGCGTGAACATTTTTCGTGAACGTTTTGTCGTGAACGTTTTGTCGGGAACATTTTGTCGTTGAACATTTTGTCTGTGAACGTTTTGTCGTGGAACCGTAAAAGTTTCAACAGAATTATAATCATCTTGTTTACTAGCCAATCGTTACACCAACGACCCATCTACGTATACATCCATTCATCCTTCATTCAACCACCAATCCATTCATTCATTCATTCGTCCATCAACCCATTAATTTGTTTATTTATCCATCCACCATTAAAAACCACAGAACTGACCAATCCTTTGACCAGGACATCAACACCTGAATAGACAAGAACTCTGGCTACTTCCAAGTGATTTCTGTCTGCTGCCCAGTGAAGGGCTGTCCATTTATTCTGAATTAAAAGAAATATAATATTCAGTAATTAATTGTTTATAAAAAAAATATAAAACTAATATGTTTAAATGCATATAAACAAGATATAAAACTCAATGTGTATATAATCAGATATAGATATGCACGAAAGCAAATTCATGAACAAACCTATACAGGAAGTGTACGACATACAGCTTTAAACACAAGTACCTGAATGCACACGAACATTGCTAATACAAACACAAGTGAACACACACACACAGACACGTATACACAGACACGCATACAACTCACAGATCCTTGGGCATTAATCTCACAGCCAGCCTGGATAAGGACCTGGGCAACCTTCGGATGTCCGTGATAGGCACAAAACATGAGCGGAGTAAAGTCGGCCTATGTGATAATAACAATGAGGTTATTAGATACACGTAATAAACAAATGAATAACAATGAGGTTATTAGATACACGTAATAAACAAATGAATAACAATGAGGTTATTAGATACACGTAATAAACAAATGAATAACAATGAGGTTATTAGATACACGTAATAAACAAATGAATAACAATGAGGTTATTAGATACACGTAATAAACAAATGAATAACAATGAGGTTATTAGATACACGTAATAAACAAATCAATAACAATGAGGTTATTAGATACACGTAATAAACAAATGAATAACAATGAGGTTATTAGATACACGTAATAAACAAATGAATAACAATTAGGTTATTAGATACACGTAATAAACAAATGAATAACAATGAGGTTATTAGATACACGTGATAAACAAATGAATAACATCGAGGTGATTAGATGCGCACTATAAACAAATGAATAATCACGTATGTATTTAAACAGATAAATAAAAAGATAGGATATGCAATTAACAAACACATGACATAATAATGGGCAGAAAAAACATTCTCTCAGGAGTCCCGACATGAGAAACTACAGCTGTGAGAACGACTAACTAACTAACGAACGAACGAACGAAGAAGAACAAACAGTTAGAGGCACAACAAGCCGCAACGAAGGCGGTTTAAATCACCTTATTAGTGATACATGCCGTCACTTTTTTAGATTTTTAAGTTTTTTATTTATCTAGCTTAAAAAAAAATTGACAAATATGAAATAATTTTAATGAGTTAGAAACTATCTGTCTCTAAACATCGACGGCCGATGTGATGAGCTATTCTGATAGTTCTGTACACCTCATAAATAACAAGAAGAATGAGAGAATGAAAAAAACCACAGAGAAAAAGAAGAAACCCCCCCACACTCACCTCTCCCTTGTCGCTGCTCTTACTGTTGAGATCACTGCCTGCCTCGATGAGAAGTTCGGCAATTCGACCGAGATCTTCCTCCTTGTTCGACGGACTCCTGCAGGCCTCGTGCAGTGCCGACCGCATGTCCTTGAAGGGAGTAAGTTCAACGAGGTCGCGGTTAAACCGACTCGAATGCTCCGTCGGTGATGATTAATTGAAATTCGATTAGCTCGTTGATTTAATGAGTTGGTGAATTATCAACAGATTGGCAAGAATTTAAAATAGTTTTTATTAATCTGAAACAGTGCAGACAGATGCTGAATCATAGCTATACAGCCATCATTGTGAATATTGATGATGATGATGATATTGATGATGATAGTGATGATGATGATGATGCTTAAGACCACGATGCCATAGAGATATTGATTATGATGAGCGAACGACGACCATAAAAAAAAAAAGCACGGACCTGATTCTGGATGATTACAGAGCACCTGTTCTTCAGGAGGACTTCCACGGCTGCAAGCTTGCAGAAGTAGGCAGCGTTTATCAGCGGCGTCCAGCCGTTCTAGGAAGAGAGGAGGAACGAAAAAAAAAGAAATAAAGAAAGTTATAAAAATTAAATTAATTCGATCAATCAATAAATCAATAAATAAACAAACAATATAGGTACATATT
This sequence comes from Erpobdella octoculata, assembly GCA_963978895.1. Classification (NCBI taxonomy): domain Eukaryota; kingdom Metazoa; phylum Annelida; class Clitellata; order Hirudinida; family Erpobdellidae; genus Erpobdella; species Erpobdella octoculata. The sequence goes on along the minus strand of OZ022247.1, from coordinate 22,329,163 downwards.
TATATGATTTGCATGAAGAATAGTAACGTGAAATTTTTTCTCTCTAAATTTGTTACGTGGGTTGGATTAGATAAGCTAATGTGTGTTTATTAGGCACGTGTGTTCGTGAAATAGTCAGTTGGAGGTGTGGTGGTAAATCATCAATAATAAAAAAGAGAGTGAGAGAGAGAGAGAGAGAGGACAGATCCAGATCATTTTATGGATAAGAAATAAATTTTTTCGAGCGAAAACATTATAATTAAAGTTAATTTTAAAGGTGAAAATATTTTTAGAAAACCATTAGATAAAATATAAACCATCAAAAATACAACAATTATGAATCCTGATCTTCACATAAGGAAAGTTATTAACCTATTACTGCTCAGCACTGGATTTATCACTAATTTCGTGGTTACTCTATCTTTAATTGATTTTTTTAACTGCATTTGAAAATGCCACCAAAAAGTGCGAACGATATCAAAAGTAGAATTGAGCTGTACGCAGGTCAGCCAGTGACGCTAGAAAACATCGACACTTGGCTTGCGGCGCTTATAACAGAAGTTGGTTTACTCAAATCTACTGTGGCTGAACTGAAGGTCTCATTAACCCAGAAAGAAAACAGAATCCAGGAACTCGAGGCATCGAAATTAAATTTGTCACCCGAAAACCAATTCTTTTCCTATGCAGCCATTGCTAAGGCTAATCCAAATGAAAAACAATCGCCGGTTGAAATTGCGGTACTTGCTGCGGTCAGAAAAGAAAAGACTCGTTCACAACAAATTGAGCGCAATGTGATTATCCACGGAGTTGCAAAGAGTGGAACTGATCAAGATGCTGATAGAGATGACATAACAAAGGTTGATGAAATTTTAAACGTTTTACAAATAAAAAGAGCAGATGTTAAGAGACAAGCGCGTTTAAAGAGAAAAGATAGTGCTGTGTCATCGTCGAGTGAGAAGAGTGAGCTAATTATTCTCGAGCTCAAAAGCACCGAAGCGAAACAAAAAGCTTGCTCCAACGCCCGAAAACTACGGCAACACAGCAACATGAATGGGATTTACGTAAACGAAGACAAAACAGTGGCACAACGAGATGCAGAGAGAGTCCTTCGTAAAGAAAGAAACTCGAGAAACGATTGTCTTGGCGAGTCTGACGAAAATGGGAGGCGTTTCGGGATTGAAGATGGAAAGAAATTCTACTGGGCCATTCGCGATGGCACAGTTAGAAAAGTATTTCTTAAACCTACCTAAACGTACTCTCAACCAAAGTCTCGACTTGCCACCCCAACATCACAGTAACTCAGCTTTGCATTCTTTATATACCGCTTCCAACACATCGGATTCATCAATACTCTCATCTTCCTTGTCAAACAAATCACTTCATTTGGTCAACTCAGCATCAGTCACTAACGAAAATACCATTTCCAAATATTTCATAAATCACCTCAACCATATTACTTCATCATCAGGCTCTGGGAAGCAAAATCAAACAGTTAACGCTCGTACGAATGAACTTTCTATAAGGTGCTTCTATGCCAATGCTACCTCTTTGTTAAATAAAATGGATGAACTGAATTTTAAATTGAAAGCTCTCGTATATCCAGAACTACTATGTTTCTCTGAAACCTGGTTCCACAAAGACCTCACGCTCGAAATTCAAAACTACAGCCACTTTGTCAAATCGAGAACCAAAAAAGACAGTCACGGGGGAGTTGCCATTTACGTACGAAACGACTTCGAAGCTTCTGAAATAAACGATTTGATTCTAATAGGACACACAAGTGAACAAATATGGTGTACAGTACCAATCGGAAAAGTAAAACTCCTAATCGGATGCATCTATAGGCCACCAACTACGTCAAAATACTACTCAGAATCCATAAATGATGAGATCAATCGCTCAATAATGCGTGCGACCCAGCTAGTCAACGAAAGAAAATACGACAACCTACTGATTGTTGGTGATTTTAACATCTATTGGAACAACGACGGTGGAATTCTGAAAAATTCGGATGAAACATCTAAGAAATTTCTTGAAAATATTAATACCAACTTCTTAACACAAGCCGTTACTGAACCTACGCTTGGCGAAAATACACTTGATCTTATTTTTGTCAACGATCCTCTTTCAATCTTTGATGTTCAGCTCCACGAACCTATTAGTCTATCTGACAAGATGCATCTCCACTCTTCTCTTTACTGGGAACTTTACCTAGGAGCCAACACTCCTAGTTCTGTTCTTCTCAGACCTGCATTTGAAAAAGGCAACTATATGGAACTCAACAAATATTTTAGCAGCATTGACTGGCGATTGTTTCTGGCTGGAAAGACAACAAACGAATGTTATGATATTTTTCTGGAATACTTCGAGTTCGGCTGCAATAAGTTCATCCCAAAACGAAAATCTACTCTTCTTCAGAAATTTGATGCTAAGTGGTTCAACAAGGGGGTCGAAATTGCCATTAAAGCCAAATACAAAGCTTTTGTCGCCTGGAGAGCTGCCTCACTCTCTAAAAAAAAACTACTCAAATATCAATTCAACAAAGCTTGTCGTCTGGTGAAAAAGCAAGTCTTCAAGGCTATCATAAACTATGAGAGGTCAATTGCTGATAGTTGTAAGTCTAGTTTAAAGCCTCTATATAACTACATCAATAGTCATAAGAGGAATAAAGACAGAATAAGATCGCTAAGCCGAGCTGACGGATCACTTACAACTGACAAAAATGAAATCGTAGAAATTCTTAATGATCAGTTCTTTTCAGCTTTTGGCTCGGACAAACCCATTGAGTCTATTCCTCGGGTAGTAAGCTCAGACAAACGGTTTGAGGGAATAGACTCTTCTGTGTTTGATTCAACAGCAATTGGAAATCTTCTCAGAAAACTTGATAGGAAAAAGCCAGCGGGCACTGACAATATTCATCCTTTCATACTCTCTGAATGCTCTTCATCACTTTCACTGCCTATCTCGCTTATCTTCAACAGGTCGTATGACGAAGGTGAAATTCCAGTTTCCTGGTCTCTCGCCAACATATCTCCTATTTTTAAAAAAAAAGGGTCAAAAGTTACAGCTGTAAACTATCGTCCTGTTTCCCTAACTTCGGTGCTCTGCAAGGTGATGGAGAAGATAATCAGAAGCTCTATGCTTAAGTTTCTAGTAGACAATAATCTCATCAGTCCGAATCAACATGGATTTGTGTTCTCCAAGTCCTGCACTACAAATCTTTTAGAATCTCTTGATATCATAACATACGCAATGTCCAAACGTCACGAAGTCATCATGGTTCTTCTTGATTTTGCAAAGGCATTCGACAAAGTGTGTCACGAACATCTACTCACTAAAATTAAAGCACTTGGATTCGACGACAAAACTAACAATTGGATAAAAGCATTCCTTTCGAACAGACATCAGAGAGTGATTATGGGCACGCATGCTTCAGGCTGGAAAAAAGTCCTTAGCGGTGTGCCTCAGGGCTCTGTGCTAGGGCCTCTACTTTTTGTCATTTTCATCAACGACATGCCACTTCTGGTTCATCATTTCTGCAAGCTTTTCGCCGACGACACAAAACTCATTGCTATCATCCGCAACGCAAATGACCGATCATTGCTACAGAGGGACCTTGATATGCTAACAAAATGGTCTCACGAATGGCTCATGTGCTTTAACGAAGATAAATGTAAAGTCATGTATTTTGAAAAACGTAAGTGCAACGTTCTTAACACTGGCTTTATTGAGGACACCGAATTTTTAAACTTTCCTTTGGACGCGATGGATCCGCACCACATACACCAGAAGTTTACAATGGCCGATGCTGATGGACATTCCCACATCCTCAGCGAAACCATGGTTGAGCGTGATCTGGGCATCTACGTTGACAACAAACTAAGCTGGACGAATCAAATAGAGAACTCGAAGGCGAAAGCTTATGCGGCGCTTGCAACACTCAAGCGCACGTTCATTTACTGGACGTCTCACACATTGAAAATCCTCTTTAGCACATATGTAAGACCTCACCTTGAATACTGTGCTTCTGTGTGGAAACCTTGCAGAATAGAAGACATAATATCACTCGAATCTGTTCAACGCAATGCAACCAAATTAATTCCTCAAATTCGATCATTGCCTTATTCTGAGAGACTGGCTGCAATCGGCCTTCCTTATTTGTTTGAGAGAATGACTAGAGGAGACCTCATACAATATTTTAAAATTGTCAAGGGGTTTAACAAAGTCAATTGGGTTAACCCAAATCAACCGTTTCCTTCAGCAAGGATGGATGGACCAGCTGGTGGTATTCGTGCAAATAATGATCATCGTCTGAAACGAGAAGCCATTACAAACTATCGACCCCGTGAACACTTCTTCAGCAACAGAGTCCTGGCAATTTGGAACGTACTGCCGAACGAAATAACTTGCACCAATTCAGTTAATGCTTTCAAAAACAAGCTTGACACCTTTTTGATTGAATATTACAGAAAGGACGATTTTCATTTAAAACTTGTGAATTTATTGAACTGAATTTTCATTTTGTTTTTGTTTAGTAAGGTTCTACCATAGCCGAAGCTACTTTAATAGTAGCTGAAGACCTCGATAGGGGTCCGGCATCGCATAGCGTCAGGTGACACTATGCTGTAGAATATAAACATTATTATTATTATTATTATTAAATACATTTTACAATGGCAAGCAAGAGAAATGAGATGACAGCCAGAAATTATTTTTAAACTGCTTAAAAAATAAATAAAATAAATGAATAAAAAGATGAAAATAAATCAAAGAATAATTTTAATTAAGTCAAGAAATTACTTGAATGAATTTACCATGCTAAAGAAAGAAGAATTAACGTAATTTTTTAATAAATTCCAATTAGGCACACATAAATCACTTCCATGTTAAAACAAAAAAAACAAAATAGCAATCATATTATTATGACAATATTTTTTACTGTTTTTTTACTAAAAAAAAATAATGAACCAAAACATTGAAAACACATCAAACAAAAAAAAGTTATAGAAAAAATAAAATTAATAAGCTAATGAAATAGAGAATGCCACATCAAACCATAAAATTTGTAGAAAAAATAAATTTAAAAATAAAATTCATAAGCTAATAAAATAGAAAATGCCTCACTTTGTCCTGGGCGTCCACGTCCGACCCGGCTTTAATGAGCATCTCGATGATGTCAGCATGACCGTTCATGGCTGCATGGTGGAGAGCCAGGTTTCCTCTCTTTCACATAAAATAAATAAAGTTATTTTATAAATAAGTCCCAATTTATTTTTTTTTTATTGATAAACAGTTGAATAAATAAACAAAATAATGATAAATACTCATGGAAATAAATATTAAAATAATAATAGTAGTAATAAGCAATTCAAGTGATTGATGACTTTATTGAGCTTTAATCTCAGTGTATAAGGTCATAACTTACTCACATAATAAATAAATTTCTGTGATTATATTTGCGGTTAGATACAACTTCATGCCTCCTAAATGGTATGATATCATGATATTCATTCCATGTGCCATAATAAATTTCTGTGATTATATTAACTTTCTGCCTTCTAAATAATATACTTTAAAGTTTCTGCAATTACATTTGTCGCTGGTCTGATATAACTTTATGCCTCCTACTTAATATGATATTAAGATATTCCCTCCATGAATCACAGTTAAACAAATTGAATGTTAGAATCAAAATCTTAAAATTATTGTAGAGTAGATAAGTAAATAATTACTAACTAATAAGCATTCAAATTTAATGTTCGTCACTCACATCATCCCTGGCATCGATTTTGCACTTGGCATCTAAGAGCATCTGAACAATTTCCTTCTTACCTTGTGAGGCCACGTGGATTGGACAAGAGTTGTGCTGTAAGATGAGTAACGACTTAGCATAATAAAATTGTAAAACATTAGCATAATACATCTAATTAACATAATGTTCTTAAATAAATTAGGTTTTCTATTAAATAAAACCCAGCTTGAGTTGTTTTAAACTTAAAATGTTGAAGATAACAATTGGTAGTGTACTTAAAAAAAAAAGAATTCACATAAGCAACATTTGGCTTCAGCGATGAAAGCTAGCACAAAAATAATATAAAGTAGAAATGCTGATTTTTTTTCAAAACAAAACAGTCATTAAAAGAAATATAAAAAAAATTGTCTACTGTATATGAAATCCAGTTGACGTCGACTCCTTCCATGATATATTTCTTAACTTTGATCTTGTCACCGAAACCGCAGGCCTCCCAAAATGCTTCCTGTCTGCTGGCTGCAAGTCCCATCTTTCTTTCTTTGAAACAAAATATTATACGATAGAAAATCTCGATAGCAAGCTTAATAATGTTAAATTAATATTAAACAACATTTCTGAAAGTTAGAATAACAAGAAAAAAAGGTAGAAGGTAGACTGAGAGCAAGTAGCATGTGATATGAAAATTGAAGGAAGTTCTATTCATGCGGATCTGATTTTATTTCTCGTTCTTGGAAAAATCAATGAAAGTTCTTTGAGTCCAAGTCCATGATCATCGCTTGAGCAGTCGCTGGTTACTTTTATGACTCTCACGTACACGCACATTATTACATTATTATATCACCACTGCGACCACAGAAGATATTTGTTGTTTATGGTGTTATGGTTATGATGATGGTCTTTTGAGCTGAAGATAATTAGTAACATCTTGCACAACTAACTAAAAAAAAGAGTAACTAACTTTTTAGTGATTAGCCCTAGGTTTTTCTTTAGCTATAGACGTTGTAGTATGTAGTAGGAATGGCTTGTCAACTGGTCGAGTCTTAGTTTTAGATAGAAGAGTTCGGCCCTGATGCACTGTTGTTTTTTCTATGTTTATTTGACAACTACAAAAGTCGAATCAATAAAGATGTATAAAATTCAGTTTGCTCAATCGATCTCAATTATTTTCCAGTCAATAAGCCGGGAACACTCACCAACGTACCTTCATTAAATCCCCTACGAATCATAAAATAAAAATATTAATCGACCCGATACCAGCTCCAGATACGGAGCCTGAAAATAATACTTTTATATGTAAAAATTTCAACTTTTTTTAATTATAATTACAGAAATTCAAGCATTTCTTTAATTTTAATTAATCTTATTTTCAGACGTAATAAAGTTCAATAATGAATTCACATCAAATGGACAGATGTAACAAACTTCCGCATAGCTTTTAACCTGAAATTTTAGAAAATAAATTAATCAGAAAAATAAGTGCACAAATTTGCTATTTATAATTGCGTCTGCTAAAGCAGACTTACATATTTTTGTTCTCCTGACTGCAACTATTCTAGCAATTAACAATCATTTTTTTTAAATAAAATTAATAACATAATATAAAATACTAATTGGATAAAGCTTTAAACATTATTTTTAAAAAAATACACGCTTGAACTTTCATAGTTGAGTTAACCTTTGATTCTAAAAGCATCATCGTAGTCACACCTTCTGATTGACTGAAGCCGAGAAAAAAGGGAAAAATGAGAGCCGTCAGAGCAGTTACGAAGATCAACAGGTCAAATTAATTATTTTATGAAATGTTTTTTGTTAGGTGTATCGCTTGGTTGCTTTGTGACTTTAAAATACATGCGCTGCTTTAGTTTTTTTGTAGTTTTGTGTTTGTGGCCCTGATTTTCTTCATGTATGTTATATATTTACTAAATAACTATGATATTGTGATGAAAAGAAATCTGAACCACCTTTAATTTTCGATTTATTTGTTTTTTTCATGCTTTAAACTGTGAATGAATTTTTTAGTTACTAAGAAGCAGTTTTGTTATAGGATAGTTATTGCTATTTATTAAATTTTGCACATCCAGAACAATGAGTGCTGGTTTCCATTACAAGGCAAGCAATGAGCCAATCCTGAGCTACCTTGACCAATCACAAGAGAGGGCAGAGCTTGTCAAGAAGTTGAAGAAATACGACAGGGAAGTTCAAGATGTTCCCATCGTCATTGGCGACCAGGAGTTTAGGAGCGGAGATGTCAGGTACCAGCTGAAGGTCATTTGCTGCTTTTATTTGTTTATCAATCAATCATTGAAATTCCTATAGTGATTTTATACTGAAGTTCAAATGGGGTGGTCTGTCGTGAAACAACGGCACAAATTACAAATGTATCTTTAGGGCTTGCCAGAAAGCTGCTAATGACACTAAAGTTGTAAGAAAAAAAAAGATTGGCCACAAAAGGAAATAAAAAATTTGGCTTATGCAAATATACTTGAAAGATAATCTAATAATTATTATAAAATATTTTTATCGTGTTGACAGTTTTTATGCTGAATATTATATTGGCACTAGCTATTAGAATTTCATATATTTTTGTTTCAGCCCCACAATCACCAAAGTCAACTTGCAAAGTTTTATTATGCCGATCAAGTGAGTCAGTTTTTTCGTTATCGATTCAATTTGAGCTTTACTAATTTATGTACTATTTTGTTAATTGAAAAAAGATACAAGCATGGTTTTAAACTATTTTGCTAAATGTTTTCTATTCCTGACCCAAATGGCCATATTTCACTACCAGACTACCAACTAATTATTATTTTTTATTATTTTTTTTTTTTTTGCTTAAGGCTTTACTGAAACAAGCCATCGATACGAGTCAGAAAGCGCTGAAAGATTGGGAATTAATTCCCCTTGAAAAGAGATCAGAGATTTTCATAAAAGCAGCAGACCTTGTAAGGGGCAAGTACCGGATGGACCTGGTAGCAACCACGATGCTGGGGCAAGGCAAGACCATCGTCCAAGCAGAGATCGATGCAGCATGCGAACTGGCTGATTTCTACTCGTTTAATGTTCAATGGGCACTAGTTGGTGACTTGTTGTTGGCTTCTGTTGTCTGAAACTTTTTGACTGCTTCTGTTGATTGAATTGATCGATCAGTTGATTTATTGGTTTTAATAAATTATTTAACAACTTTATAGCTAGGTCATTAATAGTGATTTTAATTATTAAATTTGTTTTCAAATGTTGTTTTCATTTTTTTTAAGGAATCAAAACAGTGGCAACCAATAAGCGTTGGCCATGCAGTGAACTCTCTGGAATGGAGGGCTGTGGAGGTTCGATTTGTTATATTTTGTCTTGTTTGTGATATTTTAATAATTATTTTTTTTTATTGTTTTATCTCGTTTATCTATTTGATTAAATAATTGAGTTATTGGATTTAATTATTGTCCAGCTAGAATCGGTCATGATGTTAAGCGATGATTCTAATAACCGAAAATTGATGTTGCGTGATTGTTTAGTTTTTTTATTCGGTTTTTATTTCGATACTGCGGTTGATTTTAATAACCAGTGATTACATTAAATGGTACCTGTTGTGTTTAAGTAATGAGTTTATTCATTCTAATAACTTATCAATGCATTCATTCATCCATCCATTTATCCATGCAGTTGTTTATATTATCATTAATTATTTTTACTTATTTGTTTGTTTGTTTGTTTGTTTGTTTGTGCTAATGTCTTGTCTTTTATGAAATTGAGATTAATATTTGTAATTTATTTTTTTTACAGGGCTTCTGGGCAGCAATTTCTCCCTTCAACTTTACCGCCATTGGAGGGCACCTTGCTGGAGCACCTGCTTTTATGGTTCGTTTATTTGTTCATTTGTAATCATTTATATAAATTGTCGTTTTTAATAATAATAATTATAATAATAATAATAATAATAATAATAATAATAATAATAATAATAATAATAATAATAATAATATTTACAAAGCAACAGTTTTAAGCTCATTGTTTTTATTCTGAGTTATCCTCATCAATATTCGTTTTCTAAACTGGTTTTCCATGATTATCTAATGCTGGTGGATGTTTTTTTCCATGTTAAACTTTTCCACAATTCACAGTTCGGTTATAACACCAACTTCGCACGGTCAATCAAATTTAAGTCTTCAAAAAAGTTTTTGTTCAAATTTATTTCTTCATGAAATATTTTCATAAAGGGAAATACGGTGTTGTGGAAACCCTCTGACACAGCCGTCCTTTCCAACTTTCTCGTATTCAAACTCCTCAGAGAGGCTGGTGTTCCGCCAGGTGTCATCAACTTTGTTCCCTCAGATGGTCCAGTGTTTGGCGAGGTCATAACCTCTTCGCCACACCTGGCTGGTGTAAACTTTACAGGAGGCTCTAAGTTTGTAAATGAATTAATATAATGATTTAATTAGTTTATTTATAAACTTCTTGGCTAATTGATTTATTTATTTATTTATATATTTTATTATAGTTCAATAAAAAATATATATATAAATAGCTAAATACATCAAAGTAGCCAATAAGTCAATAAATAAATTAGTTCAATAATTATACTCATGTGTTTGCTGGTTGGTTCGTTGATTCAGGGCCGTCGAGAGATGGGAGCAAAAGGGGCAAATGCACAGGGGCCCGGAGCTGTGCAAAGGGCCCGGCCATTGCATCAAATTTGTCAACAGACATAGAAATACCAGAACAAAGAGTTTAAAAAAGAAAAGTATTTTTTGATGAAATTTCTGAAGCAAACAACGGGCAAAAAATTGATAAAAATGAAGCGATCAAATTTAAAGTTGATGTTTTTTACAGACTTGTTGATTGCGTTATTGGCGGATTAACACAGAGCTTTTCTATAGCCCAATCTATCAGCAATACATTCAGTTTTCTGTGGTTATTTTTGGAACTTTCAGATTCACAAATTGAACAAATCTGCAGAGCTTTTTGTACAGAATACGAAATGACGTTTCCTTGGATATAATTGATGAAATAAAGCACCTAAAAGCAATTTTCAAATCAAATTTTGGACAAGAATATTTACATTTTCTTAGGCACTACCGTCTGGCTTTCAGGGGGGCCCCGTATACATCAGCATAGGGGCCCGCAATGGTCTCTCGACGGCCCTGGGTTGATTTATTTACTTATTGCCTTATGTATCATGCTTTGTGAGTTGTTTACTTTGTCTGAAATTCAAGACCAGTAATGTTGATTTAATCTGACTGTGTTTTTTTACTAGAGTGCAGCACTGAAATGACTTTTCTTTCAGCAAAGTTTAGTGTTGTTTTTAGTAAAATGTAATAATAATGTTTCGTAGGACATTCGAGACGATATGGTCCAGCATTGGAAAGAACATTTCCAATTACAGAACGTTTCCCAGAATCATCGGAGGTAGGCATTCATTGAAGATCGTTATATTATTTCATTCATTGACGATGCTGCTAAGCAGGTTAAAAGAAAATGATCTTATAATAGAATTAGCAAATAGTTCGTTTTGTCGCATACCGTCGGCATTGTTAAGCATGAAATATCGATGCTTAAATGATATCAGCTGTCTTTTAAATGATGTACGTGCTGAATAAATACAACGACACGTGACTACAGAGTTTGCACGATTTTTAAATTTCAGAGTGTGGGGGTAAGAACTACCACCTGGTCCATCCGTCCTCCGCTAAAGACGACAAATCGATCGAACACATCGTCAACTGCACCGTCCGCTCTGCTTTTGAGTATTCCGGCCAAAAGTGTTCCGCCTGCTCTAGGCTCTACGTACCTGCCTCTGCATACGAGCCCATCAGAGACTTGCTGGTTGCCACAACGACTAAGCTAAAGCTGGGCTCCCCTCTTGAGGCTGATACTTTCCTATCGGCTGTCATTGACAAGAGGGTTAGTCGTGGGGTGTTTGTGTGCGATGATTTTTGTTGTAGAATGTTGCGCTTGTTCTTAGTGCCACCAATTTTTTAGTCTTTCGACAAGATCAAAAGTTACGTCGACATGGCTGGCGATTCCCCTTCCCTCAAGGTCTTGAAAGGTGGAAAATGCGATGACAGGTTCTTATTTTAATTTTTTTAATTGAATGATGCATAAGAAAAATAATCAATATTATCTATTTTTACACACTTTTACTTAACTTGACTTCTCTGTCTGTCTGTCGTCAAATTTTGCAATCGATTTTAAACTAACTTCCCGATCATCTAGAGACTTAAAAATTTAAACATACCTCTGAACAGATTAACAATGCATTCTATCAAATTTTCGGATTGATTGGACAAAATTTAATTAAACAATTATTTTTGTTATTTTTGTCGAGCTATTTATTGTCTATGCTAATATGCTCGTTGTTTATGTAACAGAATGTGGCCTACACAATCGATTATATAAAACAAATGTTTTTAAAAAACTTTGTTTTTTGATTCACTTGTTAAAAATAGAATTTTAAAAATAAGTAATTTTAATTAAACGATGTTATGAGAAAAAGAAATTCATTAATAGAAATAAATTTATTAATGTTTTTTTAAAATAATGAATTTAAAATTTAATAATTTGATTCGTAACTCAGAGTCGGGTACTATATAGAGCCGACCATCATCGAAACAACAGACCCGTTGCACACGATTATGAAAGAAGTAAATACTATTATATTTCATTGCTGTGCTGTGTGTGTGTATGTATGTGTGCGTGGTTATATTTAATTAAAAATAATAATCTTCGATACAATTTTAAGTTTTTGTTTTTAATTAAGTTTTCAAATTAATAATCCTAATTACATTTTAAAGTAATAATTAGTTCTAGATTTTGAAATGACTGATATAACCATCCAATAACCATTTTTAAAAGAAGTACTTTTTGACTTTGTTTTTCTAATATTTCGGTTTCATTTTCTTCTCTTTGCTCTGCGGTCCACATTCGCAAGCTTGCAATAAATAATTAAAATTGATTTGTTAATTGTTATCGACCCAGAGTTCTGTCTGATGTTTTCATTCCTTTTTTCTAAAAAGAGACTTTCATTTATTATTATTATCATTATTTAATAGTATTAAATCGTCTTATTATAAATGTTCATTTTATCGTATATAAGTATAACTTTAAGTGTTTTCAACTAAATGAAGGAAATATTTGGACCGGTTCTGACCGTGTACTCGTACAAAGATGAAGATTTTGACGAGATCATCGACATGATCGACACGACTACTCCGTACGCTCTGACGGGAGCCATTTTCTGCGATGATCTGTGAGTTTACAGATTGTTGTATCATATTCTTCTGCGATGATCCGTGAGTTTACAGATTACATGATCAGTGAGCTACAAGTTGTTGTATCATTTCGGACAACGCCTAAGATAGATAAATGGTTGATGCTGTGATGATATTCCATGCAAAGCATGCAAATAAGAAATGTTTGTTAGGAGTTTGAAGTGGCAATTCTCAGTGAGAGATTATATGGAATTAATAAAGTTATAACTTTTAGTTCTTTTAGTGTAGGCATCTTAATAGGCTTTTGTGATAATGATAAAATGGAGTGTTATATTTTTAATCTTCATTGACTAGTAATCTACTTGCTACTTGCTACTATCAGGGAGGTCCTGGCAAAGGCGAAGACGTCGCTGCGACACAGCTCTGGAAACTTCTACGTCAACGACAAGTCAACTGGCGCTGTGGTGGCACAGCAACCGTTCGGAGGATCAAGGAAATCAGGTGACATCATCATCATCGTCATCATCATCATCATCATCATCGTCATCATCATCATCGGGGTTTCCTTTCCAGTCGTCGTTATAAATGTTATGAATTAAAAAAAAATTGATTATTAATTTTTTTTTCATATTCAAAGGAGGAATGGGGGTCAATATGTTTTGCGTGTCTTTGGATTAATAGAAAAAAAACAATTTTTTTTGTTTCAATGAATTTAAATGCAGGTTGGTGCGATTTTTTTGTTGGTTTAATTATTTTTTTAAATTCGTCCAGGTACCAACGACAAAGCAGGGAACCCGCAGTACATCATGAGATTTGTCAACATGCTCTCTGTTAAAACGCAGAACGAGAAACTGGACAGAGTCGATTACGACTACATGAGGCAACCCCTCAAGTTTTGAGTCGTTTGCCGATTTTTATGATGATGTTGATGATGTACTGGTGGAGGGGATGATAGTGATGTTGTTGATGATGATGATGATGATGATGATGATGATGATGATGATGATGATGATGATGATGATGATGCTGATGTTTAAGTATTTTTTGAGTGTTTTTTGTGTCAGGATCTGAAGATATTGTTGCAGCAATTGTTTTATATCATCTGGATACTGGCATTAAATGTGTTGTGTTTATATGCACGTGTGTGTGTGTGTGTGTGTGTGTGTGTGTGTGTGTGTGTGTGTGTGTGTGTGTGTGTGTGTGTGTGTGTGTGTGTGTGTGTGTGTGTGTGTGTGTGTGTGTGTGTGTGTGTGTGAGAGAGGGGGTTTGTGTGTGTAGTGATGTGAGAGGGGGTTTGTGTGTGTAGTGATGTGAGAGGGGGTTTGTGTGTGTGAGAGGGGGTTTTCATATCTGTAGATTGAATGAAATAAAGAAAAGATTTTGTCTTCTAAAGCATCAAGTTAAGTCATCAAATAAAAGATCAATTTAATTATTTAATGTTGTTTATTCGTTTGCGATTTTTTTTCTCAAAATGGTCTTGTTTTCTTCATTTTTTAATCGTGCATAATTTTTCTTTTCAGAATATTATTGTAATCGCTCAAAGTTCCGAGTTTAGCGATGTATATTAGTAGTTACAGTCGTGCTAACGACCAAAAATGGTAATTTGAACCACCAAATGATGTGGAGTTTCATTTCTATTTTTTTATAACAGTTCTCTGAATCTGTGCATTAAATCAATATTCTTATTCAATATTAAATCTGTATTCTTTGTGATGTACTGTTTCGTTTGTCTCCTGGTGCTTATTCGAAAAAGACTTACTTGATCTTTTCCAGTCTGACTTTTCTTAAAACCATAGGATCAGGGACCAAAACACGTTGCCTTTCTTTTCTCGTCTGACTTCTTGAACTTGTTATTTTATATTATCGCTGCTGTTTAGTTTTATTGCAGATAATTTTTCCAACCCACCTACTCTGTTTTTCATATTATATTTTGTGTCGAGTAGCTAACAGCTAGCTAGCTAGCCATCTAGCTACCAGCTGTTTGTTGGTATTTAAATTAGATGGTTGTTTTCCTGATCTTATTATTAAACTTTGTTATGTTTTTTTTTTATCTCATTTTTGATGTGAAAGACCAATTTTGTATCAACATCCACCAGGCTTTATCACTCTGTGTATTTTGTTTATGCTGCTTGGTCTATCAGTTAATTTGCATATTGATTTTTTTTATCATTCAATCATTTATGTTTCTCGTGGCAGCTTTTCAAAAGCAAGTGAAACTGCCAGATCGGGTCCACATCTACTCTAGCAGCTCTAACTGCTATGATTGACGTTCGAAAATGTTATAAAAAATTATTTGTTTTGTTCTGGGAAAGTGGAATATAGTTAGTTTGCAATTTTTAACTTTTAAAATAGTTGTAAAGATATGCCTTATAATCAATTTTAAAGTGTTTATTATAACTTTTCTTCGATATTATATCACTAATTCCTTCTCTGTTTTCAAATATTGTAACCATTTTAAAAAGTATAGAATAGAATGAATAGATACATATTTTTTTAGCTTGCGTCTGTTATTGCGATTGGAAGATTTGGTCATAACTCATAGATCTGTGCACTAGTAATTATATTTTGCGAAAAATCACTTTTAATTCTGTTCACAATTCCAAATTTTTCGATGTTGTTGTGTTTTTTAAGAGAATTAGAGAGAAGTCCTCGTCGAGTGCTGGCTGCAATGGCCGCCGTACAAAACAAACGTCCAGCAAGCAGAACAAAAGATCAAAAATTTCCGGTTGAGATTGATCGCTTCCGGATGAGAAATGACCGTTGACGATTTAAATAGACTTAAGCATGCGGTTTTTTTAACTACCGTCGTAGAGGGTTCGTTTTTTTTTTTTTTTAATAAAGGGGTCAATGATATCGGGTATATTTCGCTCGGGTCCGTGCCACGACTTCAGTCAGTGTGTGCCTGTTTCTAGTCAACCAGGCGTATCGCGTTTCACATCGTCGCTCACATCGCTATTATAGGATATAGGTATAGCAGCAGGCTTATTAAAAAGAAGACAAACGTTTTCGCTCTTCACACTCTTAAGCAGTGAAAAAAAACAATCCCTAGATAAAAAAAAAAAGAATTGTTTATGAACTACTTTTTTTTATATTTTCGATTGCCAGATAGCGGACGACCAACCGTCTTGTTTATCTACAACGCCAGCCGAGCAAGATCCGAAAATGCCACACAGCTACTACTCGACACGCTGCTTATTCGCGGCGACTGCTGATGGGGTCCCTTTTACAGGACGCAATAAATATACAGCAAAATGGAGTAGGAGCGAGGGAGGATTGATTTTATTTTATACGATGAGCGCCCACGTCAATTCAGCCATGACATTACTTTTGAGTGTTAAGAATTTTAAAAATTAACTGTATATAGGTATAGGTATATTCATTGAAAATGAAAACACAATAATAACGTCTAAAAATCAGACGAGCACACTATGATATGTAGGATATATCAGTAGTCTGAAGTGAAGTTCCCGAGACCGCAGTGAAACGAAAGCTTGAGTGGTTCTCAATTATTAATAACCCCTCTTTGCCATCAACCCACTCTTTCTCTCTCATTTTGTGGTTTGCAAATCGAGCACGAAATTGTTTTCGTTAAGGTGAGCTCAGTTGTTTTCGAAAGTGCGTCCTGTTGTTCTGTCCTTTATATGAACTAAAAGATATCGACTTTTCTATCAAACCTAGTATTCACGAGATTTCGAAGGCGGGGCTAGCTGGATTTCCAGCGTTGATTGGGGCTTAAAAATAGGTTCGGAACCTGGTTTTTACTTTCTCATAGAGAGCTTTAGCGAGCGGATATTCAGCGAATTACTGAAGTTGGCCACATTCTAGTCAGGTCTTTAACCCCTCATCCAATCCTTAATAATATGTAAC
Organism: Erpobdella octoculata; assembly: GCA_963978895.1. NCBI lineage: Eukaryota > Metazoa > Annelida > Clitellata > Hirudinida > Erpobdellidae > Erpobdella > Erpobdella octoculata. The sequence goes on along the minus strand of OZ022247.1, from coordinate 22,312,363 downwards.
AACATTGGCTAGATCGACCTATGCTCAGAGTTATACAAGTCTAAAAATAACATATGCTGTTCCTCTTTCTTTTAAATCCTTTTTCTCACCATCTCTCTCACATAAAACGAAGGTGCCTAGTTATTATAAAATATTCCGAAATGAACACAACACAGGCAAAGCGTTGAAATTATCATATGCGAAGGACGCCGGTTCGTTGCTGTTGGTTACGTCACAGTAGAGCTAGGCGTGTTTATTTTAAATGGGCTCGCGCAGTGACCTTGATTTTCATTCTGTTTTCGCTCCTAGGCGGCTGTTGATACCGTCGGTATATATCCTACTGCAAAATTTTCCTAATAATGTTTATTCAAAAAATGTAGGAGTTTTTATAGCATAGCCGGGCTTGTTAGACGTTTGCTCGTTAGTGTCGTTTTGCAAAATATTCTGAATTAAAAAAAAGAGTTTGATCGAGGAGGGCATCTCTGATGATCTGGTTTGCAGTGGTAACCGATTTAACTTTTTTTTTTAAATTAATATTCTTACGTGTGTTTATAATAAATTTTCAGTTTTAAATTAAAAGTCCGTGTTGTATATTACATATGGCGTCTGAGTGTAATTTTGTTGTCTTTTTTTTTATTGCATGAAATTATTAGTTTAGTAGTCTTTAGTCAGTCCTAGTCTAGTCAATCTAGTCTTAGTTGTTGAACTTTGCAGATGGAAAAGGATGATGCTGAATCTATCATTTACTCATTGCTGTTCTCGTGGAAAAGTTCAATGGATTTTTTTGAAAAAAGTTGATTCCGGATGCACACACAAGACAAAACTAACGGAGCAAGCTGGCGGCAATTTTTCTTCGCCGTCGTCGTCACGTACCGACTGTTCATCTACTCAGAACTGCAGGGTTTATCAGTTGGCTTTCGATATTAGCTTCATTTAAGGATAGAAAATAATATTTTTATTATAATCAGCAGGCCACATGCCAACTGCTTTTTCTTCTTCTGTCACTGGAAAATATAAGTATGCTTTGGTCGGTCGCTTAAAACGTCTGCCCTGCAAATTTTAAATACATTCTGTAATGCATTCTCATTTCATCAATATTTCTCGAAAGCCTTATTAAACAGTGAAGAAAGTTTAACCCAAAATATTTTAATAATAGTTATATCTACAGGCAGACCATACGATTAGCTAAGTTATAATATAATGCTAATGTTTGGGCCTTATCGTTGTTTTGTTACATTTCGTTCATGTGTGGATGGCACGCCCGGTGACCACATGTACAGAAATCAATTTCTATTTATAGTCTCTGTTTCACCAAGGTCACCATCATCATCATCATCATCATCGTTGTCATCACCACCATTACCAGTCAATTGCCCAGTACTAATTGCTGCTGTTGATAACAACTTAATAAGTCGCCTAAGCTAAAGATTCTTAAGAAAATTTACAGCATCATAATAGTATCCTCTGCGTAACAACTCGGGCGCTCATTCTGCTGCATCTCGTGTTGCTGTTGGGACTGGGACGTGCCGTTTCAGATCGTCGTGGTACAATAATAATTATCCAGCTATTATTATTATTATTATTATTATTATTATTATTATTATTATTATTATTATTGTTATTATTATTATTGCTATTGCTATTATTATTATAGATTTAATTTATTTAAATATGCATGCAGCTATTGTGTTAGATCTAGAATCCAGCTGATTTTAAAATGACCACAGATTATTATTATTATTATTATTATAAATGGTAAATGGAAAGCTATAATAATGTGAATAGTAATAATTAATAACATTTATACTACTTTGAAAGTCAAGAGATCATCATCATTTTTTGTCTTTGATGTCGACTACACATTAACTAATTTTATTAGAACCTGCTCTTTTCTTTGTAGTATAATTTTTTATCTATGTTCTTGATTTTTTAGATTCTGGGTTAATGTCTCTCTCTCTCTCTTTCTCCCTCTTTCTCTCAGATAGTAATGGGTAACAAACAAGCTACACTTTATGGCATACAGAAATCGTTTGAATACGCTTTCATAAGCACTTCAGACTGTTGAAGTTGAGATCAGAAGGAAAGCTTTCGATCTAAAGGATTGTCTTTGATTTGTTATGGTATTAAATAAATGAATGAATAAATTAAATGATAAAAAAAAATAAAAAAACGATAAATATGGAGCGAAAATGAAGCTCGTGTGTGTGCGCTTGTTTGTTTGAGACTTGATATATCTGATGTCTCACGTGTTATACACACACACATGTTGATTTTATGCTTTACGCCTCTGTTTTCTTGTCATCTTTTAAAAATCTGGATTTCTAAACTACACCCTTTCCATATTTCTCTCTCCGCATAGCAAATATGTGTTCCGAACTGTTTCATGTCTTATCGGTTTGCATGAGTAGTTTAGTATAAGAGAGAAGTTAGTTTATGAGCTTTGAGGCATATTTTGTGTGGATCAAATTTCTAGAAATTCTTTCACACATTTATTACACTCTTTTACAGTACACGTGTTTCATTTTTTCTCACGTGCTATATTCTTTCAGACACGTGTTGCATTCGTTCACACGTCTTGTATTCCTTCAGACACCTATTATACTTATACTCCTTCAGACACCTATTATATTCATTCTTTCGTAAAGGTTAATTTCAGACAATATTTACCCATTTAAAGTCTGCTTTTCTTTGAATCTTTTTTTCTTATTCTTCTGAGTAGGCTCCGATAATTAACTCAACTTAAGTTTACCTGGCTCATTCTATCCAATTTGCGGACGCGTTCGTTTTCAGTTGTAGATAATAACTATTTAATAATCTATTTATTCGACATTGGGCTTGCGTAGGTGTAGGCATCAACATTTTCTCATTAATTCTCTTAATTATACATACATATATATATATATATATTATTTTTTTTATTGCTTAGCAGGATCTGGGGGCATTATATGAAAATAAAAATAATCAAGTCTTGTCTTATCGGTGTCCGTTCCTTCTTCTGTCTACGCTTTTTTTAAATTCTAATTTCAGCCGATTTGTCGGAGAGGATGTCTGTATATAAAAGCAAGACTGGCTTCTTTTTTTTTATTACAGCTTTGAGGTTATAATGCTGCGACAACACAACAGCTTATCTTATACTTACTTACCCAGCTATTAATCATCTTCTTTTTTTTATTTATATTTAACTTGATTGGTTAATTTTTTGTTTTCAGCTTACATATTCATCTCTTGCCTGATACTTATTAGTTTATGCATACAAGTGAATTTGATTATCATAAACTTTGTTCACAAAGTGTTTCATTTCTAACTATACTTATCTTTCTATTATCTCCTATTTTTCCCTATCTCGATATATTTTAAAAGAACTTTGAGTCGAGTAGTTTTAACTATGTAAATAACCAATTTTGTAATAACCTTGGTAACGTAGCTAGACCAAAAAAAAAAAGATGTTCAAAAAACATTCTGTATTGATGCACGTAAGCAGACGATTTTTGTGTAGACGATTTTTCGATATATTGTTAAGTGGTTTGTGGTTGTTATGCTTTACTTTTAACAGTTATAGCTTCTGTTGTTTGCTTGATTGTTACTTATAAGAAATATTTTGCTGATATATCTGCAGATGACACCAGCTTATTGTTGGAAGTGTTTGAAGTTCTCCTTTGTTTTTGTGTTTTTTTTTATAAATTTTATTTCTTAGTCTGAAAGTTGATGCGCGCGAAAATTAGGAAATTTCTCAAAGATAGGAATTTTTCAAATATTTTAAAGAAAGAACGAATTTATGCAAATTGTTTTCTGGCGAATCAGAAACGTTGTTTTCGAATGCCGCTTTATTTAATAATTGGTTTATTTTGTTGTTTTAATTGGACTTGGAAAATTCCCTGCAAAAGATTGCCTGCTTTTGTTTTAGAAATGTAAGACTTTCAGTCGGAGGTGATTACAAATTTATTTCTTAATAAATCTTTAAAATGGATCTATTTTTCACTAAATTCTCTATCCACGTTCTTCTATACGAGTGCTTTTTAGGAAATTCCACTTTTTATTATAAAACTAAAAAAATGTTGTTGTTATTGTTTGCCTTATAGATTAGTGCTCTATCATTTGGTCATGAGTGTATATATTTGCACACACACACATTATATATATATATATATATATATATATATATATATATATATATATATATATATATATATATATATATATATATATATATATATATATATATACATATTATACATGTATATGCGTGATAGTGGGTGAAATGTTAAACATCGTGATATGTTAGTACTTATATATAGATACCCTCACGTGTATTTCTGATTTGCAAATTGTTTTAATTTAATATTCTGATTGTTGTTTACACTTTAGCGGTGTTCTGTCATATTTATTGATGAAGTTATCCTATTTACTTAACCGTTCATGTTTTTTTTTTTAAATTCTCTCGAGTTTCTGCATTGTACATTCTCGTTATTCACAGCTTTTCTGACCGAAATTGCCATCCAGTTTGCGCTGCACCTTTTTTTCTATCTATCGTAAATACGCAACAAATTTTCAAATATTTTTTTTTTGTTACTCAAAAAGAAGTACCTTAATTCTTGCACACCGGTTTACGACTCCTGGAAATTTTTTCTCCGCTGGAAAGAAAGCGAAGCTGCGCTCTCGGTTTATTAATTTTACAGATCTGTACCTTCTGAGAATATTTTAGAGAAGAAACATTTGACTGATAAAAAAAAAACCTTTTAATATTCATTTACGATGTACACGCGCCAAGTGCGTCGTTGCCGTGGTAGTCTGGAAGAAGATGTACATACGTTTATAGTTACGCGACAGCCTCGTTGAAAGTATCGATGAGACGATCCCCCCGTTGGTGGTTTTTTTTCCTGATTTTCTTTTCAGGTTCCTAATCTAAATATTATAATTACTATTATTGTTGTTGTTGTTGAATGTAATGCATTGTTCAGCAGCTGACCAACTTGATAATGTACAGAAGAAAAACTTTTTATTACTACGCGTTTAATTACTTACCTTTCACCAATACTTGTTTATTTATTAATTTGTTCTTTTTATTTTTTTCTTTGCATCGGAATTAGTTATCAATTTGTTTATAAATGTATACATTATTAATATATATATATATGTATATATATATATGTATATGTATATATATATATATATATATATATATATATATATATATATATATATATATATATATATATATATATATATATATATATTATATACGCATATAGGTAGTGAGTTTTGTTTTTCTCATTTTCTTTGTTCAACTTTTAAATGTACATAAGGCACAAAATAGTTACAAGCTTGCTGAAGTTACATTTATAATGTAGACACACACCACTGCTCTTTGCAGTTTTCATGATTATTTTGTATAAGTCCTTTCGTAAGATAAATAATAATTGATTGTTCATTTGTTCGGCCTGGAAAAGAAAAGAGACGGATCGTTAGAAACTGCTTTATGTTAATCTGTAAATCCATTCGATTGTTGATCAGTATCTTGTTATGACAAATTGCATATGAATAAATAGTACACTTCTAACAACTGGCTTTCTTATTCAAATTTACTTTTGACTTGATTTACGATCGATAAGCTTACTTGCATAAAAAAATTCAATTATTTGATAGTGCAAGCTATAGGCTTGACGGTTTAGCTGTTGGTCTTCGTGTGTCTTTTCACACAAGTACTAAAAGATGTGTGTTATTGCAATGTGAAGCAAATCTACCTGAGGTTTAACCAGTCAATAGAAAGAGCTGTTCTTCGGCTTCCCACTCTTTTTAAATAAAATTAGATTGCTAACCATCAATTTTCTTGTCACCTACTCTGTCATGAATTGGATGTGGCCTCATGAAAAATTCCTTCAAATAATAAAGAAGTTGATTAAATTACATTTAAGAAAAGAAACTATAAGCCATCACCAAAATGCTATTTAAACCACAGTGCTGATTACAATTACATGTTTTTGGAGAAAAATTTTAAAAATAAAGTACATCTCTAGCAGAACCCTCGTTAATCTGTAAAAATGAAAACGTATGTATAGCTTGATATGAGGTCAAGATTGTTGACAGTAATACAGCTCAAGTCACGAGATAGTTTGTTATTTCTTATTATATAGATAGGCGTGTGTGCGCATTGCAAACAGTTAAAGTGCTGATTTAATACATCTAAGTTTGGAGTCAATGTGGACATGAGAAATGACTGGGAATAATTGGACGCTGGTATGGATAATAATATATGTGTTTCTGAAGCTTCATATGTGTAGTTGTAGCTGTAGCAATAGTAATACGGCAATTGAAAAGTCATATCGTCTCGTGATTACTACATGGAACTTGCCCCTTGCCTCGGAAACAGGTCGCTTCCGTTACTACTACGTTGGGGGGGGATTGATATGGCTGGTATGCTAGTAACTAACTAACTTATATGTGTTAGTCTTAGTCTGTATGTACAATTAACACTAATTAACAGTTAGTTGTACATACATAGTCTGTATGTACAATTAACACTAATTAACAGTTAGTTGTACATACATAGTCTGTATGTACAATTAACACTAATTAACAGTTAGTTGTACATACATAGTCTGTATGTACAATTAACACTAATTAACAGTTAGTTGTACATACATACTAACAACACACTAAGACTAGGTTATATTATAGTGGTGCTGTATTCACTATCTTTAGTAAGTACAAGTTGTACTTTTTTATTTATTTTTTATTTATTTATTTATTTTATTTTTGTTTTCTCTTTCACACGCCTTTTCCAAGACAAGTCTCGCTCAAAGGCGAGAAAGGGTACTTGCAGAGGCAGCCATTTATAGGCGCCTACCCTTTTAGCAATGCGAGTGAACTCCTTGCTTAAGGGAGTTACGCTGGTGACGCCGGCGAGGTTCGAACTGCCGACCTAACGAGCGACAGGCGAACGCTCTACCGCTCTGCCACCAGCGTACTTACTTTTCCCTATTTGATTGCTACCTATTTATTACCATTACAAACATATAAAGTTATTCAGTCACACAACTGAACTCACATGGATGTGAAGTAATAAATAACTTGTGGGTCTCTAGAAATTCTGAGGCATACAATTGGATTCAAGTACCCATAATATTCTATTTATGCCTAAAATTATCAAAAACAGCATGGAAAGTTCTAGAAGGAAATGGAACTGCCATTGATGCAGTAGTTGAGGGATGCAGCTTTTGTGAAGTGAACCAGTGCAGAATGACAGTGGGCTACGGGGGATGTCCGAGCGAGTCTGGAGAGACGACGTTGGATGCACTCATCGTGGACGGGTTAGTCATGAAGTTTTTGGCTGTTGGCCGATGTCTTCTGTTTCTCAACAAATTAGAGTTGTCTGTATTCTTTAACTTTAACAAAATATGATTTAAGCAAGCTACGAAGAAGCAAGGCTTTACGCTTTAACATGGCTTAATAGTCTCCATTACATTTTCTTCAAAGTTTAAATAGCTTTCATTTAACATTTAAATTAATCCACAATTAATCAGTACAACAATGAATGTGGGAGCTGTGGGAAATTTGAGGGAGATAAAAGAAGCAATTGCTGTGGCTAAGCACGTCCTTCTTAACACCGAACACTCTCTACTTGTTGGCGATGCTGGTCGGCCGTTTTTCTTCTTCTCCATAAAAATTAATTTTTGCAAGTTCTTGTTCAATAAAATGTTCAATGTTTTATAGTCAGCTTGGAAAATTGAATTACTGATTTTTAGTTGAATAACATTATTGTCATGAATTGTAACTGCTTTTTTTTTATCTAGCAACTGAGTTTGCAGTTTCTATGGGTTTCAAAAGAACCAGTTTGAGCACTAATTACTCTTTAAACATGTGGAAGAATTGGATCAACAGCAACTGTCAGCCAAATTTTTGGAAAGTTAGTTTTTCTAGATTTTTTTCTAAGTACTTCTTAATGCAAAGATTTGTGGTCTTGCTTGTGTACTTTTAATTAGTTTCTTTTGTAGCTTGTCTGCTTAGGAGGAATTTTATAGCCACACAAGAATCATTTTTTTTCAAATTCTGTTTTTTATTTATTTATGTAAAACTTTTTTTAATTTGGGAAAAACAGTTTTTCATGGTCTGCAAATTTTTTGTTGCTAGAGTTGTTTTCATCTGTATAGAACCATCCAGTGCTTATGTTCGTGGATACTTTAAGCAGTACAATGTAAAATGTCACAATTCTTGTACTGGCAAAGACGACGTTCGTGGAGCTAACTAAACGGAGCTATTTATTTCTCCTAAGGAGGTGACTCCGAACCCAAAGTTGTTCTGCGGTCCCTACAAACCAATCGAAAGCTGTGAAGATGATCTCTGTGCACAAAAAGGGAAACACAGGTTTATTTTTTTAATGTTTATCAAGATGTTATGAAACGTTTCTAATATATTATTTATTAGTGTTTATGCTTTGTTTTAATAGTAACTTTACTTGTTTTTCTTTAAGTAATTTTTGTTTTACTTGAATATATGACTTGATCTGAATTATATAACTCCTCCAACCGCCACAGACCTAGCTCAAACAAAGAAAACCACGATACCATTGGAATTGTTGCTATGGACACGAACGGCAACATTGCCGCAGGAACTTCCACGAACGGATTGGCCTTTAAAATTCCTGGGTTAGTTGCTGTTGATACGTAAAAAACAAACCAGTCTTACTTGTGTTTGTACACAGTTGGGGCATTCCTTTGCTATCATCTCTCAGTAGTCTGCTGTCGTAGTTTTGTGTTCCTCATTCATGCCTGCAAATGTGAGGGAGCACTAAATATGGCTGTCTTTGATGGTTATTCGTTGATGATTCTGCTCACCAGGATGCTGAGAAGTAGTGGTGATAAGGTATTCACTGCTATATTTTCCAGTTTTTGGAGAAAACATATTTGGGTAATATGTTTTAATTAAGTAAAAACAAAGACCAGTGACATATCTAGCAATCAAAGTGCCTACTGTAGGTCAAAAGCAATATTTTGGCATGTATAAAGGAGTTTGAGCAAATTTTTAAAACTTCATTGTAGTGCTTCCATCTCTAAAGCAGCTGCATTAGCTGCATCTTTTTTTACACCTCTGACAGAAATGCAGCTCAGCTAGTTTTTAGGTTTTCATTGCTAGCTGATCTTATGATCATAACAGAATCCATTTTTATTAAAATCTATATTTTATTTTCTTCAGGAGGGTCGGGGACTCTCCCATCCCTGGCTCGGGTGGGTATGCTGACACAGAAATAGGAGGGGCCGCTGCTACTGGAAATGGTGACATTCTCATGAGATTTATGCCAAGGTTATTTAAAATGTTATGAAACTATCTTTTTTTGTGTTAGATAAATACTTATTTTTAGTTGTGCTACTAATGGTTTTTATCTCGTAGAAAGTAGAGACTCCTGCAAACGTAATACGATTGTTTATTGTTAAATTACATTGACGTTATTAATGTTCTATTAGTTTGAATCGTTTGGTTCCTATTAAGCTTCCATGTAGTTGAGCTCATTAGGTCTGGCATGAGCCCTTCGGACGCTGCGGAAAAGGTGGTGCGGAGGATTTCTCGGTTCTATCCTAATTTCAACGGAGCGGTCATCGCCATGTCTGCTCGAGGAGATTTCGGTTGAGTGCAAATTCTTGCTTTGTGCATTTTGAGGATATGTTATGTCGTCTGCGTGAAATCACTTTTTTTTAGAAAATTATGTGGATTGGTTAAATTGAACACTTTAATAAGCAGTGCCTATTTTTCTTCGAATGATTTATCATTAAACTTAATTTGTAACATTATTGATGAAGATTATGATGAAAATCATAATCGTCATACTGTCATCCTCAATGAAAGAGGTTTGCCATTTTGGATTAGGGGTAATTGAAAAAAGATGTTTTTCTTTTTTTTAGGATCGGCCTGCCACGGCTATGATTACTTTCCCTATACTGTTAGAGCTTCATCTTTTCAAGGAGTAAAATCATTTAACGTCTCCTGCATTTGATCCGACAAACATTTTACAGAAATTTTTAATCTTAATTTTTTGGAATATAAAAAAATTGTAATCTTAATTTTTAGTTGATTTAAAATTAAATTTGTACTTATTTTGTTGCATATCGATTTTTTTTATAATCGGGTTTTAATGAAAACGAACAGGACCCGAAATTGACGAACCCAGAATGACAAATGACGGGATTCTTATGTTCGTTTTTTTGCACAAATTTTGAAATACTTTTAAAAGTTACATGTTCTGCCTTAGCCATCGTTGCTTAAAAATGTTGATACATTTTAATCTTGAATCTTCCTGGTAGGACGCTCAAATGGAGAATAATATGCACAGTCCCAAAGTAGCTGGAAAGATGCGTATAAAAACTCCTTGCTGGAATTCACTTATAGCAAAAGATCTACTATTTCTAAACCCCGTCTTCTGTGAGAGGAATGCATGGGTGGTGTCATAACTGTTGGTAGCCGTGCAGATGTATTTGGAATCGTTATCTTGTAGAGTCCTGTGGTCACTGAATGATATATTGTAGTTTTCCAGTTGGTCACTGTTGGGGAAACTTTCAGAAGTTTCGTCTGAAAAAATGAGAAGGATATTTGGTGGCGGACGACCAGATGCTTCGCAATTGAGCAACATTTCTTTTTCATTTATTAATGCAGCCCTGAAGACATCGATTTTGATGTATTGTTTTGGAGGAGGATGGCTCCTTGGAGGCAGCTCTAGTTCATGTAAATTGTTACTGAACAAATGGTCGGGCAACTTCCACGTGCCATTATTGGGCTGATGATCATCTGAGCACAGGTCTTGATATAAAATATATTCATGTTGGTCATTTTTGCAAGATGTGACTTGTGAAAGTCTCAAGTGAATAACAGCGAGACCTTCAAAGTAGGGCATCCAGGTGCAATTGCAAGCGATCGGGTTGTTTGATATGTCAAATTTCTCCACTCTTGTTAAAAGATTCTCAACATTCAGTAGATCTGTCAATTTGTTGTCGCTCAGGTCTAATTCTTTCAAGCTCGCGAAAGCTTCAAGATGAAAGCTCTCCGTGATTTCAGATATGTTATTGTTCTTTAGACTCAACTTCATCAAATTATTCGTCAGCTGTTCATGTTCAGAAAAATCCCAGGCATAATTATGCAAGCCTGAGATGGAAAGAGATTCTAACTCAAAGTTCTTCACCAAAACACCGAATGATTTTATACTGTTTTCAAAAATCCAATTTTCAAATTTTTGTCTTCTTGGAACTTTTGTTTCCTTAAACTGCAAATTTTGTTTAAAAATTCACTGAAGTGTGAAATAATGTTTTCCCAACTATTTCTATTAAAAGTTTAAATTACCTCATGAGCAGCCAGATCCAGGCGTGGCTCCAAGTTTTTTAAAGTGATGTTGATCGAACTCTCTGAACTAATGTTGTAGAAGGCATCAACCTTAATACCTTTCGAGTTTTTAACCAAGATGTTTGCGATTCTGGAACTAGAAAAGAGATGCGATGGGGGTTGAGAAAAAGTCACGCTTTCAAATATCAAGCGCTCTCCTTCCGTGTCTTTGAAAATCTCTTCTTCGCTTTCCTCAACGATCACATCTTTGAATTCTATATGAATACATTTTAACTGACTGAACATGTACTGTGGCAGATACTCAAAAGTGGTCGCTGAAACGTGGAGTTCTGTAATACTTTGCCCAATTAAGGATCTTATATTCTGATTTTTACAATCATTATTTTGGTTAACTACTCTGCAATTATCGATTACCAAAGTCAGCAGATTTGGAAAAAGTGTCAAAAATGTTTTTAATTGCGAACAGTTTATGGTGCCATCAAGAAGTTTCGCTGTGTCTAATCCATCCTTTTCTATCTCCGATGTAGGCATAGATCCGTTGCTGCAGATCACCGTCGTTTGGCTTGCGGAGCAAGGAGACCCGAGGCCTAGCGGAAGAATCCGAAAGATGACATATAGGTAAAGAACTGTCGAAATAGCCATTATTACTGAGAACTCTTACATGTCAGTAGTGCTGCAAATTTAAAAAAAAAGAGCTAGTAATTGAAGACAACTATTCAGTCTACTCTAAAAATCGTTTCAAGAAGTAGTATGCTACACGCGCTAGAAGTTCAAAGACGCAATCAGCCGTTGGGTGACGTCATAACATAAGTAGAAGGCTTGTTTATTTGTAATAGGAAATAATATGTATTTCATGCTGGTTTTTTTAATAAAAAATATTTAAAAAAGTAAAATTATATTAACAAATAAAAAGACTGAAAATTAGAAAAAAAACTCTTAATTAAGAATTTTGCGGCAAAACGAATAAACGAATGCCGAACGCAGTGTGGTGGTTGGTCATAGTGAACTTTTCTTTCAAAAAAGCTGATGACATATAAATAGTTAAAAATTACTAGCTAGGTTCTGCTTTGTTACGCACCTCCGCAATAGCCAAATATTTATTATTGGGGGGAGGTGATATCTCTGCTGAATGTTCTCTTTTTTGCGAAAATGTCCTTCGTCCTCCCCCCCCCCTCAGAAATTCCTGGCTACGCGTCTGATAAGCATCATCTACCGAATATCCCAGGTTTTAGTCAAAACACTATATCTATTACTCAAGTCCCAATTATAAACATGCAACTTTGGTAGACAAATATTAGAGTAAACAAGTGAGTCATAATGAAAATAGTTTAAGCAAATTAGGTTAAAATCTGCGAATAGAAGCCTTAAAAATAATGTGACGTCTACCGAACATATCTAAGATTTAGACGCCAGATCAAACAATGCAGCACCTAGCGTACACTCCAGAATAATTTCAAAACACTTTAAACTGATAATTTAGGTACTAATAACTTAAAACATGGAATCAACTCCGCCTCGCTAATTGCGAGCCAGTCCCAAGCCTGGAGAAAGGAGGAGGGAAAAAGTAAAAAGGATCAAATTCTGGTCAACGACAAGAAGTACTTAAGTGTTTCCTACATACAGCCATTAGAGCCTTAAAACACCTGGTGTAAAGGACTATAAACTATTAAAAAAAAAAAAAAAAAAAAAAAACATGGAATTTTGTTACGGAGATATTCGCAAGATTTCACTTGATCTAGATAAAATGACATCCATGGAATATTAAAAAAATCAATTGTAAGATTGACATGGCATAGTGATGAACTGTCAGAATCTTGTGACATACTATATTGGAAAGTTAAAAAATTAAATTTTGAGGAATTATTAAAAAGATAAGACTTGCAAGATAAGATAAGATTTGCAATTTGTTATGACTACATAATAGATCTAGAAATATTGTATTTAAGGGTAGTTTCTGTTGAGTAGCCAGCCCGAAGAACTAGGCATCAGGCGTGTAGGTGTATGGTAGTGAATTATTTAATACATGGAAAAATGAAGATACATAATCTTCTCCGAAATTTCAGACAAAAGCAACGAGTTTGAAACAAGCCATGTAGTTAGATGACGAGGATCAGGAGACAATTTTTTAGGTCAGAATAATATTAGAACTATTGAAATTTGAAGGGATTTAACAGAAAAAAATCTAATGTTAGCCGAACAATATAAAAACAGATAAAATGAATAACAAATTGCAGTGAACTACAATTATACGAAGATCTAATTTTCGTAAATTTAATAATCAATGAATTTTTAATAACTATTCAGTTAAAAAAGGATGTATGGACATGTGAAGACCAAATTTTGAGGTCAGAGGTCATGAAATTAATTAAATGAATATAGTAATCGGGAATGAGACTGCGTTCCAAGTCTCAGCCGAACTAAGTCTCGAGTTGCAATGTAGACGAATCGATGACCAAATTTAATAAAAGTAAAATAGCGACTCTGAGACCACCTTGAGACTGAATGTCAGAAGCGAATAAATTCACGACAAATAATCCTTACTGCACGCATTAACATCGACACTGGTATTTTAAATATAACTGCCAATCCAGATCACAGTCCTCGTACTAATGGTAACAAGGTATAAGAAATTGTTTTTTTTTAAAACATTTTATTCTTCAGAGAATCAATTGAACAAGTTACACACGCCATCTTATAAATGCTTAAATCATTCCTAAACATAATCACAAACAACAACAAGGAAACTGAATTGAGAGCATCAACCTATGCAAGGCACCAGGAAAGTTCTGACGGAATCAAACGACGGTGTCATGACAGTAAATGGAAATGCAGCCATTCCATGACATGCAGCACCTGCACGGTAACGATCAATAAAACAATTAAGCAGTCGATAAGTTGTAAAATATTTTAATGCAACGAGAATTGAAAGCACATGACGAGTTACTAAAAGTTAAAAGCGATGAAAACTAAAAATTCGCGTAGTTTGAATGAAAGGAAAATCTCAAAATAAGCCCTTAATCGACTCCTTGTTTGAAAGAAATACGTTATAATGTTATGTAGACCTATTAACAAATTTAAGTTTAAAAAAAATCTACTTGACTAACAACCACAACATACCAAAGTCTCCATTCTTGCTCACAGATATGACGCCACCAAAAAACTTAGAGTAAGATTTAGCTATCCTGCTGATGACTATCTGCGAAGCTTTAGTAGGATTCACTCCCATTCTCATCAACTCAACTGCATGAAAACTTTAAACAAGAAAAAAGAGTTTACTACATATCAGCATAAAATAATCCTGAGTCACAAATACAACTTGGATATGTTCAAAATCAGAAGACGAATTTCCCTTTAACACCCAATGTCGACTAATTGAATTATCAAAAAATTCACCTCGGTGAAAACCTCATCATCAGATCTCCATCACCAGTAGAAGCAGCTCCCCCTACTTCGTTGTCGGCATAGGCCCCCGAGCCGACCACAGGAGAATCACCTACTCGGCTTCAAAAGAAAAGATATTCTTTAAAACATTAAAAATGTAAAATAATAATCAGTTAATCTGTTGATGATAATCACCAGAGCTTCAGCAGAAAATTGAAATTAATAAAAAGCTATATGAATAGAATTTTTTTATATAACAAAGCTTATTCAATGATGTTGAAATAGAGTAAAACTATTAGGTATTTTATTTGGATTAAATCACAAGGCATCAAAAGCGTACATTACAACAAGCAAACGCTAAAGTCTCACACCCAGGTATCTTAAACTTGGCCCCATTGGTTGACGTCCCGGCTGCCACATTCCCTAAAGAATCAATTGCAACTGCTCCTACGGTGTCATGGTTGAACCGGTCTACCACGTTCGATGCTTTTCTCCATTGCTCATTGCCAGCAACAGGAGATATCGGCTTGTATGGTCCACATTGCTTTCTTGGGTCCGGGGAAACGTTCTGAGAGAGGACAGATTGTTAAGATTGACATAAACTTCTATATAAACATTATAATAGCAAACCAAATGGTTTATTAAATTTTTTATGATGACAAAATAGAAATGAAACATTTAAGATGTGAGAATGAATAAATCAACACAATTGGAATAAAAATTTTTTACAAATTTGAATTCTCAAAAAAGTAATACTACTTTCCAGAAATTAGGCTGGCAGTCATCTTTTTTCCACTGCTCCCACATCTTGATGGAAACATCTGAACTCAGATTTGACCTTTCAAAGCCCATCGACAGGGCGAACTGTGTCGCTGGATTGTTTATAAAAAAATTTTCAACTTTCACAAAGAATCACAAACTGGAAAAGCTATAATCACAATAACACTGAGTGCAAGTCGAAGTTAGAACAAAATACCAAAATGAATCAAGTTTTTCATTCTAACTTGTAAGCACATCTTAGACTAATACTATTTCTTAGTTAATTAATTAGTTCACAGTCATTTACACTGTGAGTGATCGGGCAGCAATCACTAAGCTAATATCACCTAAGCTGCCAACAAGCAGAGTGTGTTCCGTGTGCTCGAGTACCATCCTGGCTACCTTGCTTGCATCTTTGACGTCTCTAAGGTTTGCCACTGCCCCCACATCCATTGTTGACCTAAAAACACAGGATGGTCATGCAAAAAAATAAAACAATATTTTAAAGAAAATATATTCTGAAACAATATTTTCAGTGTTAATATAAATAAATCTGAAATAAAGAAGATAATCATCGTTCTAGTGTCTAAAGTTTAGAGATATATGTCCCAAGACAAACACCTACCCATCCATGATCATGGCATCAAGAGTAGATTCCCCATTTTCATCGGGACTGCCACCGAATCCAACTGTACCATCACACTGATCCCTCTCACACTGACTGCACCCAGATACAATAGCATCGAGGGCTGTACCTCCAGGAGCTATTATGCTTTCCCAGCCTTGAGTTGATTAGAATAGAAAACAGAAAATAAAATATATTCAAGTAACCACATTGACTGCTGTTGTAATGAAATAAAAAAAATATCTCTACCTTACTTTTACTAATATGATGTTACTGCTTGTATAGAGAATATGTATGTGAAATATTGAATACTAACTAAAACATTCTGTTACTGAATAGTTTAATATAAACCTGCTTCAGTAGCTCTGGTAAAATTCCAAGTTGAAATTACTATAGGTATTGATTTATGGCCGTGGACATTTATAAATGTCGGTAGCAAAAGCAACATAATAGAACATTGTACCAAGAAACCTTCTAGTGCCTGAAAAACAAATTCGAGTTATCTTATAGATTGCATTACTTAATTACTAGAAGATTTATAACGGTAAGTAACAGCGGACTAACAATCATTTTTTTAAAGTATTTAAAACTATTTCCACGACAAGGCTATTCCGTTCGCTAGTCCATATATAAAGTTAAGAGTCACATGATCAAATCAAAAATTAGCTCTTCAAATCTAGGACTTATATATTCATTATTAAATCCATAATTATTGGGTCGTCTAAATCGCGTTCGCTTCCGCTACGGCACTTCCTTACGCTCGCGCCGAACCATACGTTTAAACTAATAATCGGTGCACGTCGATTTTATACTTGAACCCATTGTTCGAAAGTAAACAAAACTCAACGAAGGAAATGTGAGCCATTACCCTCTCTAAGGAATTCCCACTTCTCCACTGTAAAATTGTATACAGCAACTTTTTTCTATCAACTTTATTAGAAGCCCATCAAAAACACAGCTCTACCCCGATAACGATATTTCGAAACAAAAAAACCAAATACACATAACGAGAAGGGTTCAAAAAGGACAAACATATCCAAACAGTTATAAAAGACTGAAAACATTTACACAGCAATATGATAAAAGTAATCCATTCTTTGAGTAAAAAAAAAACTTTTATTAATCGACAGCACAATTTTGAGCCTTCAGCCAGCTTTCGAATTGGTTTAATAGTTAAGTAATAAGTGTTGGATACTGTCACCATCTCAGAACTCAGTCTGCAACAATAATGTAATTAGTTGTCATCTTCATCATCGTCGTCATCGTTGTTTTCGTCTTCATCATCATCAACGCCATCATCTCCATCTTCGCTGTGTTCCTCATCCATTTCAGAGGCCTAGAAATTACAAGATATTATGCATTATGTTATTAACATTTAACTTTTTACTGTTATTTATTTTAGTCTTCAAACTGCTGGAATATTTTTTCTATATTCTAATAGTAAACCAATAACACTAACCAAGTAATATTGGAGCGGGTTAGGCCAGATGTCATCCTTGATGACTTCTCCGAGTTCATCAACCCCAACGTCGGTGTGGTCACTGAACCAACCGAAAAAGGACTCGGGTTGTTGATCTTCGTAGGCTCTCTTGCGGTCACCTCCTGCTGGCTTGGCGTTGTTCTTCTTTGTTAAATCCTACACAAACAAACAGATCAGAAAAAACATAAACTTATATCAGTAACCTAATTATTAGTCATATTTGGAATACAAACCTTTCCAGGCTTCCAGTTGATGGGTGTTGCCTTCGAAGATGGCTCTCCAGTTTCATTGAGATGGAATTCCTTGCTGATGCTCGTATTTTTAAAGTAATCATTCTCTTTGAAGTGCTGTTTAGAAAAAGAAAAACAATATATATAGCAACAATATCACAACTAGTTAATTCTTTCTCGACTCAATAACACTTACAAAGGTTATCTTGTAACCAGACTTGATATCATCAAACTCCTGGACCTCGACTTTCGTCAAGCACTGAAAGACTTCTTCGTCTTCATCGCTGAGAAGGGCAGAAACCTGGGGGTGGTTGACGAACGCTGTGACCCAGAAGTTCGGGATCTTGTTGATCATGTCGGCGCGTTTTTGGTAAAACGGCTGACGCAGTTTGTTGTACTTTTGCTCAACCTTCAAGATTTCGTCACTTGCTTTTTCATTCAGTCTGTCAATTTCATTTTGGACTTCGTCAATCCTTTCGATTGCTTCCTGTTGTTCTTTGTCTGAAAATATTCAAACCAATTCAAACATTAACTAGGTTGTATATATATATTCTGTATTTTAACAATTTATCAATAAAAATATTCAAAATTCTTAAATGTTATAAATGGAAAGTAAATTAATTTTTTTCAAAAAGATAATAATCATAAATAACAATATTATATTAAAATAAAAGTTACATCTGATAATAATCAGGAATATCGAACTATGATTTGCCGGTTCAAAATGGCCATAGCGGGGCGATAATAGTAAATAAAGGCTACACGCAAATTAATCAGCAAGTTGAATCTTGATCAATTATAATAAACTATTAGCACCATTAAAACTGATAATCTCCAATTTTTAGACGAATAAATCAAACGAATGAGTGTGTGGCACTTGAAGGCCGCCCCGGGAACATGTGAATCCCTACGCGGAGTCGGGAGGCTATACGAACATCTAAGTGCAACATTGAATCAAGAAAGCAAATAAATAATTAATCAGAAATTTATAAAATTTTTAACTAACCAGCTCCTTCTGACTCTTTCCTCGACTTTCCTTCGAGCTTTGGGGCTTTAGCTTGAGCTGCCATTTTCTTTAAAACAAGATGCAAAAGGCGCGGATTGACAAAAGAATGAGGCCACGTGAGAGGCGCAAGCAATATATAGCATTAGAACAAAGATGGTTATTTTAAATAATTAATTTGTTTTTTTATTTTTACTTTGTTTTTTTATCTGACTCATTTAAATAATATTTTAAATAATTTATTTTTAATAAAAAAATTTGAATATATAGCCCACGAACGTTTTATATCAATATTCGACTGGATGCTCTGTTTTTAATAACAATGTATTTTTTTTTCTATTTAAATTTTTTTTTAATAATATAATTTTAAACTAAAAAACTGCCTTATTGGTTGGGGCAGTACCCATAGATAGATCTTGTAGGATTTTGTATTCTTATAGTTACCTATTGATGTGCTTAAAATACGTACCTATATGTCACTTTTTATGTGAAAACCAGTCACTCATTTCATACATTTTCTCAGACAACTATTGTAGGCAGATATTAAAGTAATATGCGTTTGAACTATTTTGGGGAACATAAAAGGATCAATGCGCAGGTTTGATTTGAAAAAGCAGTAAAGCGAAAGCACCATTGCCATTTTACATCTTACGCGCTGTTCTTTGGAGAGAGTCGTGTCAAATTTCTATCTGCTTTATAGAGATGAATATCACAAAATTGTGTGTTTAAAGGTTGATATTGAAAAAAATAAATATCTCTATCAATATATATAAATCGTGAAACTTGCGCATTTGAGTTTATAAAAAGGCGCTATAGGTAGGGCTATAATAGGGCTATGACTAGAGAAAACAACCGGAGGAGAAACAACGAGAGAAGAACCTCTAAAAACCTCCGGGCAAAGCTAGTGCTAGTAGGTATCGAATAAAGATTAAATCAATTAAATTAGGGTTAATCTCGGGTTTTCGCTTTTTCATACTTAAATTTGTGTTATAGGTAGGTACTTATATATAGGTACGCCATATTTTAATGAGGGACGTCATTTCACCAAAAACATTACAGGGCAATTTATTTTGAGGGCCCACCAATTTTTCAAAAAAATCACATTTCTTAAAACCCTAGTTCACCATGGTTTTTTTTAAGTGGCACGGTGACGTTGTAGAGGGGACCCACTGACATTGTACAGGGGCCCACTTCACCGTCATGGGGGACCCGCCTACTTATGTTAAAGGCCCGCACAATCATCTCAAGCTTCAACTTTACCCTTCTCAATCCATTTTGGGGTATAATTTATATCTTTTAGGGAACCATTAAGACTACCTCAAGAGTCCACTCAAAATGCCCGCCTGCCCTTTCAATTGACGTCCCTGATTGTAATTCATATTAATATGGTACCTGTAATTTCTTGTTTTTATTTTCTTAGCAACCCAGCGCCTCCAATTTTTTTTTCATTCCACAAAGACAGATCCTCATATTTTCATTTTCTTTGTCTGTTTAGCCTAATTGACGTTAATAAGTGCTTGGACCACTTCTTTTTGTTGTCTATAGAAATGACCTTGATGAAGGTATAGCAGCTAAAATATCAAAATTTACTGACGACACTAAATTATGCAAAACCGTGTGCAATAGTGACGATGTCGAAGTGCTGAGAAACGATCTTGTGCAATTATTCAAATGGTCGCAGGAATGGCAGATGCGGTTCAATGTTGACAAGTATCATGTTATGCACTTGGGTAGAGGAAATCCAAGATATAAATACGAGTTAGAAGAAATACAGCTAAAATAAACGAAAGAAGAAAAATATCTTGGCGTATTAATAAATGAAGATGCTAAACAGTCTAGACAATGTGCAGAGGTTGCAAAGAAGGGAAACAGAATTTTGGGCATGATCAAAAGAACCATAGTCAGCAGAGATAAAGACACAGTTTTAAGATGGTATAAATCTCTAGTTAGGCCACACTTGGAATACTGTGTGCAGGCATGGAGCCCTCGTCTTAAGAAAGATATCTACATAATTGAGAAAGTGCAAAGTCGAGCTACAAAGATAATTGCTGAGTTGAAAGGACTGACCTATGAACAACGTTTGAGTAGTATTTGCAATATCTGACCACACTTGAAAAGAGGAGGACTAGAGGAGACCTAATTGAGACTTAAAAATTATTGAATGGATTGGTTGACCTAAATCCGGAAAGAATTTTTGAAAGATCGAGATATGAAAGTACCAGAGGGCACAACTTTAAGCTATACAAGAAAGGGGAGAGTTCAATGAAACAAAAATTCTTCAGTGCAAGGGTGACGAACGAATGGAATAAATTGGTAAATGAAGTCGTTACCTATTGCTGCAACTGTTGAAGAATTTAAAATTAAATTATCTAAATATGGTTTTTAAATGTTTGATGGTGGATCTCACACACGATTATTATTAATTTTTTTATTTTATTTTTATAATAGTTTATAGTCCTTTACACCAGGTGTTTTAAGACTGAAATGGCTGTATGTAGGAAGCACCTAAGTACTTCCTGTCGTGGATCATAATTTGTTCTTTTTAACTTTTCCCTCCTCCTTTCTCCAGGCTTGGGACTGGCTTGCAAATGCAAGGCGGAGTTGATTATTATTAATTGTTCTGATTCACTTTAAATAAACGTTATGTTATGTTATGTTAAAGCGGGACAAAAGAACGCTATTGATTTTTAAGTGACCTACCTGTTTATAGGTTTATTTAAAACCCAATTTAAAATTAGTTAATTTAAAATCCAACAGAACAGAACTTTTTCGGCTACACTACCTTATATATACTATTATTTAGAAAACGCTTTGTTTTCAGGAGGACTAGAAATGACAAAAGATCTATAGTATCTAAAATATAAGTTTTGTAACTAATACAGTGTGGTCGGCAAAGCAAGGGTCGTTACTGGGATTTATGGTAGAAACTAAAACCAGCTAAAAACAGCTCAGTGGTTGAAACTATGAAAACGATATAGCCTAATATAACTACGGGTCATGGGTTAATAAAGCTCTTGGGCTATTTGACCAAAAGAATATCAACAAAATAAAGAAAATTTATAATAAAATTTAAAGTAAATTAAAATTTATTTATTACTTTCAACGCGCTTCTGAGTCATTTTGTGTTTGCGTGAGAAGCCGTGGTTGATTTTGCGATCCAGGTGGCTGCTTAAAGAAATGACTGTCGAAAATGACTAATGGCTAGACGTACGTAGATTAAGTTAAATTGACATCACACATAACAGAAGTGACAATTGCATACGTTTGAAAAATGGCGAAGCTGCTGAAACATCTGGGACTCGGGGGTGGGGGCAGCAGAAAAAGTAGTGCGTCGTCGTCGAATAGTCCTCAGTGCGACCGTGTCAGACAACTTTTTCCGGAGCCTGGATCGCCGCATTCTGGACACGGTTCGCCACCGGCAGTGCCGAGTCAGCATGTGCTGACCGACGCCGAAACTGACAGTTCCGCTACCAGCACTGTGTCGTCTGCAAACCGATCGACAGTGGGTTCTGAAGATCTTCCAAATCCCCCTTCTTCGTGGCTTAATTCTTCAAATTCTAGCGTCATCATCAGTACCAACAGCTCGTCGACGTATATCGAGGGGCATTGTGACGGTCACGCAACTGAGGTCCCATTTTTTGTTTTTATTTTTTATTGTTTACTTTTTTGATAAGTTCAAAAAAGTTGTTTTTATTAAAACTTAAAACCATTTCTTATGTTAGATCAATTAGGTGTGGCTATGGAAAAAATATAATGTCAGCATGAGTTAAACAAATCTTTTCTCAAAAAATGATATCTTAAAAACTTATATATAAGAATGAGTGTTCAAAGTTTAGTTTATATTAAGTAAGTCCGGTTAGCTGGCTGCAGGATAATAAGAGAACCCAGCCAATTATTTGCCTATTAATTTTCTTAAATTATCAAATCACAGCATGAATGATTTTTTTACATATTACCAAAAACATTAATTTATTGTTTGGTTTTCTCATCAGCATCCAGCCAGTAAAATGGGCAACATTTACGAGAATCAAGAAGTCTTTGGCCATGCCGAAAAGTCTCCCCTGTTCAATGAAAGATGTTGGAATGAAGTGAAAAAATGGCTTCAAGGTTTAATGAGCTGAATATTTTTTTAAAATTTTCGATGTGTCGCCAATATTTTGCTCAGCTCTACGTTTATTTAGAAATTTTTATTGATTTTTTTCAACTGTTAAACACTCATTTAAAACACTCTTTAAGAAATTCCTTTCTAATTAGATTTGATGATTTTACTTCAAAATAACACCATGATCAAAATCAGCAATGGATTGATAAATGTTTTTCTTTCGTTCTATTTAACTATTTACTATTGTTTCACAGTTTTTTGTGCCAAAAACCATATTTAATTTTGTTTTCTTCACGTCAAGAAATGAGCAACCCGACAAGCCTTTCTACTTCCGCTCACCAGCCAACTCAGTCAGACATCGAGAATGCCCGATTTCTCGCCGAGATCCTCTCAGCTCTTCAGCAAGCCAGGTCAGAGGTGTTCCCAAGTGATCCTCCGTCGCCTTCGGGCTCCGGGTCCGGGGGGCGGGCTGCAGGAGTCAGCAAAGGAAGCGACGAGGTTTCTGGGGCAAGAAGTTCTACTCCAGGGGCAGCCAGGGTGGGTAGCATGCTCACGGAAGTGGTCATGAAACTGGAGTCGGAGTATGAAAGAGCTAGGAAGTCTCTGACTTCGAAAGACTACGAGAGGTATACCAGGCTGAAGGAGCTACTGAGGTTTGAGATGCAGGAGCCTATCTATGGTCTCAGAGATGTTCAGTCAGGTTGGCAAAATTTATTAGACGATGAACTTTGAATGATTATAGAAATGTCAGCCAAGTTTGGAAATAATGGACATAGCTTTACTATGCTGAAAGAATGAATTATTTATTTGCTAGAGATTATTTAATGGTTAAACTTCTTGAAAAATCAAAACAGGAAATCATCCAGAACAGGTTCAAAGGTTATCTACTTGTCATAATGCTAACATGGCAGAATCCTGCTTCTATGATGAGCCCTGGAACTCTGACGATGTCCAGGTAGAGCTGGAAGACCAGTTCCAAGTTTCGGGAGGGATGACAGGCAGCTGTGGTAGCGGTGGTGGTGTTTTGATAGGAAGTAGTCCCTCGTCATCTGGTTTGTAGAAGTCATTGAACCGATTGTTTTGTGTTTGATTTCTAATAGTATTTTGTTCTCCAGTTGTTTGTTATTTTAATGTCAGTTTGTTTGCTTTAATGAAACTTTAAAGTAACAGTAATATTTAAAGAAAAGTTTTTTTCAGTTTTTCTGTTATAGATCAAATGAATGAAAATATGTTCAGCTCTATGCATGAATTCTATCTTACAGGAGATTGTATTATTTCTACGTACAGACCAACTTCAGCAGTTGAATTTCTCGCAACCTCTCAACTCCTCCGTCTCTCCTTCTTTCCCCCACGAGGTCGACGCTAGGACCAGGACCGGTTACGAGCTGCCGTGGGACTGGAAGCCGCACCAGAAAGACGGGAGGGTGGAGGAGGGGTACGACAAGCCGTGGGATCTCAAGCCGCATCACAAGGACAGCAGGCCCAACAAGGAGTATGAGGAACCTTGGGACCACAAGGGGCTGAAGGTCGAATCGGAACTCATGGCCGCTAAGATGGCCAAGGAAGCCAAGGTGAGATGTGGTACATTTTTAGGCATGTTTATGTGGTTTCTGATTCTGACAGTGGTGTTCTGCTTGTACTCATGAATTAGTTTTTAAAACAATAATTATATTCATCATAGGTTAAACTACATTGTTGATCTTTAAAAATTAAAATGAGCCTCTAGACTTCCTATCAATCAGTGACTTAGATTCTCTGTGATGCTTGTATGCCTCCATGGTAAAACACTTGCTCACCAACATGCACTTGTACTCGCATACAGGCCAGCGGATTTACAGAAGGAGATGAAGGTCAACAGCAACAGCTTCAGAAGAAATACAAAGACCTCAAACAGCAGCCGTCTTCATCCTCAAAAACAAAAGACTATGAAGACCCTTGGGACCAGAAAACGAAGGAGATAGAGTGCGACTTAATCGCAGCCAAGATAGCTAAGGTCACGGCAAGGATCGGCATTCCTTCCGCTCTTACGGGGAAAGGTCCGGCTGTGGAGTCGTCGAACCTTGAGGGGGCCGCTGCCAAGGTGACCGTGGGAAGGGTTGAAGTTTCAGGTGGAGATGTAGCAGCTGGAAAAAAGAAGCCTGCAGGTTAGTTGTTGTTAATGATTTTGTTTTCATGTTCCGTTTTTTTTGTTTTGTTCAAGTTGACATAGCAACGATGATTTGCCGATTGAACGGAGCCATATTTTCTTCCTTCAGTTTCAATCAGTCCATCCATCCACCAGCAGCATCAATTCCATCAGCAAATACACCTCCAAACAGCACAGCAGCAACAAACTCCGATACAACAGCAGCTACCACTACAACAACAACAACAACAGCAGCAGTTTTTCTCGCCATTCAAGAAACCTTTACCCCCGCTTCCTTCTTCGTCCTCACCATCATCCCTCCTTTCTCAAATGGACTCTCCCAGGATGAGGTGGTCCGATGCAGGCCGTGCTGTACCCTCCAGCGGTGGCGGATTGCCCCAAATACAGGCACCTCTAAATGAACAGATGTTGGTTTCATTTTTTTTTCAGCTTTCTCGTCCCGATAATATTGTTATAGTATTTAATTAATTAATTATTTTTAAATAAAATTGATTTTTTTATTCATTTAGTTTTTAAAAGAAATCAGTTATTCAAACTTTATTTTAAATTCTGAGAATATTTTGAAGCCGCTTATTTCATTAATTTCGTGTCTTAGATATTTCTCTTAGCAGGACGTCATCTATTTTGTGATGGTTGTTTCGGTGCTTGATTCAGTGACCTTCTCATGTTTATGGTCTTCTTTGTTTGTGTTAAATCTAATATAAGACATAAATTAGGTTTATACTGATGATGATGATGATGATGCAGATGGTATCACGGGCCTATCGGACGAAGCGAAGCCGAGAACTTGCTTCAGAAGCAGAAAGAGGCAGCCTTCTTGATTAGGAGGAGTGAAAACCATCCTAGCGATTATTCTCTATCTGTCAGGTCTCATAAATATTCATTATGTCTCATTAATTATGCATATTACAAAAGATAACTCATGAAAAATGACGGTTAGTTTTGATTATTAACAAATAATTACCGATGTTTTGTTTGCTTTGGCACCTGACAGCATTACGTGAAGTTCTAGCATTCATACCAAAATATGCGTGTTAATAATTTATTTAAATGAGCAGTTGGGATTTTTTACATTTATTTTCATCATTAGATAGAAAACAAGTAAAGGAAAAAATGAGTTTTTCAACACAAACTTTTTTTTTAATTGAATCATGTATTGTCATCCAATATAAAGCTCTGCTGAAAGTTTCAGCTTCCTAGCTAGTTAAAAACTGATTAAATTTTACTAACAAGATTTGCGTACAGAGAAAGACACACACACACACACAAACAGAGATTGTAACCTAAATAAAAGTTTGTAAATATGGTGTTGATGAAATTGTAGTAATTATTATTCTGTATCCTTTAATCACTATGAAATCATTAAATTTCGATAAATTATTTTTACAGAAGTAACAAAGGATTCATGCACCTTAAAATTGTCAGTGATCCGAGTGGAAAATTTATTCTTGGACAGTTCAGCCAGCCTTTCACCAGCATACCCCAGATGGTCCAGTATTATACCTCGAGCAAGCTGCCTATTAAGGGGGCTGAACATACTTCTCTTCTCTATCCAGTGCCAAGAAACCAGCCCTGATTTACTGCCGGCCCATATGGGATCATGTTGCTGATGTTGTCACGCCATGGCTTACTTGTCATTTTTGATTTTGTTAAGTTCCATGATTCAAAATTGTAAGTCATGTTTGGAGGGATGTTGCAATTGACCG
Source organism: Erpobdella octoculata (assembly GCA_963978895.1). Taxonomy (NCBI): domain Eukaryota; kingdom Metazoa; phylum Annelida; class Clitellata; order Hirudinida; family Erpobdellidae; genus Erpobdella; species Erpobdella octoculata. The sequence continues at coordinate 22,285,630 of OZ022247.1, read as the reverse complement.
ATGGACCTCTTGTTTGTGATGGTCCTTCGGGAATTTGGTCACTAGAGTGTTCACATCAAGAAACACTGACTCTCTGTTTGAGGAATTTGTCTAATAATATATATAATAATAATATAATAATATTAATTATCAGATATATTATTATATATATATAATAATTCATATGTTTTGTGTTTCGGCATTTTTTGCCACCATCGAAAATGTATGGTTCACACCTCTCAGAAACTTCTGATCACCTTCGTGGACTCGTTTGGTAGGCGTAAAGACAGAGTCTGGGAGGATAGGAGCTTGCCCGTCGTGATGTAGAAGTGATTTTGAGTTGCATCATCGCGTGACTTGTAATGAGGTTCATTTCGAGCAGTTTTTATCTGTTTTAGTCGTACTATTGATTTGAATTTCTAGTAAAAGCTGGCAGTTTGATCAGTTGGTATTCTTCAACGATATAATCAATATTTTCTAATTGGTTATATTTATGTTGATGTTTTTTCATTGTAATTTCTATTCTCATATTTTAAGCCACAGTGAGATCTCTACTCATTTATGTATATTTTATTCAAAAGGGGGTCAACACTCGCTCTGCTATATATATTCAAGCATAATGATCTTGCAGGGCCTTTTTTATCTTTTTTTTATTTTTACAGTATTTTTAAAATATCCAAAAACGTTTGCAGTCCATAACTCGATTGGCTATCTTTATTGGCTATCTGTCAATCAAATTAAATAGGGGGCGGTCTGCCGATGTGGACATACATAGTTGAAGATAAATTATTGACCAATCAGATATTGTCTGTAGTAGTTTATTTTCTTCTTGGTCTCTTAAGGCTCGGACCAGAGACCACTTCGCTTATTGTTGTGGTATCTTCTACATTCATTGCATTGCCTTGATTTCACTGTTTTATGTTAATGGTTTTTGTTCTTCTGCATTCTAGCTTTCAAGAGGTTATTTCTTTTTGGGCACTGTCGTGGCAGGCAGAGACGCATTCTCGTTTTGCACAATTTCTTTTGAAGTAAGCAGTAAGTCTGCTGAAGTTCAGATATTTTTTTGGATTTTTGAATTATTTTTGTTACTTTGAGTCATCAGCATCATCATTTCCAAAAAATATATTCGATGAACAAAATCTGCCTGTGGTTTCAATTGGCTGAGCCAAAGACACCACCGTACCACCGTGGGTTGAGATTTTCTAGGGGCAGAACCCGTGGCTTTTTTAAACAGTTCTGATGGAAAACAAAATTGGTTAGCAGGTACAAGACTTGAGTTTATTCATCTTCAAAATTGCAGTCAATTTCTAGTCATCTCGTTGTAGCATTTGTTTTTTTTTTTTTTTAGAAAGTTTTATCATTTTAGGTTTTTTTTATTAACGATCGACCATTTTTTGCATATTTTGTCTTCGAATGTTATAAATTATTTTAACCTCTCTCTCTCACGGCAGAGGTTTATTTTTAAACTGTTATATCATACTTTTTTCATTTACTTGTTTTTATTAGTTTTAGATTTTTTTTCTATTTTTGTATACTTGGTGGATTTTTAATTAATGCTATTTGTATTAATATTTTCGGGTTATCATGTTACAGCTGTAAAGATTAAATGTGCAGCAAAAAAATGCTAAAATTTTACCTGTCCTTGTATGCTCGTATGATTCATATTTTTCGTGTAACTTTTGCAATCAATGTTTCTCAAAAGCAGCAGCTGCACATCATTGCACAATTAAATAATTAATAATTAGTGTTGAAAATCGACTTTTTCGAGAGTTTGGTTCTGTCATCACATAAAGTTATGTGCTTTTCTTACTTATTTTTTACTGTGGCATGTAATGATTTGACGGACGCCATTAACCACTCCTTCTGGTCGAAAGAGTAAAACAAATTCTCTGTCCATCTTTATCGTTGCGGAAAACTAGCTTAAAATTGTTATTGAATTTTTTACCATCGGAGAAACTTGTTATTCGTCTTCTAGTCGGCAGTTTTTTCTTAATTAGTGTAATTATTATTAATTATTTTTAAACCAGATGTGCTTGGCCAGGCTCGTTGCCAGCCCGTTGGAAATGTCTGATTAAAATTCTATAAATTTAAGGTTTTGTTTTGCTTTTGTACGATTTTTCTGGTACTTAATTTTAAAGTCTCAAGAGTTCTGAGCATTAATTGTTTACTTTATTATTCAGGAGGTGGAAGAATATAAAGTTTTATTGGAGGGATTTATTAATTTATAGAAAAAGGATGTATTAAAGGTTAAAAAGTTGTGTTGTTGAGTAGAGGATCATTTCAACAAATCAATTCATGTGTTACATAGGCGTGGATTAGGCATGGAATTACTTGCGAGTCAACTTTTTATGGAAATGACGGGGTGGGGGGCCATCGTAGGTTATATATAAATAAGTACAGGAAAAAACGAGTTTTTCAACACAAACTTTGATTTCAAATACACTCGATTTAGAAATAAGAAAGAGGTCCAAATTAAGTTTATTTTAATTGAATCATGTATTGTCATCCAATATAAAGCTAAGCTAAAAGTTTCAGCTTCCTAGCTAGTCAAAATTTTACTTGCAAGGTTTGTATACACTGTATACTATACAGAGAAAGTCACACACACACAAACAGAGATTGTAACTTAAATAAAAGTTAGTAATTAAAAATAATCCTAAAGATTGTCATTTTTTTCCTGCAAGAATGCCCAATTACCTACTCATGTTTTATTCAAGTCTGACCAAACGAAAATGACCACGAAGAGTGAATTACAAGATAGAAATACTTTGTAAAGTTTCCATTCGGGGGCTTACACCCCTTGGCACGTCTATGAAGCAAAGAAATGTTATTTATACGGGTGCAGGCCAATTCGTCGCAAAGCCGTTTCGTCGCAGGGTACATTTTCGTCGCGACATTGCGACGAAAATTCCCACCTTGCGACGAAACGGCCCAGAATGCGACGAAACGGCCGACCTTTGCGACGAAAAGTCTAACAATTTCGGTGGGCAGTATTCCGATGTATGGCGAAACAGATGGCCACCCTATTGCCAAAGACCACTAGACCGCCAAATGCAAGGGGAATTCCGCAATCTGCACGAGCCATGTCATTACAAGAAGTTGCGCACGCTTACTACCGTTTTTTTTTTTTTTTTTTTTTTTTTTTTTTTTTTTTTTTTTTTTTTTTTTTTTTTTATAATAGTTTATAGTCTTTTACACCAGGTGTTTTAAGACTCTAATGGCTGTATGTAGGAAGCACTTAAGTACTTCCTGTCATGGATCAGAATTTGACCCTTTTTACTTTTCCCTCCTCCTTTCTCCAGGCTTGGGACTGGCTCGCAATTAGCGAGGCGGAGTTCTTACTACCGTTTAAACTGGGTTGTGTTTATGCCATGTTGCAATACCAGACAAAGGTGTCTGATTAAATGGAAGTCGTTTTGTTATATTCGCCAGAGGAATGTGATTTTGTATCGCTACACGATGCTTTGGAGGTGTGTCAATCGATCGAAATCTTCGAAAAACAGTGAAAGTAAGTCAATGATTAACTCAGCGTAAGTCCCTGAACATGTTAATTAATATTATTATTTTCTCAGCGAGCAGAGAAAGAGTTATTCAAACTGGCTCCAACTACAAATGCTCACAGTTCCATACCTGCCTACCAAACCTATCTATCCCAGAACAGAAAAACATCAGATTATTATCGAAAAAGGCAAAGCTCAACCACACATAGGATCCAAACAAATTGTTATGGAATCCTTGTTGGAACATAATGCCAAAAATAAAAGTAAGTGCTACTATATTATTAGTGTTTACTGTTCATACTTTTTAATAACAATGTTTTTATTTAGCAACTTATGAAATACTTTCAAAAAACGTGGCTGAATTGTTCCTATCCAGTGTCTACCTGGTCCTGTTTTGATGTGAAAATAAGGACCAACAACGACCTGGAAAGATGGAACAATGGATTAAAGCAAATGGCCAACCACAACACAAGCCTTTATGCTTTGTGTTCAGTCTTAGAAAAGGAGGCACGCACCATAGCTCTAAACGAGCAATTTGTGAGCTTGTATCAGGTTCAAAGGGCTCAGAAAAGAGTTGCCAAAGAGTTTGAAGAAGAACTCAACAAACTCTATCTTAATTTTTCAACAAAAAATTGATTCAATTCAGCTGCATAGTCAGCTAACGAACTTGTTAAAATTGAACAATAAAAGATTATTATTATGATTTTGTGTTATTTGAATTACTATGTTTTCATTAAATGGGCTGTTTATTTGATTTTCTTTTTAATATTCTCAATTTAATTTAAATTATGACTGTACTCTAGAAATTTGAGGCTAATTAGCAACTTATATCGTTTTAGAATTATAGGGCCGCGTAGCGATAAAAATCACATTCCCCTGGCGAATATAACAAAACGACTTCCATTTAATCCGACACCTTTGTCTGGTATGCAGCATGGCATAAATACAACCCAGTTGCAACGGTAGAAAGCGTCGGTCCTAAACGCTGAAAAAGTGACAAGGACTTAAATAAACAACAACAACAGGTAGAAAGCGTGCGCAACCTCTTGTAATGACATGGCTCGTGCAGATTGCGGAATTCCCCTTGCATTTGGCGGTCTAGTGGTCTTTTGCAATAAGGTGGCCAACAGTTTCGCCATTCAGCGGAATACTGCCCACCAAAATTGCTAGACTTTTCGTCGCAATGGTCGGCCGTTTCGTCGCATTCTGGGCCGTTTCGTCGCAAAGTGGGAGTTTTCGTCGCAATGTCGCGACGAAAATGTACCCTGCGACGAAACGGCTTTGCGACGAATGGGCTAGTATCCATTTATACAGTAGTAGCTTAAGTTGCATTTAGTTAAACTAACGTGTACCTACAACTTTTTGAAAACAGTTTTTTCATAAATTTTTAACGAACTTTTTCAAATAACTACGATACAAATGAGCATGTTAAGCCACTGAAATTTAAGTTACTATATATTGATATTGGTATATATCAATGGTTACACCTTTACGGGGTTAACATATTGAATATTATGCGTTAAATAATGTTTTATGGTTGATTCTAATTTTCATGGTGATTGATGATAGAAGTTTGTCAGCGTCAGCTAGGACCACCAATTGTTGAGGTGTTGTTTACGATCTATGTTTTTTGTTTAGTAGTTTAGAAATATTTTATCTTTGCAAAGCCGTCGTAATATTGTCGGCTAGTTTTAGTATTATTATACAATATAAATCCTTATTTCATTATATTTTCGTGTTATTTGAAAAATTTGTTTATTTATTTATTTATTATTATCTCTTCAACATGCCCAAGTAAGTTTCAGCTGGTGGAACAGTTAAGAAACTTAAGAAGTTAATAAGTCAAGTTAGCAGTTAGTTAGTTGTTAGTTAGTAAGTAGTCAGTTGTTACTGAGTGTTTCTACTTAATAACTAATGATAACTATAAGCTATAAGTATAAGTAACTAAGAGTTAAGTTAAGTCTGTTAAGTTCTCAGTTACTGCTTAAAGATTTGTCATCAATTCAAAAAGAAAAAAGGTGTTATTTGTTTTTAGTTTTTATTATATATAAAATATAACTGATTTATTTTACAAATAAATAACATAGATCCAATTTTTGTTGCATAGTTTAGCCTGGTTAAATTTTGTTTCTAAATAATTTGGAATAAATGAATGAATGATTAAAATAAATATATTAACTAAGGATTATATAACTTTAGTTACTAGTTACAGATAGGTAAGATTCAAGGTAAAGAACAGTAAAGGTAAAGCTATATTATTGTTTAGACTGAATGAAAAGTCCAAATTTTTTTAATCGTCATTGTACATTATTTTTTCTCCTAAGGTATTACTGTGATTACTGCGACACATACCTAACTCATGACTCTGTGAGTTTCAGTTCTAATTCATGAAGCATTGATTTTGTGAACAAAGGAAAAACAAGATGTTGTTGTTATCTTAAATTGTAAACATTGTCATTTTGCATGAATGTCTTCTCGTTAGAAATTTTCACTTGTCATATCCTTATTGGGAAGAGTGTTACATTTAATAAACCATTATTGAACAACCATTTTCTTTCATTTATCACTCGGATAGGCAGTAGTTGTCCTCATCCCCACACAATGTTTTTTATCCTCATTAGGTTTGTCCCCATTCTCACCCCATTGTTATAAAGGCGCGTTTACATGGGCAAATTTTAATGGCGCCAAATGCCAATGTCGCTTGAATGCTTTCATGCATGACATCTTGGCAGCCAAGAGTTTTGAATGTTGGTTGCCTTCCAACTTTTAATGCACCAGTGAATAATGTATTTATGTGTGGATGTGTGGTATCATGTTACTCATTAAATAAGCAATATGATTGGTTGTCATGGTCGTGCATTCAGCGAGTCAAAAATAAATTATTTTGAAGAAATTTATTTATTGAAAACATAAGAAAAACTATTTACAAATTTATTCTGTTATTCAAATTGTCATTTAATTTTATAATAATTAATATTGAAAACATAACTTGATATCTCCCCAACATTTTTCATAAAATAGCCTAACTAAAATCACTTTTTATAACTAAATTTTTTATAAATTATTATAAAAACTTTTTTAATAATTTGTTTGCGATTTAAATTGAAGTGAAATGGCAAAACAAACACATGCAAGCAATATTGACAGAAATAGCCCTGAAAAAATGTACATTGCAATATCCCCATGTAAACCTTTACTGTCGCCAAGATGCAGCTGCATTTTGATTTGGCGCCAGTGGATCTTTGCCCGTGTAAAAGTGCCTTAATTCTTTATTCTAAACATTTACAGCGAATGTAATAAAACTAAGTTTGTTGGGGGCTTGTAAGAGACCCTCTCTCGTTTTTATTTTTAGTGACATGCTCAGATAGATATTTTTGATTGCTCATAAAACTGTGGTCTTTGAAAAAGTTTTTTTTATGTCAAATTCATTTTTTGAAAAAATAAATCCTGTTATTAAATTCTGTCCGTGTTATGTGTAGCCTAGAACATTTTTTAAGCTTTTGCAGTTTGGAGCTTAGGAATGGGTAATTCAGCCCTGCATCTAGGGTGTCTATAAATTTTCTAATGGCAAAATGAGCCAGAGTTTGAACCAAGCAGCACATGCTCTGTTTATCTATGCAGATATACTATATTATAACTTGATACAATTGTTGCATCGCTTATATTCAATATTGCATATATTGCACAAATTCTTCAGCCCTCCGTGAGGAAAACCCACTGTGGGGGTCGCAAGCACAAGGAAAATGTTTGCACTTACTATCAAAAGTGGCTAGAGGAACAAGTCCAGAAACTAGTGGATGACACAAGTGGGTATACTCTTTTCATGTCGGTGACCTTTGCTACAATGTTTCTGATATTTCTTGAGGTTTTATAGCTTGTTTTTTTTTATTATATTGGCAATCTATTTTGATTTTCCGCTCAGCTGCTGCTTTCAAGGCCGGAAAACTTCCGTCAAATCCGTACCTGAATGGCCCTGGCCCAATCGGGGCCATGATCCCTCCACCCATGGGTCTTGGTCCTAGTGAGTTTTATCAATTTCTTTTGTAATCATCTGTGTTTTGTAAGCTTGGACGTTTGGCGATGTTCAAGTGTGATTTAATAACATAAAGTGTATATTGTAAAAATTTAATATTGTGTTCAGCTGAATTTTCCCAGTTAGGATGTTATAGAGTAAAAAAAAAATAGTTTTTAATATTTTTTTTTAAATAATAAAAATAAAGCTTTTTATTTAAAGTAGGTGTTGTTTCAAGCAGTAACAAATTTTTCAATTCTGCTACTTTATTGAATTAAATAAATAAGAACTGATTTTAAAGGTGAGGAAACGATCACACTTTACCGATTTATGGTTATTAGAATTGCTGCTTATTCAAATACTTCTCACTGCACAAATGTGACCAGAATAGACATTGCACACTCTTTTACCACATTTTTCTTAACTTGCTTTCTTGTCTTTCTGTTTGTTTGTCCATGGGTATATTTCTATCAATTTTTGAAGCACGTTCTATTATCCAATTTAGCTGAAATTTTGCATACTTGCTTGTTTCTGAAGACAACACAATATTATTATACTATTAAAACTTAATTGTACTATATTTAATTAATTTCATCTAATTTCATATTTGATATCTATATTTATAGACGTCAGTAAGGGATTTTAATAACTTATCATATATATATATATATATATATATATATATATATATATATATATATATATATATATATATATAACTTTTGAAAACACCACGTTTTTCTAAGGGGCCATTCACATATTACGTACGCATTAAACTCGAGATTTTGACCCCCCTCCCCTCCCCCCTGCTGCATCTCGTACATTTCTAGACACCCCCTTCCCTATGCGAACATACGCTCAGCGGATTTCACCCCCCCCCTCATCAATATAAAATAGCCAGTTTTAACAACAGGTTGATGTATTGCTTCAGATTTAATATTGACTATGACGAGCTAGAGCTAGACTTATCTCAACATGTTTTCGAAAACTAAACTGAAATTTACTGACAGACCTCTTAGGGCTTTGGTATGCACAACAAGCACATAAATTTGAAAAATTTATCATAGCATTCCAATGCAGCCACGGAGATACCTCAGATTTATCATCTTAAATAGCATTATTACTAGTACGCTGGAGGACGCTATTTCGATACGCCAAATTCAAACATTCAGCCGCGCTTTTCGAGACACGCCATCGTTGATATTATTGAGCCTTGGAATTTTTGAAAAAGGCGCGATAAAAGTTTGTTTGTTAATTGATTGATCTTAAATACTACTCGATAAGATTTATTATTCAATCAATTCAACTGACACAAATTTTCATGTAGCCTATTTTTTTACTTTTTTTTATAAAAGTAACTCGTTACAAAGTAAAGAAGAATGCCAGAAAAGTAACAAAAGTAAAAGTACTCTGCAGTCTATGTAGTGTCCTTCGGTCGGCGAAAGGAGGCAACACCAGCACGCTGAGTTAAAACAACAATACTTAATATTAGAAAAAATAATATTTACCATTTTTTGCGTACATACGCATTTCTTGAAGTCCCTCTCCACTTACGCACTTATACGCAAAACATTCACTTCTTACATACCCCCTCCCTCCCCATATGCACTTATATGCAAAACATTCACTGCTTACATACCCCCTCCTCCCCCTCGGTTCGTACGTAATATATGATGACCCCTAATGCACTAAAAAGACGAAAATAAAATATTTAAAAAAATCTTTTTAAAATACCAAGTTTTTGTGAATTAAAAAGAAGAAAATAATTTTTCTCTGGGCTGTGTGAGAAATGTCTTCATGGAGGTATGCATTAATTGTGGACATTCGTATAACGAACAAGCCATAATTTTTTAAAGCTAAAGACTTTTACTTAAACTAACCATCTCCTAAATTTTAATCAGGATAGACCAGTTTTTTTGTAATATTTGTCCCGCCTTCTGATTTTTGATCAAAATGTCTCGCTTTTCCAAAATAAAAGATTTTACATGGGAATTTGATTCTGAAAATAGGGATTGTCCCGCTTTTTGCTTGAAAACATCTTGCAAGTCTACTTTTACTAATTGTTTTATGTGCTTTAACCTTTAGACATTTCTTGTATAGTTTACTGTTTTAGCATTAATTTAGCATAACTAAAACTTCTCAAAATATTACAATGAAATTTGATACCCCTCTTTAAAGATATTAGCCTATACTTTCAGATCTTGGTCGTCTCGGTGTACGAGATATGCGATATGCTTTTTATGTCTCCATTGGCCAATCTCGTACATTTCTTGTTAATATCTTGCATATCTCATACGATATGAAACCGAGATCTGAAAATATAATATTAGCTGAAGTTTTTTTAGAAGAGAAATAACTTTCTGAAATTCATAAAAGGTGCCTCACGTTTTTATTTTTTAAAAATTAGGGTTTGTTCATAGTGTAAATGTCCACAATTAATGCATGCCTCCATCAAGACATTTCTCACACAGCCCAGAGAAAAATTATTTTCTTTTTAGTTCACAAAAATGTGGTATTTTAAAAAGATTTTTTTAAATATTTTATTTATTGATATCACCTATTATAAATTCTTGTTGATTTGAGTATTTATTTATTTATTTAGACAGCTTTCCACCAATGGGTCCTATGCCCGGCATGGCTGGACCTCCAGGCTCTCTTCCTCCTCCTGGTGGCCCTATGTTTGTTCCGGGTATGCCTCCTATGAGGCCTCCAATGGGTAACATGCCAGTTGGAATGCCCCCTATGCCTCCCGTAATGGGAGTAATGCCACCTGGTGTGTAATTGATTCATACCATCAAAATGTTTATTTTATTTTGATAAAATAGAAATTTTTCAGCATTCTTGTTTTGTATTTCTTTGCAGGCATGAGGCCGATGGGTGGAGCCCCTATGAACGTCCCGAACATGATGCCCCCTGTTGGCATGAACCCACCACCCTCTCAACCGCAGTGACCTAAAGATGGATGAATTTTGCTTGTTATTTTTTTCCTAATAATAAAGTATGATGAATTGAGTAGTAAAAAGATGGACTAGTACTTTTCACTTGCAATGATTTGCGTTTATGTTTCCTTTGTATAGAGTTTAAATGGATGAATATGGTGAACATTATATAAACACACTTGTTCTGCAATCTGGCAAGTCTGCTGATCAGTAGATATTTGAGCATTTGCTCGACACGGAGCTTATCATCGCCGGTGGATTGTAGTTTATTAAATAAATTTTAACGTAATCTATGTGTGCTAATTTATATAGCGCCTATTACAGAGTTAAGAGGCGCTGTTCTTCTACATGCCCCACGGAGAGAAACGATTTTAACCGCTAAGTTTTCCGTTGACATGGGCTACTAGTTACTAATAGTAACTAGTAATATGTATATCAATTGCGACGAGCCGCGTTGTTTTAGAATCTTTCGGATAATGGAGTGAAATATGCGCTGCGTATCGGTTCAACTGTCGAATGCCAGGTGAGGGAAAAAAATTCCATTTCGTATTTTACGTTTGCTGTTGTGGGTGTTTCGTTCAACATTTCAATTGTGTGGTTTAGATTTGTAGCCTCAAATGTAGTTTGGTAATAATTTAGTGTTATTACATTGCGTGTCAGTTATGGTAGGCTCACTTAATTCGACCTTCAAAGGTCTTTTTTTAATTCTGGGGAGGCCAACTTCTGGCTCCGTCGGAAGACTGTGTGACGTCGAAGTCGTGGGAAAAGGTATAAATAGGGGTCGGAAAAAGAACATAAATTGGGAATGATAATTTTTATGTTTTTAAAATCTAATTTATGAAATAAAATAGCGTAATGTTATCTATGTTGTTAATTGTTTGAATATTTTATCTGTGCAAAGCCATCTTAATATCGCCGGCCGATGATTCTCGTTACAACCATTCTTTCATAAAATAGCCCTTTGTTGAAAAATAATATTAGTTGTCATTTCATTTTTTCAACATGCCTAAGTAAGTTTTTTTTGGATAAAGGGTTTTTAGTTTGATCGATTATTTTTTCAATCGGAAGCTTGTTTTCTGAAGCATTGACATTCGATGTTGTCTTACCTACAGATAATTGTTAATAAATTAATTTGTTTACTTTTTAGTTAAATTCTAGATCCGATTTAATAAATTTGAATTGTATATATAGTATAGTTGAAATATAAATACAAATTAAACGAGGCTCGTCTGAGACGAGACTGAGCATTAATTAGGACATACGATAAGCGATAACTCAGCGAATAAACCACACAAAGCCTGTTTATTTACATAAGATCAAAAATAATAAAAATAATTTTTTTATTTCCCCCCAGGTACTACTGTGATTACTGCGACACATTCTTGACACACGATTCCGTGAGTTTCTGGTTTACTTTTAAACATTAATCTTGTAAACAAAAGAAGCGCATACGACATTGATTTTAATTTAGCCTTACGATTTTGGCAAATGATTTAAAAATACTTAGCGTTGGTATTTTCACCAATTACTAATTTATGTTGCTATATATTGCGTTTTTAACTTTATTGAAGTCAATGCATAATTATTATGTTATTTACATCACTGATTTATTTCGCGCCGCGAATTTTTCAGCCGTCAGTTAGGAAGACTCACTGCGGAGGTCGTAAACACAAAGACAACGTGTGTTCTTACTATCAGAAGTTGTATGATGACGAATTGCAGAAACTTGTTGATATCACAAGTGAGTATTTTCTTACACACATTGACTTGACTTGACTTTGTCTGTCTATCTGTCTGTCATGCAATTTTGCAATAGATTTTAAACTAACTTCCCTATGAGTTAGAGACTTCAAAATTTAAACATACCTCCGAACTGATTATCAATCAAATTTTCGGATCGATTGGACAAAATTTAATTAAACAATTGTTTGTGATATTTTCGTCGAACTATTTATTGTCTATGCTAATATGTTTGTTATTTATGTAGTAAAAATATAAAAGTGTGTTTTTAAAAAAGCTTTGTTTTTGCTTCACTTGTTTTAAATTATTTATACAAATTATTTATTTGCCTGTTGGTTTGTGTTATTTATTAATTGTTTTTGTTTACTTACTCAGCTGCTGCCTTTACGGCTGGAAAACTTCCGTCAAACCAATACATGAACGGCCCCGGTCCAATGGGGGCCATGATACCGCCACCTATGAGTGAGTTTTTTTCTCAATCAATCTTTATTTATTAATAGTAATAATTAAAAATATATAATATTATTAATCACTTTTTATTAATACTTTTATTTAATTATTCAGATGGTTTTCCACCAATGGGCCCCATGCCCGGTATGGGTGGACCTCCAGGTTCGATGCTTCTTCCTGGCGGTCCTATGTTTGTTCCAGGTATGCCCATGAGGCATCCAATGGGCGGTTTCATGCCACCGGGAATGCCTCCGATGCCTCCTGGAATGGGAGGGATGCAACCTGGTATGTGATTAAATTATGCAATATGGATTTTTCTATGTTAAATATCAAACATTGCAACTAAAAAATTTTTTTATTCCTTTACAGGAATGATGCCAATGTGTGGACCCCCGATGAATCCCCCTAACATGATGCCCCCTGTTGGAATGAACCCGCCACCCTCTCAACCGCAGTGACCTGAAAATTTCTGGATGTGACTTATTAAGTTGTTCTTGCTTAAAATAAAATGTAATTAATCGAAATAAAAAGTGATCTAGTACTTTTATTGCCATCCATATGGTGCTAGATGGTATTATTTGGGCTGCAGGGGTGCTAGTAAGTTGGCAAATTTAAGAAATTCAGATCAGTTGTCTCGACTGTGAGGACTTGACGACTGATATTGACAAAAACAAGATTTGATCAGGTGGGCTGGTGATTGGTCGGCAGCTGATAGCAAGAAGTGACGTGTGTGCTATGACGGTTGGAATTAGCCAAGAAATAAAGCGACACATTCCAATCTACGTCTTAAAAAATAGATATAAAAATCAATTATTGTTTTAAGCGTTGGTACAGTGTCTCCTATGCTACACTACACATTCTATAGAACTTAACAACAATTCAATTGGTTTTTGCTATTTGTTAGCACAATTGAAGTTAAGCCATTATCGAATTGTTTGTTACATGAAAATTTTATATCGGCTACAGCTGTGTGTGTTCAGCATCGGCTTGCCATAGGCTGTGTAGACTAGGGTAAGCCGTTAATTTTGTTTTTGCTAGTTTAATTTTTTGGTTTGGTTGACTTTGATAAGTAATAAAATTGACTAAAAGGAATCAGTTCTCGACATTAATTTCTTAACATTAACAATCAAATCATTTTTCAATGAATGTTTTATTATTTTCTCGAGAATGATCGGAAAACAGAGCGATCATATTTATTTTCTGGTGATCATCATTTTGACAGACTTGAGCGACTCGTTGTAACCTTTGAACTGGAGCCAGTTGATTCCATCGGCAAAAGTCGGGTGCTTGCCCAAAAAGTATAAGCCGTTCAAGTTGGACTGATGACAGGCGTTGTACCACCATCCCCCGTGGTAGAGATTAGCACAGTTGTCACCATACTTGTCGTTGTCGTTGTCCATAGTGGTGAAAGACATTTTGTCGTGGTTGCTCAGGGCATCACCTGAAGGATTATACAAAATACAATCAGCATTGAAAAGCACGGGAAAGAATTAACGTCTTCTGTCAGTGTGATTTTAAAAGTATAAGGTATTTCCCAAAGAAATGAATTAATTTATGAACTTTTCATGAACGCGGAATATCCGCAAGTTAAGGTTTTCAGTTTTGCTAGTTGATGCATGTTTTCTCGGCACGAAGCTCATGTTAACAAGCCTACTTTCAGGTCAAGGTCAAGATTAAATGTGTGCTACAAATAAAATTATTCAAAATGGAAAAAGAAACATTAACAAGCATTAATATTTAATTATTTCACGAGGAGTTATATAGGAAGCCAGTGGCGTCTTTATTGGGGGCATAAATCATGCATCATTGCGTTCAGCGCAATTTATTTGCACCGTAAAAAACTCTGATGGAATTAGGGTAATGTTTTAGTCACCCACCTCTAATCAGACTGTGCTAAAAGTCATCCTTCCCCAACACTCCCCTATTTGGCCCTTTATTTTTTTCTGCATATGCCACTATTATAAGCCTACCTGCTGTTCCTTTGTAGCCAGAAACCTTCAACATGAACTTGGTGTCCTCATTTCCGACGGCAAAGTCGTCGTATTCGGCATACACTTTGGTACCGTCGAATGCCTCTAATTCAACCCTCAACTTGTAGCGGTACCTCGAAGTCAGAATGGACAGTGGCAGAAGACCTGAAAATATCAGTGTACAATTACGGTTCAAGTTCTTATTAAAATTAGTTTAAATACATAAAAACACTTTTAGAGAGTAACTCACCCCACCAAAATTCTCTATTCAAATTTCCAAATCCATATTTGTATTCCTTCCATCTTCTGAAAAAGTTAACAGTTCCATCCAATCTTCTTTGGAAGACCTGGATTAAGTACATAAGACATTTTATCTAACCATTACTGGTTAAGACGAACGCTTTTTTCAGTGAAAATTATTTATTAAATGTTTTTATTTTAATCTTTACTCGATGCCCAACGTATCAGCCTCATGTGCTGTTTTTAGTTTGCTTACCGTATACTTGGTTCCGTCGGCAGCTATTTCACAGTAAGCAGGCACGAGATGTCCTTTGAGGTTGAGCCAGTAGATGCCACTTTTTTTAGGATTTGAGGAATCAATGTCTTCGCAGTCAGTAAGCTCTTTGAAATAGGATTGGTAACAAAATTTCAAATTGTGCTCTTTTTTTATATAAATTAGTCTATTTTGGGTAACCTGCATCTTTAGGACTCGTTATCAAATGGAAGTGCAACGGTGTTTGTTATTTGGGCATATTATATTAGACCAGATGGAAACTGTTATCAAATTTAAAACCATGTTCTCAATAGAAAAACTCAGAAATGGTTCTAATGCTGATGTTGCAGACAAAGAAGTTGATGCCATAAATATGAACAAAAGAACTTACTTGAAGATTTCGGCGGGGTCAGTTCTTCTCCCACAGCATCTTCGTACTCATAAGCAATTTCTTCATCCTTGTCCGCCTTGGTAGCATTGCAGTGCATCACTGAAACAAAAAGAAGAGTTTATTTTAGCAGCTCTAGGTTGATATAATTTTTATTCACCTTATTTTGGTTTTTGAATGTTTAGAAACATATTTTTTAGAGATGGGAAACGAACCGAACTCGAACCGAACCTTACCTACGACCGAACCGAACCCGTACTTTAGATCGAACCGGCGAGTTCGGTTCGTTTCCCATCTCTAATATTTTGAAATAATTCACCTGCCACAAACATCGCGAGGAAAAAAAAGCAGAACTTTTTGGAATCCATGTTTATTCTGGAAAAAAACAATAAAAAATTAATTTAATAATATATTTAAACGTTGACTATAAAAATTGATGATAGACTGATTAACAATAAAAGTTAAGTAATATTATTATTAATAATATATATAGTTATAATTTATTTGAAAACAACCAATCTACCAAACCTCTTCATAGAGTCTGACTTCAACAGGCCAGGGGACTCAAATATAAGCAAAAATTAAACGACAGAAGATACAAAAATGACAAATGACAAAAACACAGTTTATTGAGAGCCGTGACAGCCCGTGGAAGTTAGACACGCTCAATTTGACGGTTCGAGGCATATTTGCGATGGGGTAGAGTCAAGTTCAGAGTTCATTGGAGCATGACCTTTTGAAGGTTAATTGATCTGTTTTCAACTAATATTGTTATATTTGTCGTAGCAATGGTGGTATCGGTCATGATGTCAGTCAATATGTATAGCGTTGGACGGGCTTTTGTGATTATACTCAAATTAAAAGTAAAAATAGTTTCAAGCGAATAATTTTAATTTCAAGCTTACAAGACATCCTCCAAGAAAAAAAGATATGTGTCCTTTTTACGTCTCCGGTATTGTTACTTTAACATTTTAAAACACTTCTTTGGTACTAACTGTGATTTATTTACTTTGTAAAAACTCTATCTAGATTCATTGTTTCCTGTCTTTCTTTGTATGTTTCAATTGGTCATTTTTTTTTTTTACAAAAATACAGGTACCTGGTGACCCATTGATATTTAACAAAAGTCATATAAATGTCACGACCATTTGTTGCCAATAGCAACTGGTGAAAGTAAGCGGTCTCATAGTCTCATTTGCTATCTGTAACATGACTCACATGAAAGTACCTACTACCTACTTGCTTAAGTGGCAGTTATTTTGAGGGTGTGTTTAAAAAATTATTTTAAGATAAAATTTTTTTTTAGTAAGTCCATTGCTGTAACAGCTAAGTTAGTTTAAAAAATATATTATTATTATAATTTTTCTAATATTTTTTTAAACTTTCTAGTCTTAACAATAGGGAGCCATTTTATGTTTTGAAATTAGTCTAGGGTTATAGAACGTTTTCAAAAAAAGTATATCAAAATTTCTGAGTTTTATATGAAAAATTGATAGTAAATCACTCAAAAGCAAAAACCACGGAATAGAAAGATTAACAAAACAAATGTTAAAAAGTAGGCAGAATTGTGTGGGCAAAGTGATACGACGATTGATTTGGACGAGGGAGGCTAGAAAGGCCAACAAAATACGTTGCCACGTTATTTCGAAGTGCAGCATTAATTGTTTCAATTTTTGTTAGTACATTTTTTGTTTTCTAATTCATGTTTATTTATCTCCAGAACATGATACCCTCCATGGTAAAGTGCTTTTTTTTAATTTTAATACAAACAAATCACCGCAAATAGACAACATATATACCTACTTAAACGGTCACAACAAGATTTGTACTAAAAATAATAATTTGTACTTCAATTCAGAAAAAAAGTTATTAACATTCAATCTAAAAATTGAATCGGCTTTTGCGTTGTAATGGTCGCAATAAACAAAAAAACCACAGTTTTTTTTGACAATGGTAGGCGCCTACTCTACTTCATATTTAGTTCAGAGTCACATCGCCATATCGGCAAATATAAATTAGTGTATCAGATGGTAAGCGCCCGTGAACAACTGGCGAAAACGAATAAGGCTGGTCGCTATTAGAAATAAGGCTGCTATGCTAGCTGGTTTAAATGTTTGTTTATTAGTTTACAGATGGGACGTGCCTTTTTTGCAGCATCATTCGTTTTTCTAATGTCACACACATCTATTCAATGGCATCTCTTTCGATTTGGGGTTTTGTATTATTGAATCGAATACAGGAATATTGCCAGATAAACCGAGTTTATTTTTTATTTAAGCATTTGCACTTGTATTAAGTCTACTGCGTGGTAACCAAAATCAAAACAAGGACATGAGTTGACAAAAATTTTAATATATTTAGAACCACCTTTAAGCGACGAAAAAGTTTAAATTCCTGTAAACCAATGCGATGAAAGATACTACAACATTGACTTGTCTCCCATCTCCATCATAAATGATATAGCTATTTTTTTTACATGCTGTGCATTTGATGTCTTGTAAAGTGCCATTTTGGCTATCATTTTATGTGACTTCACTTAACCCTGCAACTACCAAGGGTATATATAATAACAATGATCAGAATTCGGTGTGATTTTTTGACCAAATTAAAAAAAATTCAAGGGTCTTGTAGAGGATGGTACACTTGTACAAAGTCACCAAATTTCACCAAATTCTGATTATGTTCGTGCGTAGGCACTGTTGGCCAGGTATACGTTTTTTGGACAGTACACACCAGTCAGTCGGTGCGAATTTTTTCAGAATAAATACAAACATTCTTCTGGTAATGCTTCTCAAGTGTAACAAATTGGCTCAGTGTTTTTTGAGTCTACAGCACACAACCGGAAACGGATCCATGGCGGAAGATGCCACTCCCCATCAGTCAAAATTAAATTTTTTTTGGGTCAAATAACTGTTTTTTGGAAAATGACCACGGTTGAAAGTAAAATTGCTAAAAAATACCTACGACTACCCCCGGCCATCAGCTTTTAAAAAAAAGTGTTTTTGAAAAATTAAAAAATACCTATGACTACCCCCAGTGCCGGATTAAACCATTTTAGTGCTCAAGGCACAAACCCACACGGGTGCCCCCTACTGCCCTGGGCCCCTGATCTTTCACTGACCGTGACCGCAGGTATGTTTAATATTATGCAAAGAAAACAGTTGTTAACAAATATATTTGTAGTTTATACTACTATCACTCGTATAAAACCTGCAATAAAGTATTTCTGTATTAAAAATCAGTTGTTTCTGAACTTAAATTTGTTTAAAATATATCTTGTGGACTTGTGGTGCTTCCAAACTCTTAGTGCCCGAAGCACGTGCTTTGTTTGCCTAATGGTTAATCCAGACCTGACTACCCCCCGCCGCGGTCATCATATTTTCTCTCAGGAGAAAGTGTGAAAAATTTGGAAGTGAAGTACCCGCATCCGCCCACCAGGAGAATCTGGATCCGCCACAGCACACAACGAAACTAAAGTTGCCTTTTTTCTATAGATTTTCCTTAAGTACAATTTTTGAAAATTCTCTGGTCACCTAAATTGACAATGCCCAGTCAGGTTTAAAAAATTTGCTGAAAATCTAAAACAGCTTTGACAAACACTCCGAAGACTTAAATAAACTAAAGTTCTTGTTTATTTCAAATCAGATTCAGCACACTGTTCATAAATGCCGCGCAAAAGACAGCATGGAACTCTGGCTTTAGCACCACTGATGACGCTACCATGGGCACATTAACATGGAGGTTTCTCTGATCTGCTCCAATGCCGTTCATTGTGACACACGTATAACCTCCACCGTATCCATGTCTTGCGTCATGAACTCTGAGCATGACTCTGTATTCGGGTGCCTTGCTGTACTTGTTCAGGTAGTTTGAGATCACACCTCTGGGCGTGATTATGAAAATTGTAGTAGGCGGATAGCCCTGTGCTGCGCAATAAAGTTCCAGGGCTCCGTCATCAGTAAAGTGCCAAGTGAAGTTGAGAATTTGAATGTGTGTTTTGACTGGTTTTAGAGTTGATGGCATTTGGTCTGTTGTAATTGTTTCCGTTTTAGTCATTTTCCTCTTATCGGCGGTCATTGAACTCGCTGAGCGGTCTCGTCCAGTTACCGTTTCCGAAGAAGTCGTAAAATTGTTTCCCTTTGAGAAATACAAAAACAAAATTAAATTGATAAATATTTGTTGAGAACTAAGTGAAATAATATTTGTCTAAACTTAGAGGTTAGGATTTTATTTTTATAAAAGCCAATAAACAGGTTTATTCAGGGCCACTAAACAGTTCTTTCCAGAGACATTAAGCAGGTTTGGGAAAGATTTTCCATGCGATCACCTTTTTTTTTTAATTTTCTGTAGCCGCAAGAGTGATGTTGCGAGGCTTATGGACTAGTGATTTGGATTATCTCACCGCAGAAGTAATTTATGACAGCAGATTTTTCTGCCGAATATTCAGCAGTAGAAAACTCAAGCAATCAGATGTTGCAGTTTTAAAAAGCAAAATTTGTTTTTGTTTCCTATCAGAGTTTAGAGTTTAAAAAAAACTGAGTCCATTGAAGAATATGACTATTTTATTTGTAAAACTTGAAAAATTAATAAATTGTTTATCTAATGAATGTGAGTTATTCTATTACTCCGTGTATTGATCCAAGTCTGTCAAAAAATATATTTATGTAATATAGTTTATTTTTTAAACTTTTTATTTTCTTGCTTTTGTCCTAGCGTTGCTTAAAAATTTTATTTCTGTCAATTCAAAAGCGCATTTAAGTGACGCTTAGTCTAATTGAAAGCACTTTCAATTTAATATAAAGTGCATGTTTTCTATTAAAAAAAAAAAACTTTTTTGAATCTTTGAAAACTTTCGACTAGAATATTCCCGCCGGTAAATTTAAGATCCGCCGCTGGTAAGAAACTGAAAAATTACGACGAATCAGTTTGTCGTTCTCTGGGAACCGAATAAATAAACTTTGAAAGAGATTTACGATTTATGGTATAAATATGGATTAATTTCTTACTAGACTTAAAAAAATAGAGTGACAAGGAAGGTAAAATGAGACTTATGACACAATTGATTTTTTTATATTGACTCCTAGACTGCTACTTATAAATAAAAAAAACTAACCCATAAAAACAAAGTTTTTATTATAAATCCTTTATATACGATCCTAGATTTTTATTTTTAAGCCCAGAGCCAAATTCAAAAATTAAATTCAAATTCAAAAATATGGAATTTTTTGACGGGGCCGTTTTGACGGGGGCCGTTTTGACGGGGACCGTTTTGACGGGGACCGTTTTGACGGGGACCGTTTTGACGGGAACCGTTTTGACGGGGACCGTTTTGCCGGGGGCAGTTTTGACGGGGGCAGTTTTGACGGGGGCCGTTTTGACGGGGGCCGTTTTGACGGGGGCCGTTTTGACTGAAATTTTGATAGATTCAATTGTCTCGCAGCCCAATCAATCAATCAATCAATCAATCAATCAATTATTTCTATAGCGCTATTTCCGCAGTGTTCAATAGCGCTCGGTCGTGAACTTGGTAAACAGATATGTTTTAAGTCCACGACGGAAAACTGTGAGAGAAGTAGAGTTAGTAAGAGAAGAAGGAAGAGAGTTCCAGAGATAGGGGCCAGAGTAGGAGAAAGAGCGTTTAGCAAAAGAATGCTTAATAGTGAAGATGCGAGAGTGATTACGAGAAGAAGAACGAAGACCAGACTTAGGAGGGATATGTATTAAATTAGTTAAGTAGAGAGGAGAAAGGCAATTTTTTATTTTGTACATTATTAAACATATTTTAAAAATCACCCTATATCTGAGAGGAAGCCAATGGATAAGAACAAGAGATGGAGAGATGTGAGAGGAGTAGGAGGTGCGAGAAACTAAGCGAGCAGCCGAGTTGAAGGCTTTAGAGAGAGGATAGAGGGTAGTGTCAGGAAGACCATAGTATAGAGAATTGCAGTAGTCAATTCGAGACAGGACAAGAGAAGAGACTAGAAGTTGCAGCGAAGGATCATCCAGAAGTGGACGAAGCTGCTTAATACGGCGAAGATGAAAGTAGCAGGATTTAGTAACAGAAGTAATTTGGGGGGTTAGCGACAAGTTAGAGTCAAAGAGAAAACCTAAGCTACGAATCAAGGGAGAAGGAGAAATGGAAAGAGAAGATGGTGGTGGCAAAACCAAAGGAAGAGGATTTAGGGATTTAGAGGACTTGTTGAAATAGATTAGTTCAAACTTGTCAGGATTAAGTTTAAGACACATAGAAGAACTCCAGGATATAATAGATTGAAGGCAGGCAGCTATTTTGTTAAGAACAGACTCAAGAGAAGAGTTAGAGAAAGTAGAATAGACATAGGAGTCATCGGCATACATTTGGCTATTGAGAGAGTGAGAAGATATAATATGAGGAAGTTCAGAAGTATAGAGAATAAACAGTAAAGGACCAAGAATAGACCCTTGAGGGACACCGTAGGTCAAAGTTACAGGAGTAGATTTAGAAGATTCAATAGAAACATAGGAATATCTACCAGATAGATAAGATTTAATCCACCGGAGAGCATCACTAGTTATATTAAAAGATTTATCAAGTACATCCAACAACAGTGAGTGATCAACTGTATCAAATGCAGATGAATAATCAAGACAAAGAAGAAGAGTAGAGAGGCCAGAGTCAGAAGAAACAATAAGGTCATTATGAAGCTTAAGTAGAGCAGTTTCAGTGGAGTGGCCAGGTCTGAAGCCAGATTGAGAAGAGGGAAGAAGTGAGAAAGCAGTTAGATAAGCACTTATTTGCTCATACACAACTCTTTCCATAATTTTAGAGATAAAGGATAGGTTAGAGACAGGCCTATAGCTAGATAGAGAAGAAGGATCAAGAGAGGCATTTTTAATAGTAGGGATAATAAAAGAGGACTTAAGAACAGAGGGAAACACAGATGTAGATAAAGAGAGATTAATTAAATCAAGTAAAATTGGATAAAGAACAGAAGAAAGCTCTTTAAAGATAGTAGTAGGAATGAGATCCAAAGAGCAAGTAGAAGAAGACATAGAGTTAATAAGTTTAGTAAGATAGTCAAGTGTAATAGGAGAGAAAAAAGTAAAAGTTTCAGTAGAGAATTTAGAAAAAATAGGGGTTTTACTATTGTTAGAAGATCTGATGCTTTCAATTTTCGTGGTAAGAAAATTATGATAGTCATCAGGAGAAAAAGAAGGAGGAGGAGATTTTTTATTAAGGAGTTTAGAAAGAGAAGACCACCTATTCCTCGAGCTAGAAGCAAGAACAATAGATTTTCTCAAAAAGGAAGAATGCTTAGTAAAGATGAGGTTATGGTATTGTTTGAGATGGTATTGCCACTCATACCAAGAACCTTTAGACAATTTAGAACGATAAGCTCGCTCGGCTTTACGTGCAGATTGCTTCAAGAGAACACAATCACGATCAAACCAAGGAGCTTTTTTAGAAAAGAGTCGAAACTTAAACGTCTCAGAAGGAACCAAAGTATCCAGTATGGATGAAATCGTCAGATTGAGATTGTCCATAAAGGAATCAACATCAGTGAAAGAAGAAGAAGAAAACCCAGAGGTGAGAAATAAATTTGAAAATTGAATATTATCAAATCTAGACCAACACCTTTTAGTGACTGAAGTAAGATTAATTAAAGGTTGAGATAGAGGTAAAGTGAAAGAAATAAAGTAGTGATCAGTAAAGTGAAGATTAACAGGTGAAAGATTGCTTATATTAGAGAAAAGAGGAGAAATAATAAGATCTAATGTGTTACCCCGATTATGAGTCGGAAAGTCACAATGCTGAAAGAAGTTAAAAGTAGATAAGATTTCAAGAAATTGAGAAACAAAAGAGTCCTTAGTTTTATTAATAGGAATATTAAAATCCCCAATGATAAAAGAAGGAGTAGATAGAGAGAAGAGAGATTCAGAAAGGTTGTAGAAATCCTCCAGAAATTGTGGTTTAGAGCATTTAGGAGGCCTATAGATACCTATTAAATTGAACTTAAAAGAATTAATTTTAACAGAAGTAAAGAGGCATTCAAAAGATGAGAATTTAGTAGAAGAATTGAGAGAGACAGAATAGGAAGACTTGAAGAGAAGGCATATGCCACCATAGGAAGAATGTTGAGCAGAAAAAGGATTAGTAGGAGGCCTAGCCTGCTCAACAAAAGAGAAGCCAGTAGGAACAGAAGCAAGGAGAGAAGGAGAAGAAGCAGATTCATGCCAGGTCTCAGTCAGGAGAAAGAGATCAAGATAGTTAGACAGGGCTAGCTCAGAGATAAAGAGTGATTTATTATTTAGAGAACGAATATTAAGGGTGGCTATATTAAGGCTAGAACTAGGATTATTATTATTATTATTATTATTATTATTATTATTATTATTATTATTATTATTATTATTATTATTATTATTATTATTATTATTATTATTATTATTATTATTATTATTATTATTATTATTATTATTATTATTATTATTATTATTATTATTATTATTATTATTATTATTATTATTATTATGACTATTATTAGTTTTAAGATTGTTTATTTTAAGAAGAGGATTTGATATAGAGAGATCAGAGAAAGAAGAGTTGCACTTAGCAATACGTTTAAATTTCCTAATATAATTTAGGTTAAGAATATCAAGATAATAAATCTTACGGCGAACAGTGCGAGTGGGCAGAGTAGAAGATTGAGAGAGGCTTAATAAGAAATCCCTAGAGTACATTATTAGAGAAAGAAAAGTTTAGAAAAGGGAATACAGAAGAAAAGAAGAAAAACTCACAGTTTCCACGTGAAACAATAAAACAATTCAAATTTAACTTCGCTCACGAGCCGAAACGCCATGACACCACGGCGCTAAACACTAGTCGATGTGCCAAATTTCAGCTCGATCGGATAACGGGAAGTGAGTTAATTTTGAGACTCAAAGTTTGTGACTGGAAGACAATCGAAAATAATATAAAGGATTTAAAAATCAGTGAACGACAAACATATAAAGCTTCGAGTGATCGTTGAACAAGCAGTTCATCGACAGTTTTGTCCAACCCATCAGTTTTTAAGCTACTAGTTGAAGTATTAGTCCTTTGTGGTGTAAGGCTTTTTTTATAATGATAGTTTATAGTCCTTTACACCAGGTGTTTTAAGACTCTAATGGCTGTATGTAGGAATCACTTAAGTACTTCCTGTCGTGGATCAGAATTTGATCCTTTTTACTTTTCCCTCCTCCTTTCTCCAAGATTGGGACTGGCTCGCAATTAGCGAGGCGGAGTTGTGGTGTTAGGCTTGCCAGGTCCAGCTTATGCTGATCAAAATTAGTAGACTCTTTATTCCTACTTCCTGGGGATAGGATAATCGATTTACCAGAAACCTGAAAAGCAATTTAGCACAAGAAACAGTGTATGCTTTATGCACTACTACTGTAAGTATAAACAATATAAACTTTAAAAAGTATTAGTATAAAGTAATAGAACCTAAATGACAAACCAATACGGACAAAAACTTTTTTGAGCTGTTTGAATGGTTTATTTATTTTTTATTTTAATTAATTTATTAATTATTTGATTCTGATTACATTCATCAGTAGTTACAATAGTGTTTGGAAATAAAGTCTGGTTTACCTCATCCTTCATAAAATCACGATCAACATGGCCATTCGATGAGATTCCTTGGGCTACTGTTGTTGAAAACCCGTAAGAGATCCGAAAGGCAATGCAAATTAGGACAAACATTTCAAATATACGCTCGAATGAAAGTGAAGATGCAATTTTAGATGACGCCAAAGATTAACTATGAAAACTTATTGACTAATTTTACTTCATTGTAAAGAAACCTAAGTTATTGCGATGAAAAACAATTTAAAAATTATTAACAAATTAGTTTAAAAATCTGTTATTGTTGAAACGTTGTTTATTCATCAGAATGAAATATCAAGGCGTCATTTAGCTATGAAATTCAAAAAACAACGTTTTTTGTAAAGATTCTTAAGTTTATATCTGAATCTTTATGATGTTTAATAATACTAATAATTATCGTATACTAACACTCTTATATTCTAATATTTTTTTCGAGTCTAATAAAGTTTATCAAGCTCAATAATATTTTTTTCATATCAATTTATTACTTATTTTAACCTTTGCAAAGAAATAAACTTTTCTTTAATTTTTAACGATATCAACATACATAATCAGCATACATAATTTCCGATGTCTGTCTGTATGTATGTATGTATGTATGTATGTATGTATGTATGTATGTATGTATGTATGTATGTATGTATGTATGTATGTATGTATGTATGTATGTATGTATGTATGTATGTATGTATGTATGAATGTATGTATGTATGTATGTATGTATGTATG
The DNA here is from genome assembly GCA_963978895.1 of Erpobdella octoculata. Lineage (NCBI taxonomy): Eukaryota > Metazoa > Annelida > Clitellata > Hirudinida > Erpobdellidae > Erpobdella > Erpobdella octoculata. The sequence continues at coordinate 22,259,802 of OZ022247.1, read as the reverse complement.
AATGTATGTATGTATGTATGTATGTATGTATGTATGTATGTATGTATGTATGTATGTATGTATGTATGTATGTATGTATGTATGACTACGGTGATCAGCAGTCAGCAGTTGATGAAATGAATGCGCGCAAGCGTGTAATAAAAATTATTACGTAATTGTTTGTGTCCTTTGAGTAGAATATTTTGAATTTTGGCAATTTAGTTGTTTCGGCAAAAGCTTTTCTATCTGCAACACTTGCTATGTTTTGGTGTGTGAGTTAACATAGACATCCATCCATGCGTGTTTTAGTTTGTTGCATTTGTAACGTGAACACTAAACTGTTCGAGAAGATCCAGTGCACCATTCTAGCCAGTAAAGTCTGAGAAATTCGTTAGAGAACGGGTTACAATTTTACCCATTCTTTGACCATAGCACGCATGAGACACACCAAAGAATAAACAGAATGCGTACCTAGATCCAGTTTTATTAGAATATTCTGAAATAGCCAGAAGATTTTTGGAGTTGAGGGCCCTACATACATCTTTGATCACCTGATTTTATATGCACTAAGCCTACTTTACATTAGGGAAATCATTTTGGGGACAGGGGGAGTGCATTGCTGGAACGTGCAACTTAAAGTGGAAAAAATCCCAAGACTTCCCCACTTTAAATTTCACGGCTACGGCCCACCTCCAACTATCCTTTCTGTCATTAGCTTTTTTGATTATAAAAATGTGGAAGTTTTTAGAAAAGTAGCTCCGACTATCCCCCGGTCATTAGCTTTTTTGTTAGGAATAGTTTTACATTATGATAAAAAATTGGGCCCTTCAACATATTGCCCCCCAAGATGTTGCTGAAATGACGTTCCTGCTTAACATTATTTAAATACCTATTTTTTGGCTTTCACGAGCCGTTGTTACGTTTTGTTTTATTTTTTAATATTTCGCTTCCAGTTTATAGGAGTCTTTGGATATGTACGCGAGAAAAATTCATGATTATTTAGCATTTTAAACATTTATTTACACATGAATTTTTTTTTAGAAATATTTAACTTTGAAAGTGTGTCCGGGTTTGCTTTATCATTGGCTTTTTATTTTTTGAATTTGGTTCCGACGAGGGGGGGGGGGCAAAGTCTATTGACAAAATGTGAGGGGGGAATGGCCGGACTGGCCGCCCCCTGGATCCGCTAGTGCAACGAATCTAATTTAACTTTGTATTTTTTTTTAATAAAAGTAACTCGTTACAAAGTAAAAAAAATAAGCCAGAAAAGTAACGAAAGTAAAAGTTTAAATACACTCTAGAAATCGTACCTTGTTACAATTAAAAGATAATCCAGTTTGATAGGAGAGAAAGAAAGAAAGGTTTCAGTTGAGAATTTATAAAAAATATTATCTCGTGTTTGGACGTTTAACTGCTATCTTTTTTTAAAATAAATTTTAAATTTGATAGAGATATAAGTTTCTTGAACCTCCCAGTCCCAAAATTCTCCAACGTTCGCGACTATTACTAAGATTGATAGTCGTGACAGTCGGCAAGTTGGTAAATGCGTTACTTCACGAAAAATGGCAACTGGAACGCAGACCATTATAAAATAGAATACTGAACAAAGAACCTCTGAAATGTAACTACGCTAAATTGTAAACTATATTATTATCGTTTTAGATTTCGTTTTATTACTTCAATTTTAGTTTTATTTTAATTTCGTTTGTGTGGTTAACGTTTCTCTTGTTTTAGTTTTACTTTTCTTTGATAAATAATAAATGGGACTAAAACAAGTCAGTTGCAGGCATTTATTTCTTAACAAACAAATCATTTTTCAATAAATGTTCTATTATTTTCCAGAGAATTATTGGAAAACAGAGCGATCAGGATTATTTTCTGGTGATCATCATTTTGACAGACTTGAGTGACTCATTGTACCCTTTGAACTGGAGCCAGTCGATTCCATTGGCAAAGGTTGGGTGCTTGCCCAAAAAGTATAAGGCGTTCAAGTTGGACTGATGACAGGCGTTGTACCACCATCCTCCGTGGTAGAGATTAGCACAATTGTCACCATACTTGTCGTTGTCACTGTCCAAAGTGGTGAAAGACATTTTGTTGTGGTAGCTCAGGGCATCACCTGAAGGATTAAACAAAATACAATCAGACTTGATTCGTCAGCATTTTTTAAAAGTAATTTTTACAAAGAAATAAATGAATTTATGATCTTTTCATGGAAGATGAATATCCGCAAGTTGAGGTTTTCAGTTTTGCTAGTTGATGCATGCTCTCTCAGCAAGAAGCTCATGTTAACAAGCCTACTTTCAGGTCAAAGTCAAGATTTAATATGATACAAATACAAATATTGAAAATAAGAAAAAACACTATAAAGCATCACAATTGAATTATTTCAAAAGGAGCTATATTGAGCCCGCTACACACTGACCAGTTTTCCCTGGTACCAGTCGTTCGGCGTGAAAAACGCAACCAGAAAGCATGTTTAATGTTTATTCATGCGCGTCTAAATTCTGTTGCCAGCTTTTGCCAGCTGATGGGTGTTCTATTTCTTTCCAGAACAGGTATAGGCCCAGCGAAAACTGGCAACAGAATCTGGACGTGCATGAATTAACATAATTTATGGATCCGTATTTTGGTGCTGAATGACTGGTACCAGTGAAAACTGGCCAGTGTTTACTGGGCTTAAGACATCTACACTTTACACCACATTCCGCAGAGTTTAGTAGTGTTACGTAGACCGGCTTTACAATCGGCCAAAAACATTTTGGTGTTAAATGATTAAAAAATTAGATAAGCCACTGATAAAAACACTTTGCTTATATTTAAAAAGTTTTTCAGTTTTCCTCTAATCAAGCTATACAACCTGAGCTGCATAAACTACTGTTAGAAGCTTACCTGCTGTTCCTTTGTACCCAGAAACTGTTAGCATGAACTTGGTGTCCTCATTTCCGACGGCAAACTCTTCGTACTCGGCATAGACTTTGGTACCGTCGAATGCCTCTAATTCGACCCTCAATTTGTAACGGTACTTCGAAGTAAGCGTGGAAAGTGGCAGAAGACCTGAGACAATTATGTACAATTATGTTTCACATTTTAATTGAAATTAGTTTGAATACATAAAACACTTTTAGAGAGTAACTCACCCCACCAAAATTCTCTATTAAAATTTCCAAATCCATACTTGTATTCTTTCCATCTTCTGAAAAAGTTAATAGTTCCATCCATTCTTTTTTGGAAGACCTGGATTAAGTACATAAAATAAACATGGCCGGTAAAGACGAACATTTCTATTGAGGATTATTTATTAAAAGTTTTTATTTTAATCTTTACTCGATGCCCGATATATCAGCCTTACGATATTCTTACAAAAAGAAAGCTTTTTGTAGTTTTCGTACCGTATACTTGGTTCCACCGGCAGCTATTTCACAGTAAGCAGGCACGAGATGACCTTTGAGGTTGAGCCAGTAGATGCCACTTTTTTTAGGATTTGTAGATTCAATGTCTTGGCAATCGGTAAGCTCTTTGAAATAGGATCGATGATAAGATTACAAATTGTGTTCTTTTATATAAGTTAGTCGGGTACAGGGGCACCGAGAAGGGGGTATGGCGGGCAAATGCACCGAGGTCCGGAGCAGTGTAAAGGGGGCCTGGGCCATTGACCAGATAAGGGCTTTAGTTTCAAATTTCTCAAACAGAAGCTGAACGGTCATTAGCAAATTAAAACAAATAAATAGTGTACAATGATCGGTAATGAGACAGGAAATACTCTGTGGTTTAGCGTTACTAGCAATTGAAAGTTATCTAGTTTGGTCTATTAAATTTGATGAAATTATTAACAATATTGCATTAAACAAATCAAGAAAAATAGAACTTTGGCTGCTTTTTGGGCATATATTATTAGACCCCACGGAAACTGTGTTCAAAACTGCAATATTTAAACCACACCATCGATAGAAAAACCTAGAAATGATTTCAGTGTTATGGCTAAAACTGATGAGGCAGACCAAAAAAGTTTTTCCTATCAATATGTAGAAAAGGACTTACTTGAAGATTTTGGCGGGGTCAGGTCCTCTTCATATTCATATTCAAGTTCTTCACTTGTGTCCGCCGCATTGCAGTGCATCACTGGAACAAAGAGCAGAAATAATTTTAACAACTGTAATGTATTTTTTATTTACTTAATTTTAGTGTTTTAATGTTTACAAACATGTTTTTTAATAATTTACAAATTTGTAACTTTTTTGTAAAACCAAAACCGCAGGTTATACACATAGTAGGTCTGCGCGGGTATACCTGTACCCACGTAACCCTTATGCATAACATGTATAATTTATTATTTTTACCTGCCACAAAGATTGCAAGGAAAAAAGAACATAACTTCTTAGGATCCATGTTTATTCTGAAAAAAAAAACAAAATAAATAAATAATATATTTATATACGTTAACTATTAAAATCGATCATAGACTCTATAACTGATTAAAAAATAAATGTAATAATATTATTAATAATAATTATAATTATAATATATTAGAAAACCACCAATCTACCAAACCTCTTCACAGAGTCTGACTTCAGCAGACCAGAGGATTCATATATAAGGAAAAATTAAACGGCAGAAGATGCAAGAATTACAAAAACATTCTTTATTGAAAGCCCTGACAGCTCGTGCAAGTTAAGCCCTGTTGTGTTTACATCAACAAACGTGAGTTGTCACGAACCGATCAAATCTGCCACGTCCGGAGTTTGTAGATGTGATAAACCGGGTTTGTTTTAGACACATCGACCGATTTGATCTGATTTTTTTTGTTTGATGTGGTCGGGATAGGTTTTTTTTTATCGACGTGAACAGGGCTTTAGACACGCTTAATTAGACGGTTTGTTGAGACAGGCTGACATGCATGTTTGCGATGAGGTGTCTATCGGTGGAGTCAAGTGGAGCTTGGCTTTTTGAAGTTTAATCAATCTGTTTTCAACTAAAATTGTTAGCAGATGCTTGTGGTGGTCATGATGCAAGTCAATGGCGTTGGTAGGAAAAACGGTCCGCTTCGTTAGTTTTTGTTAAGAAGGCGGAAAAAGATTTTCAAAGAAAAATTTTTTGAATTAAAGCACTCTTTTTTTACTCTCTCACCCCTGGAGTTTGAAAAAAGTCAAAGTTGTTGGTTAAATTTTACACCAATCCCCCGGTCCTAGACGTTTTATCTTGGGCGGCTAAAACCCACGCTACGCCACTGTTTAGCAGTGCTATTTAGGTTAAGTAAAGTTAAAAGTAAAGCAAAATGATTGTTTAATTGCTTTCTTAAGTAAAACTAAAAGTAATAAGTAAAAAAAATTAGTAAGTAATAGTGAAAGTAAAGTAGAAAAATTTAATCGCAATAATTTACTTCCACTCATCATAATAATAACCAAAGATACAAAAACAAAATGTACAAATAATGAAGAAAAATAAAATAATTAATAAACCCATATGCATACATACAAACAAACATACTTAATTTTGTAAAGAAACAGAAAATGATAATTACAAAATGGGAAGTTTTGAAACTTTTCGAACCTTAATTTTATAAGGCGCTGCTTGTGGTAGGGTTTTTGGTACAGGGTAAGATAAAGTGTTTTTTAGGGGTGGGTTGAGATACGGAGCTATTAAGGATTTTTGAAAAGAATTCTAAGTAAATTCTTGTCAGATGCTGTTGCTTTAATGAATTTGGCATCCTTAAAATGTGAGACCTTTCTAATAATATTCTTAAAATTAGAAAACTTTTAATGGCGTTTGGACCATGGTTACCTACAAAGAAAAAGGTTTGGTCATAGTCGACTTTCTTTTTTTCTTTAGGCACATAGTTTGAAAAAAGGTTACGGATCTCTTTATAGTGTTCTTTAAGTCTTATGCAATTATATCCTCTCTCAACCATCTCATATATGAAAAAACGAGAAGTTGAGTCATAAGCTTTGATATTGGAAGATAATCTTGCAAACCTGATGAATTGTGACTTAATGATTCCCTTGAATACATGTTTGGGGTGATGTGACCTGGGATGAAGGTATTGAAAGTAGTTAGTTGGCTTGAAATAAGTATGGTGATGTATCTTGTTTGAGGTCTTGTATTATAATAAATCGAGAAAATTAACTTCTCTTTCATTTATAGAGAATTTGATTGAAATTCTAGGAATTAAGTTAACTTCTCTAGAAAATAAAATAAAATTATCTACAGAACCATTCCAAACTAAAAAGATGTCGTCAATATAACGTCCATAGAAGCTAACATGTTGGTTATTGGTGACAAAAAGATCAAGTTCTTCTAACTATATATTAGCAAGAGTAGGTGAGTAAGCTTTACCCATAGCGCAACCACTTGTTTGAATGTACTTCCTATTGTTAAATAAAAAAGTGTTATGAGTCAATGAGTGTTTGAGAAGTGATATAAGAAAATCAATTTGTTTTTCATTATCAGAGTAAGAACTTAGTTTTTTCTTAGCTTCAGATAAACTTCTCAAATTAACCATATTTGTATATAAAGAAGAGACATCACCAGTGATAAGTAAAGGGGACCCATCCAAAGTAAAAGTCTTCAGTCTATCAATAAGGTGGTGTGTATCCTTAAAGACAAACCGAAGACCCCTAGCAACTAACTTAAGATTAACGTAAAAAAAAAATAATGTGGTTATCGAAAGACTCAAGGAAAGAGTTAGAGAAAGTAGAATAGACATAAGAGTAATCAGCATACATTTGACTATTGAGAGAGTGAGAAGATATAATATGAGGAAGTTCAGAAGTATAGAGAATAAACTGTATAAGGCCAAGAATACAGAATAGAGCCTTGAGGAACACAATAATTTGAAGATACAGCAGTAGATTTAGAGGATTTAATAGATACATAAGAAGATCTACTAGATATGACTTAACCCAAAAGAGTGGTTCACTAGTTATATTAAAAGATTTATCAAGTACATCCAATAACAGTGAGTGATCAACTGTGTCAAATACAGATAAAAATCAAGACAAAAAAGAAGAGTAGAGAGGCCAGATTCAGAAAAAAAACAATGAGATCATTATAGAGTTTAAGTAGAGCAGTTTCAGTAGAGTGGCCAGATCTAAAACCAGATTGAGCAAAGGACGAAGTGAGAAAATAGTCAGATAAGCATTGATTTGTTTACACATAACTTGAGAATTTATAAAAAATATTATCTCGTGTTTGGACGTTTAACTGCTATCTTTTCATAATTTTAGAGAGATAATCCAGTGTGATAGGAAAAAAAAAGTTCCAAAAATATTTTTTTAAATAAAATATCAATTATTGATTTGATAGAGTTGTAAGTTTCTTGAACCTTCCAGTTCAAAAATTTTACAACGGTCGCGACTATTACTAAGATTGATATTCGTGACAGTCGGCAAGTTGGTAAATGCGTTACTTCACAAAAAATGGCAACTGGAACGCAGACCATTACAAAATAGGACACTGAACAAAGAACCTCTAAAATGTAACTACGCTAAATTGTAAACTATATTACTATGGTTTCAGATTTCGTTTTATTACTTCAATTTTAGTTTTATTTTGACATTTTCATTTTAATTTCGTTTGTGTGGTTAACGTTTCTCTTGTTTTAGTTTTACTTTTCTTTGATAAATAATAAATGGGACTAAAACAAGTCAGTTGCAGGCATTTATTTCTTAACAAACAAATCATTTTTCAATAAATGTTCTATTATTTTCCAGAGAATTATTGGAAAACAGAGCGATCAGGATTATTTTCTGGTGATCATCATTTTGACAGACTTGAGTGACTCATTGTACCCTTTAAACTGGAGCCAGTTGATTCCATTGGCAAAGGTTGGGTGCTTGCCCAAAAAGTATAAGGCGTTCAAGTTGGACTGATGGCAGGCGTTGTACCACCATCCTCCGTGGTAGAGATTAGCACAGTTGTCACCATACTTGTCGTTGTCGCTGTCCAAAGTGGTGAAAGACATTTTGTTGTGGTAGCTCAAGCCATCACCTGAAAGATTAAGCAAAATACAATCAGACTTCAAAAGCGCGATAAAAGATTATTATGATTGCTGGTCTGATGGCCACCGGTTAATTCGTCAGCATTTCTTGAAAGTATGTTTTACAAAGAAATAAATGAATTTATGATCTTTTCATGAAAGCTGAATATCCGCAAGTTGAGGCTTTCAGTTTTGCTAGTTGATGCATGCTTTCTCAGTAAGAGGCTATTGTTAACAAACCTACTTTCAGGTCAAGGTCAAGTTTTAATAAGTAAATGCGTATGATACAAATACAAATATTGAAACTAACAAAAAACATTATAAAGCATCACAATTGAATTATTTCAAAAGGAGCTATATTGAGCCCGCTACACATTGACCAGATTTTCCTGGTATCAGTCGTTCGGCATGAAAAACGCAACCAGAAAGCATGTTTATTCATGCGCGTCTAAATTCTGTTGCCAGCTGATGGGTGTTCTATTTCTTTCCAGAACAGGTATAGGCTCAGCGAAAACTGGCAACAGAATCTGGACGTGCATGAATTAACATAATTTATGGATCCGTATTTTGGTGCGGAATGACTAGTACCAGTGAAAACTGGGCAGTGTTTACATGGCTTAAGACCTCTACACTCTGCACCAAATTCCGCAGAGTTTAGTAGTTTTACGTAGACCGGCTTTACAATCGGCCAAAAACACTTTGCTTATATATAAAAAGTTTTTCCTCTAATCACGCTATACAACCTGAGCTGCATAAGGTACTGTTAGAAGCTTACCTGCTGTTCCTTTGTACCCAGAAACTGTCAGCATGAACTTGGTGTCCTCATTTCCGACGGCAAAGTCGTCGTACTCGGCATAGACTTTGGTACCGTCAAATGACTCTAAGTCAATCCTTAATTTATAGCGGTACTTCGAAGTAAGCATGGAAAGTGGCACAAGACCTGGGATAATTATGTACAATTATGTTCCACATTCTAATTAAAATTAGTTTAATTACATGAAACACTTTTATAGAGTAACTCACCCCACCAAAATTCTTTATTCAAATTTCCAAATCCATACTTGTATTCTTTCCATTTTCTGAAAAAGCTAACAGCTCCATCCAATCTTCTTTGGAAGACCTGGATTAAGTACATAAAATAATTTATCTAAACATGAATGGTTAAGACAAACATTTCTATTGAGGATTATTTATTAAAAGTTTTTATTTTAATCTTTACTCGATGCCCGACATATCAGCCTTACGATATTCTTACAAAAAGAAGGCTGTTTGTAGTTTTCGTACCGTATATTTGGTCCCACCGGCAGCTATTTCACAGTAAGCAGGCACGAGATGCAGAGGCGTGGATTGGGGGGGGCTGAGGGGGGCCACGGCCCCCCCCAAGATTTTTCTACCAAATAGAAAAACTTTTTATTAGCTCACTCACAATTGAGTATTTAGACTAGTTGATAAACGAAAAATTTTTCATACCTTTTGAATTATATCTACTTAGTTATCATATATTTCTGCTAATATCTTGAAGCCGAAAGATCTGAAACTGCATGGAATTTATTATTAAAACAGGCAATGAAATTTGAAAAATTTGCCGAAATCGAAATTGATTTTGATACGAGCACATCAGATGCAGCATCAGTTCTACCAAGACGATCAAAAAAATCTCATCATGTTTGAAAGATTATTTATCAAGCACAAGCAGCACTATGGGAAAAAGAGATGTAACAGGCCAAACACTTAGCTTTTTTGAAAAAAATGTAAAGATTATATTATAGCATTTTGGATAGATTTGTAGCTGAGTTTTATTGGCCTTTTGCATAAAATAGGTCGTTTTTAATGCTATTGAACAATTCAAGCTTTTGACCATCATAACTGTAAGCAATTTTTAGATGTGGAAAAATGCGAAACTCTTGCCAATTTATGATGAAGTAGTTTTCGATCACAAATACATAAGCTGCAAAATCGTTTCATGGAACCTGTCGTCAGTCTGAAGGAAAGTTTTTGGATCTTGCTGAGTTAAATCACAACTAGAGCAATTTCCATGTGCTTATTCAGAAGTTCTAAAATTATTAAAAATTGTGCTGACATTACCTGTTAGCATTGCAGCAAATGAACAATTTTGTTCAGTTTTAAAACATGTGAAGACTTATCTAAGTAGTATCAGTAGTAGAAAATTTGTAAGGCGCACTGTAGTGTTATGAAACTTCAGAGGTGCCGGGAACGGCTCGTGCATATGGGATTACATAGTTTCCTGCCACCCACACATGTATCCGAAATCGGAATATGCCGAACTCTATTACACCCCAGTCGTGAAACTGGTACTCATTTATCGACCAGTGAAGAATGAAAGGCTGAGTTGGCTTGAACAGTGTGAGTTGATTTCTAGTTAAAGGAAACTACGTGCCCGAACCTGGAATCGAACCCGGAATTGAACCGATCAACGTGTGGCGACGAGAGACTTAATATTTCATTACTGATGGCAGTGGAACATGACTTAGAAAAAACATTTGATCTTGATGATTTAGTGAACAATTTTGCCAAAATTAAGGAACATCGATACCCTTTGTTACATTCATAATTTAAAAGTTTTTTTGTCTGCGTTCAATATTAAATAAAAGTTAATACTTTTGTATACTGTTTTTTTAATTAATATATGTCTTACATGAAAATGCAACATGCTAGTGTATATTGGCATGTTCATTTTAATTTGAAGATTCTCTAGGTTAAATTTAAAAAATCTTCGCCCCCCTCAAGATTTTGCTGAATCCACGCCTCTGACGAGATGACCTTTGAGGTTGAGCCAGTAGATGCCACTTTTTTTAGGATTTGTAGATTCAATGTCTTGGCAATCGGTAAGCTCTTTGAAATAGGATCGATGATAAGATTACAAATAAGGTTTCTTTTATATAAGTTAGTCGGATACAAGGGCACCGAGAAGGGGGTACGGCGGGCAAATGCACAGAGGTCCGAGCAGTGTAAAGAGGGCCTGGGCCATTGACCAGATTAGGGCTTTGGTTTCAAATTTCTCAAACAGAAGCTGAACGGTCATTAGCAATTAAAACAAATAAATAGTGTACAACGATCGGCAAAAGACGTATACTGATTATTTTTATACATCATTTCTTTAATAAACGTGTTTTTCATAGATTTTGTTTTTTTTGTTTTTTTTAATTGAGATTTAGCATACGCCTTATGGCAAACGTATTTTAATATCTTAAAGTCTTAAATTGAAAATTTTAAAATTGAAGTTATAAAATTCCAATAAGTTAAACATGTATTATTTCAAAAATTTCATTATCAATGTACAGTTGCTATAAAATTTAAGAAAATGGTATTAAGGATTCCCCGCCAGGAAATCAACAATTACATTTTTTTAGGCACTACCGTCTGGCTCTCAGAGGGGGACCGTATATCTCAGCATAGGACCCCGCAACGGTCCCTCGGTGGCCCTGGTCGGGTATTCTGCAACTTTATGATTTGTTATCAAATGGAAATAAAACACTGGTTGCTTTTTGGGCATAATATATTAGACCACACGAAAACTGTGTTCAAAACGGCAATATTTAAACCACACTATCGATAGGAAAACCTAGAAATGATTTCAGTGTTATGGCTAAAACTGATAAGGCAGACCAAAAAAGTTTTTCCTATCAATATGTACAAAAGGACTTACTTGAAGATTCTGGTGGGGTCAGGTCCTCTCCTACAGCATCTTCATATTCATAAGCAATTTCTTCACTTGTGTCCTCCGCATTGCAGTGCATCACTGAAACGAAAAGCAGAAATAATTTTAGCAACTGTAATGTATTTTTTATTAACTTAATTTTAGTGTTTTAATGTTTACAAACATGTTTTTTAATAATTTACCAATTTTTAACTTTTTTGTAAAACCAAAACCGCAGGGTATGAACATAGTAGGTCTGCGCGGGTATACCTGTACCCACGTAACCCTTATGCATAACATGTATAATTTATTATTTTTACCTGCCACAAAGATTGCAAGCAGAAAAAAACATAACTTCTTAGGATCCATGTTTATTCTGAAAAAAAAACAAAATAAATAAATAAATAATATATTTATATACGTTAACTGTTAAAATCGATCATAGACGCTATAACTGATTAAAAAATAAATGTAATAATATTATTAATAATAATTATAATTATAATATATTAGGAAACCACCAATCTACCAAACCTCTTCACAGAGTCTGACTTCAGCAGACCAGAGGATTCATATATAAGGAAAAATTAAACGGCAGAAGATGCAAGAATTACAAAAACATTCTTTATTGAAAGCCCTGACAGCTCGTGCAAGTTAATCCCTGTTGTGTTTACATCAACAAACGTGAGTTGTCACGAACCGATCAAATCTGACACGTCCGGAGTTTGTAGATGTGATAAACCGGGTTTGTTTTAGACACATCGACCGATTTGATCTGATTTTTTTTGTTTGATGTGGTCGGGATAGGTTTTTTTTTATCGACGTGAACAGGGCTTTAGACACGCTTAATTAGACGGTTTGTTGAGACAGGCTGATATGCATGTTTGCGATGAGGTGTCTATTGGTGGAGTCAAGTGGAGCTTGGCTTTTTGAAGTTTAATCAATCTGTTTTCAACTAAAATTGTTAGCAGATGCTTGTGGTAGTCATGATGCAAGTCAATGGCGTTGGTAGGAAAAGCGGTCCGCTTCGTTAGTTTTTGTTAAGAAGGCGGAAAAAGATTTTCAAAAAAAAATTGTTTGAATTAAAGTATTCTTTTTTTACTCCCTCACCCCTGGAGTTTGAAAAAAGTCAAAGTCGTCGGTTAAATTTTACACCAATCCCCCGGTCCTAGACGTTTTATTTCGGGCGGCTAAAACCCACGCTACGCCACTGTTTAGCAGTGCTATTTAAGTTAAGTAAAGTTAAAAGTAAAGCAAAATGATTGTTTAATTGTTTTCTTAAGTAAAACTAAAAGTAATAAGTAAAAAAAAAATTAGTAAGTAATAGTGAAAGTAAAGTAGAAAAATTTAATCGCAATAATTTACTTCCACTCATCATAATAATAAATAAAGATACAAAAACAAAATGTACAAATAATGAAAAAAAATAAAATAATAAATAAACCCATATGCATACATACAAACAAACATACTTAATTTTGTAAAGAAACAGAAAATGATAATTACAAAATGGGAAGTTTTGAAACTTTTCGAACCTTAATTTTATAAGGCGCTGCTTGTGGTAGGGTTTTTGGTACAGGGTAAGATAAAATGTTTTTTAGGGGTGGGTTGAGATACGGAGCTATTAAGGATTTTTGAAAAGAATTCTAAGTAAATTCTTGTCAGATGCTGTTGCTTTAATGAATTTGGCATCCTTAAAATGTGAGACCTTTCTAATAATATTCTTAAAATTAGAAAAACTTTTAATGGTGTTTGGACCATGGTTACCTACAAAGAAAAAGGTTTGGTCATAGTCGACTTTCTTTTTTTCTTTAGGCACATGTGTAGAGTGATGTGACCTGGGATGAAGGTATTGAAAGTAGTTAGTTGGCTTGAAATAAGTATGGTGATGTATCTTGTTTGAGGTCTTGTATAATAATAAATCGAGAAAATTAACTTCTCTTCCATTTATAGAGAATTCGATTGAAATTCTCGGAATTAAGTTGTTAACTTCTCTAGAAAATAAAATAAAATTATCTACAGAACCATTCCAAACTAAAAAGATGTCGTCAATATAACGTCCATAGAAGCTAACATATTGGTTATTGGTGACAAAAAGATCAAGTTCTTCTAACAATATATTAGCAAGAGTAGGTGAGTAAGCTTTACCCATAGCGCAACCACTTGTTTGAATGTACTTCCTATTGTTAAATAAAAAAGTGTTATGAGTCAATGAGTGTTTGAGAAGTGATATAAGAAAATCAATTTGTTTTTCATTATCAGAGTAAGAACTTAGTTTTTTCTTAGCTTCAGATAAACTTCTCAAATTAACCATATTTGTATATAAAGAAGAGACATCACCAGTGATAAGTAAAGGGGACCCATCCAATGTAAAAGTCTTCAGTCTCTCAATAAGGTGGTATGTATCCTTAAAGACAGACCGAAGACCCCTAGCAACTAACTTAAGATTAACGTAAAAAAAATAATAATGTGGTTATCGAAAGACTCAAGGAAAGAGTTAGAGAAAGTAGAATAGACATAAGAGTAATCAGCATACATTTGACTATTGAGAGAGTGAGAAGATAAAATATGAGGAAGTTCAGAAGTATAGAGAATAAACAGTATAAGGCCAAGAATACAGAATAGAGCCTTGAGGAACACAATAATTTGAAGATACAGCAGTAAATGTAAATGTAAATGTATAACATTAGGGCGCTACTTCGTATATCAATTAATACCCCAGCAGCGCCGGGAACTGCTAGTGCATATGGGATCACACAGTGTTACCTGCCACCCACACGTGTCTCCGAATTCCGTATGTGCCGAACCCTATTAAATCCCAGTCGTGAAACTGGTACTCATTCATCGACCAGTAAAGAATGAAAGGCTGAGTTGGCCTGAGCAGTGTGAGTGAATTCCTTGCTCAACGGAATAACGACTCGCCGTGACTGAGATTTGAACCCACGACGGCAGGATGATAGCATAACTGCTTTCACCACTGTGCTACGGCGCACGAGCAGTAGATTTAGAGGATGTAATAGATACATAAGAAGATCTACTAGATATGACTTAACCCAAAAGAGTGGTTCACTAGTTATATTAAAAGATTTATCAAGTACATCCAATAATAGTGAGTGATCAACTGTGTCAAATACAGATAAAAATCAAGACAAAAAAGAAGAGTAGAGAGGCCAGATTTAGAAAAAACAATGAGATCATTATAGAGTTTAAGTAGAGCAGTTTCGGTAGAGTGGCCAGATCTAAAACCAGATTGAGAAAAGGACGAAGTGAGAAAATAGTCAGATAAGCATTTATTTGTTTACACACAACTTGAAAACTCATAAAAAATATTATCTCGTGTTTGGACGTTTAACTGCTATCTTTTCATAATTGTAGAGAAATAATCCAGTGTGATAGGAGAGAAAAAAAAGTTCCAGTTGAGAATTTATAAAAAATATATAAAAATATTTTTTTAAATAAAGTATCAATTATTGATTTGATAGAGTTGTAAATTTCTTGAACCTTCCAGTTCAAAAATTCTACAACGGTCGCGACTGTTACTAAGATTGATAGTCGTGACAGTCGGCAAGTTGGTAAATGCGTTACTTCACAAAAAATGGCAACTGGAACGCAGACCATTACAAAATAGGACACTGAAAAAAGAACCTCTGAAATGTAACTACGCTAAATTGTAAACCATATTATCATCGTTTTAGATTTCGTTTTATTACTTCAATTTTAGTTTTATTTTGACATTTTCATTTTAATTTCGTTTGTGTAGTTAACGTTTCTCTTGTTTTACTTTTACTTTTCTTTGATAAATAATAAATGGGACTAAAACAAGTCAGTTGCAGGCATTTATTTCTCAACAAACAAATCATTTTTCAATAAATGTTCTATTATTTTCAAGAGAATTATTGGAAAACAGAGCGATCAGGATTATTTTCTGGTGATCATCATTTTGACAGACTTGAGTGACTCATTGTACCCTTTGAACTGGAGCCAGTCGATTCCATTGGCAAATGTTGGGTGCTTGCCCAAAAAGTATAAGGCGTTCAAGTTGGACTGATGACAGGCGTTGTACCACCATCCTCCGTGGTAGAGATTAGCACAGTTGTCACCATACTTGTCGTTGTCGCTGTCCAAAGTGGTGAAAGACATTTTGTTGTGGTAGCTCAGGGCATCACCTGAAGGATTAAGCAAAATACAATCAGACTTGATTCGTCAGCATTTTTTAAAAGTATGTTTTACAAAGAAATAAATGAATTTATGATCTTTTCATGGAAGCTGAATATCCGCAAGTTGAGGTTTTCAGTTTTGCTAGTTGATGCATGCTCTCTCAGCAAGAAGCTCATGTTAACAAGCCTACTTTCAGGTCAAGGTCAAGATTTATTATGATACAAATACGAATATTGAAAATAAGAAAAAACACTATAAAGCATCACAATTGAATTATTTCAAAAAGAGCTATATTGAGCCCGCTACACACTGACCAGTTTTCCCTGGTACCAGTCGTTCGGCATGAAAAACGCAACCAGAAAGCATGTTTATTCATGCGCGTCTAAATTCTGTTGCCAGCTTTTGCCAGCTGATGGGTGTTATATTTCTTTCCAGAACAAGTATAGGCCCAGCAAAAACTAGCAACAGAATCTGGACGTGCATGAATTAACATAATTTATGGATCCGTATTTTGGTGCTGAATGACTGGTACCAGTGAAAACTGGCCAGTGTTTACTGGGCTTAAGACATCTACACTTTACACCACATTCCGCAGAGTTTAGTAGTGTTAATTAGACCGGTTTTACAATCGGCCAAAAACATTTTGGTGTTAAAAGATTAAAAAATTAGATAAGCCACTGATAAAAACACTTTGCTTATGTTGAAAAAGTTTTTCAGTTTTCCTCTAATCAAGCTATACAACCTGAGCTTCATAAGCTACTGTTAGAAGTTTACCTGCTGTTCCTTTGTACCCAGAAACTGTCAGCATGAACTTGGTGTCTTCATTTCCGACGGCAAAGTCGTCGTATTCGGCATAGACTTTGGTACCGTCGAATGCCTCTAATTCGACCCTCAATTTGTAACGGTACTTCGAAGTAAGCATGGAAAGTGGCACAAGACCTGGGATAATTATGTACAATTATGTTTCACATTCTAATTAAAATTAGTTTAATTACATGAAAAACGTTTAGAGAGTAACTCACCCCACCAAAATTCTCTATTAAAATTTCCAAATCCATACTTGTATTCTTTCCATCTTCTGAAAAAGTTAACAGTTCCATCCATTCTTTTTTGGAAGACCTGGATTAAGTAGATAAAATAGTTTATCTAAACATGGCCGGTAAAAACGAACATTTCTATTGAGGATTATTTATTAAAAGTTTTTATTTTAATCTTTACTCGATGCCCGATATATCAGCCTTACGATATTCTTACAAAAAGAAAGCTTTTTGTAGTTTTCGTACCGTATACTTGGTCCCACCGGCAGCTATTTCACAGTAAGCAGGCACGAGATGACCTTTGAGGTTGAGCCAGTAGATGCCACTTTTTTTAGGATTTGTAGATTCAATGTCTTGGCAGTCGGTAAGCTCTTTGAAAAAGGATCGATGATAAGATTACAAATTGTTTTTTTTTTATATAAGTTAGTCGGGTACAAGGGCACCGAGAAGGGGGTATGGTTGGCAAATGCACCGAGGTCCGAGCAGTGTAAAGAGGGCCTGGGCCATTGACCAGATAAGGGCTTTGGTTTCAAATTTCTCAAACAGAAGCTGAACGGTCATTAGCAAATTAAAACAAATAAATATTGTACAACAATAAGTAATGAGACAGGAAACTCAGAGGTTTAGCGTTACTAGCAATTGAA
This sequence comes from Erpobdella octoculata, assembly GCA_963978895.1. Classification (NCBI taxonomy): domain Eukaryota; kingdom Metazoa; phylum Annelida; class Clitellata; order Hirudinida; family Erpobdellidae; genus Erpobdella; species Erpobdella octoculata. The sequence goes on along the minus strand of OZ022247.1, from coordinate 22,242,351 downwards.
AGTTATCTAGCTAGGTCTACTTAATTTGATGAAATAATTAACAATATTGCCTTAAACAAATCAAGAAAAGTAGCACTTTGGAAATTTGGAAAAATTGGTCATTTTGCAAAAGACGTATACTTAACGTATTTTAATATCTTAAAGTCTTAAATTGAAAATCTTAAAATTGAAGTTATAAAATTCCAATAAGTTAAACATTTATTATTTCAAAAATTTCATTATCAATGTACAGTTTCTATAAAATTTAAAAAAATGGTATAAAGGATTCCCCGCCAGGAAATAAACATTTACATTTTTTTAGGCGGACCAAAAAAGTTTTTCCTATCAATATGTACAAAAGGACTTACTTGAAGATTTTGGCGGGATCAGGTCTTCTCCCACAGCATCTTCATATTCATATTCAAGTTCTTCACTTGTGTCCGCCGCATTGCAGTGCATCACTGAAACGAAAAGCAGAAATAATTTTAACAACTGTAATGTATTTTTTATTTACTTAATTTTAGTGTTTTTAATGTTTACAAACATGTTTTTTAATAATTTACAAATTTGTAACTTTTTTGTAAAACCAAAACCGCAGGTTATACACATAGTAGGTCTGCGCGGGTATACCTGTACCCACGTAACCCTTATGCATAACATGTATAATTTATTATTTTTACCTGCCACAAAGATTGCAAGCAAAAAAGAACATAACTTCTTGGGATCCATGTTTATTCTGAAAAAAAGCAAAATAAATAAATAATATATTTATATACGTTAACTATTAAAATCGATCATAGACTCTATAACTGATTAAAAACTAAATGTAATAATATTATTAATAATAATTATAATTATAATATATTAGAAAACCACCAATCTACCAAACCTCTTCACAGAGTCTGACTTCAGCAGACCAGAGGATTCATATATAAAGGAAAATTAAACGGCAGAAGATGCAAGAATTACAAAAACATTCTTTATTGAAAGCCCTGACAGCTCGTGCAAGTTAAGCCCTGTTTACATCAACAAACGTGAGTTGTCACGAACCGATCAAATCTGACATGTCGGAGTTTGTAGATGTGATAAACCGGGTTTGTTTTAGACACATCGACCGATTTGATCTGATTTTTTTTGTTTGATGTGGTCGGGATAGGTTTTTTTTATCGACGTGAACAGGGCTTTAGACACGCTTAATTAGACGGTTTGTTGAGACAGGCTGACAGGCATGTTTGCGTTGAGGTCTCTACCGGTGGAGTCAAGTGGAGCTTGACTTTTTGAAGTTTAATCAATCTTTTTTCAAATAAAATTGTCACCAGATGTCTTGTTGCCTGTTGTAGCAACAGTGTAGTGGTCATGAAATGTTTATTTATATGTCTTCTTTGTTTTGTGTTAAAACTGTGTGCTTTGCGTGTCTTTTTTATGTTTTCAGCAAAGAAAAGTAAATTTGCCTCAAGTCAAAAATATTCAAGCCTTATACAATATTTAAGGTTTTAATTTTTTAAATTTTTCAGTGAATAAATATATGTTTGGTTACTACTTCAATCCTAATTTTGGGTATTTAACATTAGAAAAATTTGATTTAAAATGCTCCCGTAACCCAAGTCGTACTGAATGGCCATCATTTTTCAGCAGAGAAAATTATATAGAAGTAGAAAAGTTTATGTACAAATATGTATAATGATTAAAAAAGTTATATTTATTTCTAAATAAGCAGAATTACCAGACAGAACATAAATAAGGGCTTCTATTTAGGAAAAAAGATTTTTGTGAAAATTTACCGGTCAACAACAGCAACGGTGAATAAGCTAATTTATAAATGGACAAAATGATTTGAAAATAGTTCTGTTATCAATGCGATGAAAACAAAAAACTGGTGTGTTTTTATATTTTTCTTACATTTTGAAATTTCTATATCGAAAAATTATGAGGTGAAACTAATAACAGATTTCTTAACTTTTGTACCTATAAAAATAAAAACACAAAACAAATTAAATTTATAACCAATGGTATATGGCATAAATAATGCATATATAGATACAATTTTTGTAAAATTATAACATCTAATTTTTTTAGAAATTAAACAGAAATGAACACATAAAGTTTACTTCTTATTTATAATTAAACACCTGCGTTTGACTTTTTTGAATGAAATAAAATAAAATAAAAAAAATTATTCGCACCATCGAACAATTGCGATTAGCACAAAATTTTTATTTATTTGAATGAGCAATTTTTCAAATAAATGCGCACAATTTGGGCACACTGCAAATAATTTCAAATGAATAGCAGACAATTGCGCACATATGTTTGCATTAATTGCAAGTGTTGGCAATTATTTGAAAAATTGTTTGCAATTATTTGAAAAATTGTTTGCAATTATTTGAAAAATTGTTTGCAATTATTTGAAAAATTGTTTGCAATTATTTAAAAAATTGTTTGCGATTATTTGATGTGAATTAAAAATTTTATACCGAAATTTTTTAAGGTGAGTCAGTAAGCATTTTTTAATTACAATTCTTTTGAATATTAGTATGAATAATTATTATTTTAAATTTTTGACATAAATTCATTTTTATTTGAAACTTTTCGTCATAAAAAAGTTCTAAAAGAATTTCTTGTTTCTGTTTTTGTCGACACCGACAACACTCATTACCCATACGTTACTAATCTTTCTTTTCCATTCCTCTTCTTTGTCGTCCATTTTAGCTTGCTATGAAATTCTTTCAATTCTCTTGAAATTTCTCAATGTAAGTAACTGGTTATGAGGATGATGTTAGCGGTTTCAGTGTAGGAAAAGAAAGGAATTATAATAAAAAGTCAAGTAACATGTTATGGAGGTATTTTAAGAGAACCAAATCCAACGATGGTTACACGGCGAATTGCAATCTTTGTAATAAATGTTTCAAAATGGGCAAAAAAAGCTACAACTTCTTCTGTGAAATATAATTTACATTCTCAACATCCATCCAAATAAAATGAATAACAGAATGATTTTTTAAATAACAAAATAAAAATCAACATAAATGATCACTTTATGAAAAATTGAAATTATTCAGTAAAATTCACAACAAACAGTCAAGAAAATTCTTTGTTGATGGCTATAACTCGGCGTCTCTTCAAGTATATCAATCACTCAATGATCTGTACTACTTAAATTTTGAGTCGAGACATTTTTGACAAGTTCATCATCTGCTTGTTAATGTTCAGTTTTTTCCTCGGATGTTTGGAGTAGATTAAAATTGAATCCAGGTTTGATTTGTTTCAAAACATGTTCAATGTAGACTATCATTTTAACATTTTCGGAATCAAGGTTGGTTTGTCTGTCTGTCACAACACTTGCTGAAAACAGCCTTTCACCTGTGACACTGGAGGCTGGCACACACGAATTGTCTGTCAACTTAAGAGAGTATTAGAAAAGTTGTAAAATTATTCTCCTACGAGTCTAAGATGTCAACATGTTTGTTGTCGGTTACTGGCATTGCGCAAAATAAAACGATAAATGAGCAAAAAATGATTGCTATCTGTTGCCGTGCTATTTTTACTATTGTTTGTAAACTTCTTCATCGAAACATGTTGGCAAAAAATGAATTGTTGCCTAGATCCTCGGAAAGTCGGTAAATGCGGAAAAATAGTGGCCGGAAGGCAGACCATTACAAAATAGGACACCGAACAATAGACCTCTGAAATGAATTTACGCCAAAATGTAAAACTAAATTATTTTCGTTTCAGTTTTCGTTTTATTATTTTAATTTCAGTTTTATTTTTACATTTACATTTTAGATTTGTTTGTGTGGTTCACGTTTCTTTTGTTTTAGTTTTACTTTTCTTTGATAAATAATAAATAGGACTAAAACAAGTCAGTTGCAGGCATTTATTTCTTAACAAACAAATCATTTTTCAATAAATGTTCTATTATTTTCCAGAGAATTATTGGAAAAGAGAGCGATCAGGTTTATTTTCTGGTGATCATCATTTTGACAGACTTGAGCGACTCGTTGAAACCTTTAAACTGGAGCCAGTTGATTCCATTGGCAAAAGTCGGGTGCTTGCCCAAAAAGTATAAACCGTTCAAGTTGGAATAATGGCAAGCGTTGTACCACCATCCTCCGTGGTAGAGATTAGCACAGTTGTCACCATACTTGTCGTTGTCGTTGTCCATAGTGGTGAAAGACATTTTGTTGTGGTAGCTCAAGGCATCACCTGAAGGATTAAGAAATATACATTCAGCATTGAAAATGCGCGGAAACAATTATGTGATTGCTCCTCTGATGGCCACCGGTTAAATCGTTAGCATTTTTCCAAAGTATATTTCACGAAGAAATAAATGAATTTATAATCTTTTCATGAACGCGGAATATCTTCAAATTGATGTTTTCAGTTTCGCCAGTTGATGCATGCTTTCCGAGCACGAGGCTCATGTTAACAATCCTACGTTCAGGTCAAGGTCAAGATTAAATAAATAAATGCGTATGATATAATTATGAATTTTGAAATTAAAAGAAACTCTAAAAAGCATCAATAATGAATTATTTCACGAGTAGCTATACGGCCAGTTTTCTCTGGTACTGGACCGAACGACTGGTACTCGTGAAAATTGGTCAGTGTGTACTGGGCTTAAGACCTCTACATTCTATACTACCTTCCATTGCGTGTAGTAGTCGTGCGTAGGCCGGCTTTACATTCGGCCAAAAACATTTTGGTGTTTAAAGTTATTAAAAATTAGATAAGCGATTGGTATATTGATAAAATTTTTCTGCCTTCCTCTAATCCTGCTATGCAACATGTGCTAAAAGTCAACCGTCGGCAATAAACCACTCTATTTTGTCTCCCTCAGTTTTTTTGTGTAAGCCACTGTTGGAAGCTTTTTTTTTTTTTTTTTTTTATGATAGTTTATAGTCCTTTACACCAAGTGTTTTAAGACTGAATTGGCTGTATGTAGGAAGCACATAAGTACTTCCTGTCGTGGATCAAAGTTTGATCCTTTTAACTGTCCCTCCTCCTTCATCCAGGCCTGGGACTGGCTCGCAATTAGCGAGGCGGAGTTGGTGTAGTTGGAAGCTTACCTGCTGTTCCTTTGTATCCAGACACTGTCAGCATGAACTTGGTGTCTTCATTTCCGACGGCAAAGTCGTCATACTCGGCATAGACTTTGGTACCGTCGAATGCCTCTAAGTCGATTCTCAACTTGTAACGGTACCTCGAGGTCAGTATGGACAGTGGTAGAAGACCTGAAAATATCAGTGTACAGTTACGATTCACATTCTAATCAAAATTAGTTTAAATCTCTTAAAACACTTTTGGAAAGTGACTCACCCCACCAAAATTCTCTATTCAAATTTCCAAATCCATACTTGTATTCTTTCCATCTTCTGAAAAAATTAACAGTTCCATCCACTCTTCTTTGGAAGACCTGGATTGAGTACATAAAACATTTTATCTAAACATGACTGGTTAAGACGAACATTTTTTATTGAAAATTATTTATTAAAAAGTTATTATTTTAATCTTTACTCAATGTGTCATATCAGTCTTATGATATTATTAAAAAATGTTTTTTTTTGTAGTTTTCCTACCGTATACTTGGTCCCATCGGCAGCTATTTCACAGTAAGCAGGCACGAGATGCCCTTTGAGATTGAGCCAGTAGATGCCACTTTTTTTAGGATTTGAGGAATCAATGTCTTCGCAGTCAGTAAGCTCTTTGAAATAGGATTGGTTACAAGATTTAAAAATTTGTTCTTTTTATATAAATTAGTCGGATATTCTGCAACTTTAGAATTTGTTATCAAATAGAAATAAAACACTCGTTACTATTTGGGCCTATTACATTAGACCACACAAAAACTGTGTTCAAAACTGCAATATTTAAACCACAATCTGAATTGAAAACCTAGAAATGATTTCAGTGTTAAAACTAAAACCGATGAAGCGAGCTAAAAAAGTTTTTACTATCAATATGTACAAAAAGACTTACTTGAAGATTTCGGTGGGGTCAGTTCCTCTCCCACAGCATCTTCATATTCATAAGCAATTTCTTCATTTTTGTCCGCATTGCAGTGTATCACTGGAGCAAAAATCAGAGATATATTTTGCAACTCTAGATTAATATATTTTTTATTAATTTTATTTTAATTTTTTAATATTTAGAAACATATTTTAGAATAATTAACAAATTTGTAACTTTTTTTAAAAACCTAAACTGGAGGGTATACACATAACAGAGCAGCGCGGGTATACCCTTACCCGCGGGTTCACCAATTGCCGCCCCGTTTTTCCTTGAACGGATCGGTTAGGTTCTGAACGGGTACGGGTTTGGCACGGGCAAGACACCAACCAGTATTGGTTTACACGTAAACACTTATTTCTTTCAGGTTTGTTTCAAAAGTAAATGAAAATAACTATAATTAGGTTATTTATTTAATGAGCATTTTACCCGTAGGTCGGGTAAGGGTACCGGTAAAAAATTTGACCGGTCGGGTCAGGTACGGATTTTGACATATTGCGCAGCCCTTATACATAAGTATTTTTACCTGCCACAAACATTGCAAGCAAAAAAGAGCATAACTTCTTGGGATCCATGTTTATTCTGAAAAAAATTCAATAATATATTTATACGTTAACTAATAAAATTGATTATTGACGCCATAACTGATTAACACATAAAACTAGTGTTATTATTATTAATTTTAATAATTATAATAGTATATTAGGAAACAACCAATCTACCAAACCTCTTCACACAGTCTGACTTCAGCAGACCAGAGGATTCAAATATAAGCGAAAATTAAACGAAAGAAGATACAAAAATGACAAAAATTGAAAGCCGTGACAGCTCATGCAAGTTAGACACGCCTAATTAGACGGTTCGTTGAGACAGGCATGTTTGCGATGAGGTGTCCACAGGCGGAGTGAAGTGGAGCGCGACTTTTTGAAGTTTAATTGATCTGTTTTCAACTGAAATTGTTCTCAAATATATTGTTATGTGTTGAAACCAAAAGTGGTAGTGGTCGTATAGCTTCAGTTGAGTTGCTTAGGAAGAGTGGTCCACTCCGGTTGGGTGTTTCTTAAAAGGGTGGAAAATAGTTTCCAAAGAACATTTCTTTGAAAAAAAAAACAAACAGATTTTATTTTAGCCTCTTCCCTATACTTTGGAAAAAACTCAAAGTCGTCTACTTAGTTTTACCCACAATCCCCCGGTCTTAGACGTTTGGTTCTGAGTGGATGAAACCCACGCTACGCCACTGTTTAGCAGTGATACTTAAGTTAAAAAGAAGTCATAGTAAATTAAAATGATTTAATTTACCTAAGTAAAAATAAAATTATTAAGTAAAAAAAAAATTAGTGAGTAAAAGTAAAATTAAAAGTAAAGTAAAAAGAATTTTAAACGCAATACCTTACTTTTACTTTTTTTAAATATTTAGCGCTACAGAGTTTAATTTTCCATTTTAAGATATTTTTACAATGTTTTTATTAGGTCAATTAGTTAGTTGTTTGTTTGTTTGAGATTTTGGCACGAGATGCCATTTGAGGTTGAGCCAGTAGATGCCACTTTTTTTAGGATTTGAAGACTCAATGTCTTCGCAGTCAGTAAGCTCTTTGAAATAGGATTGGTAATAAGATTACAATTTACGTTTTTTCTTTATATAAATTAGTCGGATATTCTGCAACTTTAGGACTTGTTTTCAGATGGAAATAAAACACTCGTTACTATTTGTCTATTATATTAGACCAAACGTGAACTGTGTTCAAACTGCAATATATAAACCATACTCTCAATAAAAAAACCTAGGACAGATTTCAGTGTTACAGCTAAAACTGATAAGGCGGGCCGAAAAAGTTATTCCTATCAATCTCGTATGTAGAAAAGGACTTGAGGATCTAAAACCACACTCTCAATGGCAAGACCCAAAAATGGTCTAATGTTAAGGTGTAAAGCTGATGATGCAGACGTTTTTTGGCTATCATTATTAACAAAATGACTTACTTAAAGATTTTGGCAGGGTCAGTTCCCCTCCCACAGCATCTTTGTATTTTGTTACTTGTTGTAGCAGCAGTGTAGTGGTCATGATGCAAGTCAGTGGCGTTGGTAGGAAGGGCGGTCCGCCCCGGTTCGTTTTTTTAGAAGGAAAATGGTTTTCAGAAAAGTAATTTTTGAATTAAAGTACTTTTATTTTACCCCTTCTCCTAAAGTTTGGAAACAAGTCAAAGTCGACTATTAAGTTTTAGCCCCAACCCCCGGTCAAACCCACTCATCGCCACAGTTTAGCAGTTTTATTTGAATTAAGTAAAAGTAAAAATAAAGTAAAATGATTTAGTTTTCTTAAGTAAAAGTAAAAGTAAAGTTAAATGATTTAGTTTTTTTAAGTAAAAATAATAAGTAAAAAATTTTTAGTAAGTAAAAATAAAAGTTGAAAAATTTAATCGCAATAATTTACTTTCACTTTTTTAAATATTTAGCGCTAAAAGTTAAATTTGCCATTTTAAGATATTTTTGTTTTTATCGGCCATGATCTTATTTTTTCTTGAGTCATCTACCTCGGTTCAACAACAGTTTTAACAGTGGTGTTATTATTTATGAGTTTTGGACATCAAGAGAAAGTCAAACAATGTATAATTTGCTCGCACCTGTGGCATTGGATTTATTAGCCTACGTTTATGAGCTTCACAAGCCAACGTTTCTCTGGGCCACGCTTAGTTGGTCGCATCTCCTACTTTCCTCACATCTCTCCATCTCTTGTGTGCATCCATTGGCTTCCTCTTAAATATAGAGTGATTTTTTAATTATTTTTCATAATGTATAAAATTAACAAATAAAAGTTAATTTGAAAGTTAAAAACATGCTTTTAAGATTGCTGAAAAATTACATAGAGGTATCGTTTAGTAAAAATATTACCCCGGTAAATAGTACAAAAAATTTACCAAGCATATTGTGCCTGACACAGCCGCAGAGGCGTAGTGAAGAGAGCAGGGGGCATTTTCATTGAACAAAAGTTTTTTTATTATTATTTTGCTGTACCTAGCAATTTCAATGGCTCCGACTACCCCCCGGTCATAAGGTTATTTGGAAGCAAAAAACAAAAGAAATTTTGTGTTTTGCCCCGGGTGCAGAAGACCCTAGCTACGCCTCTGCACAGCCAGGGAAGTTGTCTGGATATTATAATGTGTAATGTTGATTGTGAGCAACTGCATCAGCGAGTTCTCAATATAATCTGCCGCCATGTTTTGTCGAAGGAGCGTAAGACGCCGTCGTTACATTTTGACATATTATGTTATATATTATAGCCAGCCATGCACGATAGAAAAACAATAACCTATTGGGTCGCGTCAGCATCTATCCCCATCCATCCCCTCAAGTATTGTCTCCATTCCCATCCATCCCTATCCGCCAGCATCATCCCCATCCCCATCCCCATTCCCAAAGTCTTTCATCCATAGTGGTGAAAGACATTTTGTTGTGGTAGCTCAAAGCAACCGGGGAAGGAAACAGGAGCGTGAATAAAACGAAAGAATAACCTCTAAAAAGCCCAATGAAACACAGATTCTTCAGTGCAAGGGTGACGAATGAGTGGAATAAATTTGAAAATGAAGTCATGAATGCTGCAACTTATGAAGAATTAAAAATTAAATTATCTAAATATGGGTTTTAAATGTATGATGGTGGATCTCACACACAATTACTTGTTCTGGTTCATTTTAAATAAACGTTGTTTTATTTTATGTTATGTTTTTAACACTGATATTATTTAAAAATGTAACGACAGCGTCTTACGTTCCATCAACAAAACAAGGTGGCAGATGCAATTGATCAAGATCAACATCATAAGCATACGAGACGGGGGTTGGGAGGACAAAAGCCCCGCCCACCCCCAGTTTCGGACAGAAACATTTAAAAATTTAGACGAAATTCTTTTAAAAACACATTGAATTAAATTCGATCACCTCAACAATTATTTTTTGATCAATATTTGGTGGTTTGGAACAAAATACCTATTATAATTAATAATTTTTTCCAGGGAACTAGAGTTAATTTTGTAAAAAATGATTAGCTTAAAGTACAAACTTAATTAAATGTTTTTTTCAATAACTGTAAATTAATTGCTATATTTTACAAATATAATGCTTAAAATGACTTAATTAACAACGCTGGAATCAAATGAGGACCTCGACAATGTGGTTTTAACTCTTTACAACAATGACCTTTAAATTGTTCTGCTAGTCTTCAACCATGTCGCTAATAATTTGGCCACAATTCCAGCAATATCTTAATCTGACGAACGTTCCTCATGTGCGTTGAGACACATTAAAAAATATTCCCGGAGTACAGTGGGCCAAACACTAGTAAACAGTGTGGCAATTTTATATATTGAACAAAAATCGGCTAATATAACTATGTTGCAACAAATGCTGACTAAATTATTGACATTTTTGCTTTCTCAGAAAAATAGAAAACAATATTTTTGAATGTTTTAATTAAAACGTTTGTTGTATTTTGTAGGTATTTTTATAAACAAACAAGCAGGAAAAGATTTGATCCAAAAATAGTTTATTATTACTCGCCGTACATAAGATCACGTTCTAACATATTAACTGTGTTAGATTGTAATTTTATTAATTTTAAACATTTCTATTAGTTATACAGAGTTTTATTGAGTCTATTCCTTTACCCCCATTTTTGAAAAACTTAAAATTAAATTTTATATAAAAAATTTTTTTATTAGTCAAAGAAATTATTTTTTTGGATTTCAAATGCTCTCTCAATACTCCTTGACGGCGTGGATGAAAGGCTCAACGCTCTTCCTGGTATCAGTATCCATCTACCTACCAGCCATTCGGGCAATAATTGTTTTAGCCCACCCGCCCCCCAATTTGATTAGCTCTCGTACGCCTATGATCAATATTAAACATTATAACAACCAGCCAACTTCACCGGCTGTGTCAGGCACAACGTGCTTGTTAAAATTTGTTTACTATTCACCTGGGTCATTTATTTGCTAAACGATAACGCCATGAAATTTTACAGAAATCTTGAAAGCATGTTTTAATTTCTTAAATTAATTTTTACTTGTTAATTTTAGACATTAAAAGACAAATATTACAAATCACTCTATATTTAAGAGGAAGCCAATGGATGAGAACAAGAGATGGAGAGATGTGAGAAAAGTTGTTCAACGGAGGTAGACGATTCAAGAAAAATTAAAATTACAAGAAAAAAATATCTTAAAATGGCAAGTTTAATTTTGTAGTCCTAAATATTTTAAAAGGTCTGAAAGTAAATTATTACATTTAATATTTTTTACTTTACTTTCATTTTTATTTACTAAAATCTTTTTACTTAATAATTTTACTTTTAATTAAGTAAATTAAATCATTTTGCTTTACTTTTAATATTAATTAATTTAAATGTCACTGCTAAACAGCGGCGTAGCGTGGGTTTTAGCCGCTCAAAACCAAACGACTATGACAGGGGGTTGGGGGTAAAACTTAATAGACGACTTTGACTTTTTTTCAAAATTTAAAGAGAGAGAGGGGGGGGGGGGGTCAGATGAAATACGTTTTATCAAATTTTTTTTTGAAAACCATTTTTTGTTCTTTTAAAAATAGCTTGCCAGGGTGGACCGCGCTACATCCGCAACGCCACCGAGGCTATGCAGAATGACTTACATCATGACCACTGCCGACCACTACCACTGTTGCTACAACACGTAACACTACATTTGCTAAAAATTTTAAATGAAAACAGATCAATTATACTTTAAAAAGTCACGCTCCACTTGACTCCACTTGTGGACACCTCATCGCAAACATGCCTGTCTCAACGAACCGTCTAATTGAGCGGGTCTAACTTGTACGGACTGTCACGGTTCTAAATAAACTATGTTTTTGTCATTTTTGTATGGTCTATCGTTTAATTTTTGCTTATATTTAAATCCCCTGGCCTGTTGAAATCAGAATTTGCAAAGAGGTGTTTTTTTTAGATTTTTTAATAATATTATTTTTATTTGTTTATCAGTTCTGGCGTCTAGCCTCAATTTTGGTAGTTAAAGTATAAATATATTAATGAATATTTTTTTCAGAATAAACATGGATTTCAAGAAATTGTGTTCTTTTTTGCTTGTAAAAATTGTGGCAGGTGAAAATACTTAATTATCAACCTAAATATAGGTATACCCAAACAGCCCTATTATTTTATATACCCTGCGGTTTAGGTTTTGCAAAGAAAGTTACAAATTTGTAAATTGTTCAAAAATATGTTTTTAAACATTAAAAAACTAAAATTAAGCTAATAAACAATATATTGACCTAGAGTACCTAAAATTATCTCTGTTTTCTTCTATTTTAGTGATACACTGCAACGCTAACAAAGATGAAAAAAATGATTATGATTATGATTACGAAGAAACTCTAGGAGGGAAACTGATTCCGCCGGATTTTTTAAGGAAGTCCTTTTGTACATGTACATATTGATAGGAAAAACTTCTTTGGCCCTCCTCATCAGTTCTAGCCTTAACACTGGAACAATTTCTAATTTTTTCTATTGAGAGTGTGGTTCAAATATTGCAGTTTTGAACACAGTTTCTGTGTGGTTTAATATAATATGCCTTTTATTTCCATTTGATAACGAATCCTAAAAACGCAGAAGACCCAATTTATTTATATAAATAAAAAACAATTTGTAATCTTGTCACCAATCCTATTTCAAAGAGCTCAGTGACAACTAGAAGAGACCGGTTACATCGTGGGAAGATTTGTTGGCAACTCGAAAGAATCAGTCAAAAAAAAAACCAAATTGTTTGGAGTAGACATATGAAATCATATAAAAAATCTAACCACCCTATTTGTCATCTGTTTAATTATTTGTTATGCTGATTTCAGTACATGTCTGAATAACGTCAGTGTAGCTTTGGGATCCAGAGAACAAGCGGCTGCTGCAATGCCATCAAATTCAGATTCTTCTTTATCACTGCACTCCGTCAGAGCTAAATTTTCATTTTATGAGTTGTCCTCCTCCTCTTGGATAAGTTTTTCGACCGGGTTAAGATCATTTACTGCTTTAACCATGTTTGATTCATTACCAGTCACAAACATTAACACTTTGTTAGGGACTATACGCAATCCACTCATACATTGCTGATTCAGACATGTTGAAGCTTTTCACACAATCATGCAGCCTGTGGCGCAGGGATATCATTTTTTTTTAGCAAAACCTTAGGGGAGGGGGGGCAGAAAGTTTATGAAACCCACCGATTGTAAAATTGTATCTTCTTATGCTATACCTTTTTCCAAAATAGAGGAAAACCGGAAGAGGGCGTAGTTCTAGTTAAATTTCAATTTTTTTTCAAAACTTTGTGCAATAGTTCTCTAAAAAAATGGGAGTGGAGAAAACGGTGAATTGTAGCCAGTGGCAGATTTATTGGAAGACCATTATCAAATATCAATCATTCAATGGTCTGTGTCCCATAAAGTCTGAGTTGAGACATTTTTGACACGTTCATCATCTGCCAATTTATGTTCAGTTTTTTCGTCACATGTTTGATGTACATTAAAATTGGATTCAGGTTTGATATGTTTCAATTTTTGTTCAATGTAGACTATCATATTAACGTTTGTAAATTGTAAAACTAAATTATTTTCACTTTAGTCATAATTTTAATATTTTCATTTTAGTTTCGTTTTAACATTGTCATTTTAGTTTCGTTTGTGTGGTTCACGTTTCTCTTGTTTTAGTTTTCGTTTTTTTTATAAATAATAAATGGGACTAAAAACAAATCAATTGCCGGAATTTATTTCTTAACAAGCAAATAAATTTTCAATGAATGTTTTATTATTTTCCAAAGAATGATCGGAAAACAGTGCGAACAGGTTTATTTTCTGGTGATCATCATTTTGACAGACTTGAGTGACTCGTAGTGACCTCTGAACTGCTGCCAGTTGATTCCATCGGCATAGGTCGGGTGCTTGCCCAAAAAGTATAAGCCGTTCAGGTTGGAAGCGTGACAGGCGTTGTACCACCATCCTCCGTGGTAGAGATTAGCACAGCTGTCAGGAGACTTGTCGTTGTCGCTGTCCATAGTGCTGAAAGACATTTTGTTGTGGATGCTCATGGCATCACCTGAAGGATTAAGCAAAATACAATCAGCATTGAAAAACGCGGTAAAAAATTAATGTGATTGCGGCCACCGGTTAATTCGTCAGCATTGTTTACAGTATAAGATATTTCACGTAGAAATAAATGTATTTATGATCTTTTCATAAATGCGTAATATCCGCAAGTTGAGGTTTTCAGTTTTGCTAGTTGATGAATGCTTTTTTAGCACGAGGCTGATGTAAACAAGATCAAGATTAAATAAAGAATTGCTTGTGATACAGACAAAAATATTGAAAATAAAAAGAAACACTAAAAAGCATCAATATTGCAATATTTAACGAGGAGCTATATTAAGTCCAGTACACATTGATTAGTTTTTTGTGGTACCAGTGGTTTGCACTAGAATCTGGAGTGTGTGTCACGAAAAACAGATCTCGACTTTATGTTAGTTTATGCGCATCCAAATTCTGTTGCTAGTTTTCGCCGGCCGATGCGTGTTCTATTTCGCTCCAGAATTGGTTGAGAAAATTCACGCTGATTAGATGATTGGTTTGTTTATTTTAAAGAATAGAAATTACAAAGAAGTGGAGCGATGAGAAAGTGCTTCAACTGATCATTGATCAGTTTTTTCAAGAAAATTTGTGTCTTTATGACATAAAAAGTTCACTATATCAAAATAAGAGAATTGCGCAAAACCTCGGTAGTACAGTTTGTGCTAAAATTTACTTTAGGCTAAATAAATAAAAGTTTAGATAGTTTAGACACTACCTGCCACTTCTTTGTCCTAAATTATAATACGTTTGAGGTTATATTTAGGCTTTCGTTTACGGAACTCATTGTTTGCAAAAAAAACCGGCAAAGTGTGGCTTGGTCTCAGGCACCAAAAAAGTTATCATAATCAATGCAGCAGTTTAGGCAAACAGAAGCTGGATGAAAATACCGGTCAGTGTGTACTAGAGAGTGACACGGGGACAACATTTCTTCCCCATCCCCACCCCGCAAAGAAAACTCTCTTCCCGTCCCCTCACTGTCTCCTCGCCCCATGTCCCCATCCCCACCCCATCCCCTCAATATCTGTCCCCATCCCCTCAGCTATCATTCCCAAACCCTGATACCGGTCAGTGTGTACGCAGCTTAGGACTTCTACACTACATTCCGTCGCGTATAGTAATCGTGCGTAGGCCGGCATTACAATCGGCCAAAAAAATATTACAAAATTAGATAAGAAATTAATAAAAAGAAGTTCTTTCTATATTGAAAAAACTTTTCAGCTTCCTTCCAATCAAGTAATGCAGCCTGTGCATTAAACCCTTCTATTTGGCCTCATTGTTTTGCCAAATTAACTGTTTGAAGCTTACCTGCTGTTCCTTTGTATCCAGAAACTGTCAGCATGAACTTGGTGTCCTCATTTCCGACGGCAAAGTCGTCGTACTCGGCATAGACTTTAGTACCATCGAATGCCTCTAAGTCGATCCTCAATTTGTAGCGGTACTTCGAAGTCAGAATGGACAGTGGCAGAAGACCTGAAAATACCAGTGTTCAATTACGGTTCAAGTTCATATTAAAATTAGTTTAAATACATAAAAACACTTTTAGAGAGTGACTCACCCCACCAAAATTCTCTATTCAAATTTCCAAATCCATACTTGTATTCCTTCCATCTTCTAAAAAAATTAACAGTTCCATCCAATCTTCTTTGGAAAACCTGGATTAAGTACATAAAACAGTTTATCTAAACATGACTGGTTAAGACAAAGAGAATTATTTATTACATTTTTTATTTTAGTTTTTTTATCGATGCTTGACGTATAAGCCTCATGATATTCTTAAAAAATTTTTTTGTAGTTTTCCTACCGTATATTTGGTACCATCGGCAGCTATTTCACAATAAGCAGGCACGAGATGACCTTTGAGATTGAGCCAATAGATGCCACTTTTTTTTAGGATTTGAGGATTCAATGTCTTGGCAGTCGGTAAGCTCTTTGAAATAGGATTGGTGATAAGATTACAAATTATGTACCTTATATATATATATATATATATATATATATATATATATATAATATAAATATATATATATATATATATATATAATATAATATATATATATATATATATATATATATATATATATATATATATATATATATATATATATATATTTTAGGATTCGTTATCAAATGGAAATGAAACGCTTTTTAATATATAATTGCATATTATATTAGACCATCGTGTTCAAAACTGCAATATTTAAACCACACTATCGATAGAAAAACCTAGAAATGATTTCAGTGTTAAGGCTAAAACTTATGAGGCAGACCAAAAAAGTTTTTCCTATCAATATGTACAAAAGGACTTACTTGAAGATTTTGGGGGGGTCAGGTCCTCTCCCACAGCATCTTCATATTCATAAAGAATTTCTTCACTTGTGTCCGCATTGCAGTGCATCACTGAAACAAAAAGCAGAAATAATTTTAGCAACTCCATGTTAATATATTTTCTGTCAACGTAATTTTAGTTTTTCAATGTTTAAAAACCTATTTTTGAATAATTTCGAAATTTGTAACTTTTTTTGTAAAATCGAAACTGCAGGGTATATACATAGTAGGGCTGCGCGGGTTTATCGGTACCGTGGGTGTACCCGTAGCTGACCCGTTTTTCCGGATCGGTTAGCGTAGATTTTGAATGGTTACGGGTTGGGCACTGGCAAGAAATCAACAAGTTTACCTGCAAACATTTTTTTCTTTCAGGTTTATCATAAAAGTAAATGAAAATAGCTATAGTTAGGTTGTTTATTAAGCATTTTCACCTGCCACAAGCATTGCAAGCAAAAAAGAGCACAACTTCATGGGATCCATGTTTATTCTGAAAAAAAAATTTGTTCAATAATATATTTATACTTTAACTACCAAAATTGATGATAATAGTCACATCTGATTAACAAATAAAAAGTAATAGTATTACTAATAATAAATATAGTTATAATATATTAGGAAACCACCAATCTACCAAACTTCTTCACAGAGTCTGACTTCAACAGGCCAGGGGAATCAAATATAAGCGAAAATTAAACGACAGAACATACAAAAACGACAAAAATATTGATAGCTGTGACAGCCCGAACAAGTTAGACACGCTAGATTAAATGGTTCGACGAGACAGGCATGCTTGCGATGAGGTGTCTACAGGTGGAGTCAAGTGGAGTCAAGTGGAGCGTGACTTTTTGAAGTTTAATTGATCTGTTTTCAGTTAAAATTGTTGGCAAATGTAGTGTTACGTGTTGTAGCAACAATGGTAGTGGTCATGATGCAAGTCGATCTGTGTAGCTTCAGTTGCGGTGTTTAGGAAGGGCGGTCCACCCCGGTTGGTTTTTTTTAAGAGGGCGAAAAATGATTTTCGGAAAAAAACAGTAATTTTATTTCACCACTCCCCCCTAAATTTTGAAAAAAAGTCAAAGTCGTCTATTAAGTTTTACCCCCAACTCCGGTCATAGACGTTTGGTTTTGAGCGGCTAAAACCCACGCTGCGCCACTGTTTAGCAGAAATATTTAAATTAAGTAAAAGTAAAAGTAAAGTCAAATGATTTAATTTACTCGAGTAAAAGTAAACGTATTAAGTAGAAAGATTTTAATAAGTAAAATTGAAAGTAAAATAAAAAGAATTTTAAACGCAATAATTTACTTTTACTTTTTTCAAAAGTTAGCGCTACAAAATTAAATTTGTTATTTAAAGATATTTCTTTTCTTGTAATCATAATTTTTCTTGAATCGTTTAACTTGGTTAAACTGTTAAGCAGCAGTTTTACTAATATATTAAACAATTCAAACAAATAATTTCAACAGTATTGTTAATATTTATGAGTTTTGGACATCAAGAGAAAGTCAAATAATCTATAATTTGCTCGCACCTGTGGCAATGGATTTATTAGTAGCACCAGCTTCACAAGCTTAAATTTCTACAGCCTTTAACTCTGCAGCATGTTTAGTTGCACGCACCTCCTACGTTTCTCATATCTCTCCATCTCTTGTTTCCATCCATTTGTTTCCTCTTAAATATCGACTATTTTTTAAAATATATCTCGTAATGTATAAAATAAAAAAATAAAGTTAATTTAAAAAATTAAAATCATCCTTTTAAGATAGGTGAAAATTTCATAGAGACATCGTTTAGTGAAAATATTACCCCGGTGAATAGTAAAAATAATTTACCAAGCACATTGTGCCTGACACAGCCGCAGAGGCGTAGTGAAGAGGGCAGGGGGCATTTTCATTGAACAAAAGTTTTATTATTATTATTTTGCTGTACCTAGCAATTTCAATAGCTCCGACTACCCCCCGGTCATAAGGTTATTTGGAAGCAAAAATCAAAAGAAATTTTGTGTTTTGCCCCGGGTGCAGAAGACCCTAGCTACGCCTCTGCACAGCCAGGGAGGTTGTCTGGATATTATAATGTGTAATGTTGATCGTGAGCAACTGCATCAGCAAGTTCTCAATATAATCTGCCGCCATGTTTTGTCGAAGGAGCGTAAGACGCCGTCGTTACATTTTGACATATTATGTTATATATTATAGCCAGCCATGCACGATAGAAAAATAATAACCTATTGGGGCGCGTCAGCATCTGTTAGTTTTAAGAGTCACAGGGTTTCATCTGTCGGTTGTTGCAGCTTAAGACATGGACTACACCAGAGATGTGCACGGGGACGACTTTTTGTCCCTATCCCCATCCATCCCCGCAAGTATCGTCTCCATTCCTATTCATCCCTATCCATCCCCGCCAGCATCATCTCCATCCCCAAAGTCCTTTATCCTCATCGCCAACCAGCCCCGCAGTTTTTCATTCCCATGCCCATTCATCCCCTCACTGTTAACTCCCATTTTCAAACAATCCTGTAGTAGTCATTAGTTTTTAGTGTGTTATTTAATTTAATTTGCATATGAGTATTGATATAAATATTGATACATTCAAATTACATATAAGTATTGATATAAACATTTATTTATTTATTGAAGTCCCTGAGTAAATAATATTCCAACAGGGCTGTTTCCACTAGCTGCATTCTACAATCTTTATTAGTTAATCCACCCGTGGAGAATGTTCTCTCTGAATATGTGCTTGCCGCAGGCACATTCAAAACATTTCTGGGTACCTGGGACACTTTTGGCCTTTCTTAGTGTTCTTCTAAAAATTCAACAAATTATCCTGCCCATCTTATTCATCAACAATTTATCATTCAGAACAATAACAGCGATAAAAAAACAGCGCTATGCAAAGATATAAAAATATTAACTGAAAATTGTAGTACTTGATGCATTTTCGGTGACTTGAAATTGAAAAAAAAGTTTTATTTTCTAAAAAAGCTTTATTTGCTTCTTACAGTAATACCGCAAAAACTAGTCCCCATCCCCGCGATAACCCCGCAACGTTTGTTTCCATCCCCGCGGTAATCCCACAACTTCATCCTCATTACCGCTGTATTCCCGCTATCCCCACATTACCGTGCACACCTTTAGTCTACAGAAGGGCTGCGCAGGTAAGGCAAAATACCTACCCGACCCATACATTTTTTTCCATACCCGAATCCTACCCGACCCGCGGGTAAATTCAGCAGTAGAAAACTCAAGCAATCAGATATTGCAGTTTCAAAAAGCAAAATTTGTTTTTTTTGTTTCTACTAGAGTTTAGAGTTGACTTTTAACTATTTTATTTGTAAAACTTGAAAATTTAATAAATTGTTGATATAATAATTGCAAGTTATCGTATTAATATTATTACTATTGTATCGACTCAGCTTCACCAGAATTTTGCGGTTCAAAAACATTGGATTTTGTTTTATATCAATTCATTACTTTTTTTTACCTTTGAAAAGAAATAAACTCTAATAGATTTTTTCACATCTCTTTAATTTTCCACAATAATTATTAATTAATCTAATTTAAATATTGTAATAGCGATTTTTTTCTGTTAAATTATATTAATTTCGATTATTTAATCTTTTTAGTATTTCTACACGAATTTTTCCGTTGCAGCGCCACATAGCAGGGCAACGTGAATTTCTTACAATCATACTCAAATCTTACATATATCTAAGAGTTCATGGTTGCATATACATAAGACAAACATTAAAAAAACACTATTCCACGTATTTTATAAATTTTGTTCAACTAATTAATTAATTAACTAAATAATTGTTGAAATTTTTTTGAGCTAATTTATTATTAATTTTTGTCGACAAATTCAATAGGCTTCAGAGCTTCAACTTCTGTCGAAATATGCTGCCACCAAGCGACTCCCACTTCCTATCACTTTCTCGTTATCATCATCTTGGTAGATTTCATCGACTCCAGATACGTACGGAACTGCAGCCAGTCAATGCCGTCGGCAAACGTAGTGTGCTTGCCCAGGAAGTAGAGGCCGTTCAGATTGGACTGATGGCAAGCGTTGTACCACCAGGCACCGTGATAGGTACTCGCGCAGTTTTCTCCAGCCTTGTCGTTGTCGGAATCGATGGTACTAAATGCCATGTTGTTATGATAAGAGAGTGCATCACCTTTATAAAAAAAGTTAAAACTAAGTTAAAAAAAAGTGCTGAAACGATTAACTTATTAGGGTCGACTAACCTGCTGTTCCTGTATATCCGCCCACGCGCAATGTAAACTTGCTGTCCTCATCACCTACTGAGAAGTCATCGTACTCTGCATATACTTTCGTTTTATCGAACGCTTCCAGTTCAACCCTCAACTTGTAGCGGTATTTTGTAGTCAAGGTAGACAAAGGTGCAAGCCCTGTGTTTGGAAGCAGTTAAAATTGTTGTTGTTGTTGTTGTTGTAAGACTGTAATGCCTACAGTATCGTATTGTAATTGTACGATATCTGACCGTTGCAATGGTCACTCCAAGCATCATCTACATACGCTATATAAACAGGCACGTCAATTAGTGAAGATAAAAGGACCATTTTCTTCTTCTGCTTTTCAAATGGGCCCTACCTGACGTTAGAAAAGACTCCGCCCGACGTTGACATGCTTTATTGATTTTTAAGTTAGCCGCTCTTGACGTAGAAGTGGGCCCCCTAGACGGTTTAAAAATATTTCGATAATTTTTGGAAAAGTACCTGCAACTAATATATTTTGGTCATCAGCTTTTTGAGAGTTTAGAAGTTTTTTTTCTCGAAAAGTACTTACGACCGTTGGCTACCCTTTTCACTCGGTTATAAGCTATTTTGGGCAAAAATATTTAGCTTCAAGAAGCAACAATTTATGGATGGACTATGAATCATGTCAACATCTTGCTCCTGACCCACATGCTTTTGTTGAATTGACGTCCCTGAATTTATATTCCATGTTGTTCATTGGTTCCTAATCAACAAAGTATACCTGTTGTAAACACTTTGTTACACTCCGATAAACTTACCCCACCAAAATTCTCCAGAAATGTTGCCAAATCCTTCCTTGTAGTTCTTCCATCTTCTGAAAAAACTGACCGATCCGTCCAATCGTCTTTGAAAAACCTTTTTTTTTCAAACAAACATGATATTTTTTTAAAAGTCTTTGTTGAGTTTATTTTTGGCCATTTTCAATAAGTGATGAATTAACTAAAAATCTCTTAAATTTCAGCTTTTATTTTATGAATGTTGGCGTTTTACCGTATAAATATTGTCGTCCGATCCGACTTCGCAATAGGCTTCTCTCACGTGGTCTCCCAAATTGACCCAATAGACGCCATTTTTCTTTGTCTTTGCAATGTTAGTATCCGAGCAATCGGTCAACTCTTTTAATTCAATTATTTTATATTAAAATTTTTAATTTAAAATCTATATAAAATAACTTCAACAAGTAAGCGAAGCAATTAGAATTTTATTTGTATTAAATCTCATTTATGAAATTAACTTTCAAATCTTATTATAGATAACTAAATAAAAATAATTGAAAAAACGCATCAAATGCCAATCTGATCTTACTGGAAGACTTGGATGACCTGACAACTGGTTCGTCGGATTCGTAACCGTACTCGTCGTAGTTCCTCCCGTAGGCTGTGAAAATAATACATTATAGCTATTAAACTTTTAGGACTGGGGCTAAATTATTTTATTTTGGTTGAGGGTATTTTACACAATCCCTGCTTGCTGAGGGTGAAATAGCTTATTTCATTCAATTTGTGCTGAGATGGTTTAGCAGAGTTTAGCTGATATCACGCTTGACTAAAGTTGGCGTTAGTTTACAAACCTCGGTCTCGATCCTAATGTAAGCCCGTGTAAAAAATAGTAGCAAATAAATAGCCTTGAAGAACTAGAATTATTGATGTTCTATACTGTATTTATTGAAACACCATTATTACGGGTTTACTGTATTTTATTAATGCACCATTATAACGGGTTTAAAAATTTCAGTTTTGGAACTGATTTCATTTTTATGAAAGTTAAAGAATTTTTATTTTTTGCTTTTTATTTGCTCAAGTTCATTTAATAAAACTTACATTATTTTTTTTAAAAAGCCTGATTAAAGCGCTAGAAGTTTTTAATACTCACCCAAAGCCAAAAACACTAGCATCGTGAAACAAAATCTAAAATTCATTTTTCTTGCAGCCTCTTCAATCTTAAATAAAAATTGTCATTACAAATTCAGCTCAAAATTGAATGGCTCATTATGGCATAGCACAACACAACATTCAATCTCGTCTCACACGTTCTTTAAATCACAAACACAAAACCGGCAAACTAAACCCTGCCAAGAGCATATGTCGGAGTGCTAATCTACAGCTAAGAAAATAGTTTAAATAGATCCCCTATGTTCTGTTGGGTTGCAATTCGTCTCCTTCTGTTCACAGTAGTAAAGCAAGCGACAAATCGCCTCATGTTAACGGTCGGCCTGTGATGATTAGACGCATCGACCTGAGATATCGATCTTGCTACGCGATCAAATTATGAACGGAAAAACAATGCAGATAAAATTCACGTTTTATGGTTTGTTGTTAACTGATTTTAATAGAGTTCTTTCTCTTACTGATTTATCGATATTATTTTCCAGAAGGATCGCTATGGAATAGGACGATCTGATTGCGAGATGACATCTGAATGGAAACGATGGTGCTTGTCATTTTTATAACATCAAAAAAACGCCATACGGTTCATGAGGAATTAATTCAATTTAAAAGTAGAGCAGCAAACATTTTAACGGCTAATACAAAAAATATGTACAAGGAGTCAATAATATCTATATAGACCAGAACTTCTCTAAGCTCGTGAACTAGATAAAATTAGCCAACAGATGTTATACTACTAATTGCAGTTCATTGTGATGATTTGAAGCACCATCACAACATCAAGCAGCAAAGATCAAAACAACGATGAAACCTATGGAGATGGCAATAATAATGACTGAAAATAAAAATAAAAACTTTCTTGTTTACCATCCCATCTCCATCCATAAAAATATATTTTATTTTATTATTTTTAGAAAATAGGATTTATAACAAATCGTGTTATTAGATTAAAATTTCCGGCTTCTTGAAATTAATCTGAGGCAATTTATGTTTAACTCAAACTAAAAATTTCATTGAAAGCAAAAAATGTAAATCCAAAGGATAACAGCCACGAACTGTAAATTAAAAATTAATTTAAATATTAAAAATTAATTAATTAGTCATGTTTGATAAAAAAGATGGTGCATCGATGTTTGAAGCAGGGAAATCTAGAAAAAGAATACAATGGTACTCAACGATTCTCTCCCATTTTCGATCGTTTTGTTGCTGACGGATTGGTTATGAAGTCCTTTTAACGCTCCCCCATTTAAGACCCCTTTTTCATGACTGGATTTTCAAGCCATTTTCAAGGTCGCAAAAACAGAGTAGGTACCACTGTATATGAAGTCTCGACAACATTACGATAGGACAACCCAAATAGAGATTATAACAAGTAAACAATATAAAAACAAGGTTTTTCAAAAATCAAATTTTAAAATTACTTATTTTACATTTTTTTGTGCAAAATTAATTATTGAATATTGCATTGTCATCAAGCAAGAGCATGCATACAAAAATTAAAGAAAATCTATCGTCAAGAAGTGACTCGAAAATTGATTGTAAAAAAATAGAAACAGAGATTAGAAGTCAATAAAAACAATTAAAAATTACAGTAGTCTCACAGAAAATGTTAGATAATTATAAGCTGAGAAATAAAATAACAATGTAGCTTGTTACAATAATTTAGTTACGGTTAATAATAAGAACATTTGTTTTAAATTTGGTTGGTTTGTTCGAAAATAAATCAAAATGAAGTATGTTTAAACTTTGTAGGCAAACTGTTTTGTTAACAGTAAAAGCACGTTCATCAAAGCGTGTGCAAAACACACAAACAAGTTCGAAAACCCTGAAATTTTCGAAAGTGTAAGTCTTTACATGTTAACTAATGAAATTCGTCAACTGCTGATTAACAATAATAAGTTGTGTACGTTAACCGTTTACGGAATGGGAAGCTGATGCAGGTCTCTGAGCTTAAGGATACTCAAAAGAGCAGTCAAGAGAAGAACAATAGAGGACATATAAAAAGTGTTTATAGCAACTTGAACGATAACGACTGCTGCGACCATGTGATTTTAAGCGAAAGCCTTAAATTATATACACCTGTACATGCGAAATAATAAAGGTAGCCTATAAGATATGAATAAAACAATTAAAATTAAATTGAGCAAAGAAAGTTAAAACGCTCATAAGTTAGCAGACATAAATAAAGCGCTAAGATGTTACTCTACAGGATGTCTTGTATTCAAGTGAATTTACGCACGCAAACGACATTTGCTATTCAGCACAAGTAATATTTTATACGACGCTACTACGACTCTTGTTAAGCGTTTTTGTGTACACAGAAAGTAATTAAAAACCACTTTATATTCTAGATATGGATCTGTTCTATAGACTGTAGGATTATCTTGTGGAACGATGGACGATAAGACAAGATATTGTTTTTTGTAAACGTGCCAGGGGCGCAGGCAGGGAGGCCCCCGAAACCTTGCCAATGTTGATGTTGAAATGACGCGCGTGCCCGTGTTTTCGAGACATATTTGAGTTAACAATTATCTTGCAAATTAAATATTTAATAAGTTATCAAAAATGTTAGGGTGAGAGTTGTCCATGGGTCTATTTTTGAAAACCCGACCCACCAGAAAATCTGACCCCACCTCACCTATTTTTGTTTTTTCTTTTGTGACCCGACCCACTTTGGCTTAGACCCAATTGGCAGAGCGGCAACATACCGCAGTTGTCAATATTCCATCTACCCACAGATAAATACGCTGCTGAAACTCTTCACCACTTGCCCCTTTCTTCCGCGACAGCCGAGAGATCCTTCTCAACTATGCGCAGACTCAAGTCTTATCTACGCACTACAATGGGCCAGACAAGGCTGAACGGATTTGCCCAGATGACTATCAATCGCGACCTGAACATTTATGAAGAAACCGTCATCGACATTTTTTTGCAGAAAAAACGACGGCTGAATTTCATATTGTAATATACTGTTCTAAATTAAATGTCTTATGGTTTGTTATTACTAATTATTCCTGAAACTGTCGTTAAGCCTTGACTTTTATGTGTTGTAAATTTCTCAGTAGAACTCCTTACTAATCAGTTTTTCCCCCCGGCCCCCCTCGAAAAAATTTCTGGCTGCGCCCCTGAAACGTGCAATTAAATTCTTTAAACGAGAAAATACTTCATTGCATCTTTTTTTATAGTTCACCGAGCTCTTCGGAAGAATAATTTTTCAAAGACGCTATTAAACTGATCATCATATACATCATCATCGTCGTCGTCGTCGTCGTCGTCATCATCATCATCATCACCATTTCTTTTCGAAACTTAGCTTTTCCGCGCTAAACATGGCTTGGATGTACCTCCACAAGTCACTGTTCAGAGCCGATTGACTGTGGCTTCAGCTTAAGAATTACCATTCCGTATCCCGACTAAAACCTTAAATACAATAATCATTACAAAACACATTACAAATATAGGACTGACATCTAATGTTGTTGTTGTTATTATTTATTAATGTCTTTGTAATTTATTCATCGCTGAAGACGAAAGTTAGCAGACCCCGGATGTACAGCACTGCAATACGGGTCCAACTCGCAGAGAAGTCTGAGCCAAACCCGATACTTTCTCCACGCTCTAATTAAAAATTTGTTATTTATTTCCAGCAACGACTGCAATTCTCGCCAACAAATCGAGACTAGAAGAAGATAAATAGAAGATTGAAGAAAGAGCTGACATACAATGTATAGAAATGAATGTTTGTTTGTTTGTACGTACGTAACCTCTGTACCGATCGATGTAAAATTCGAACACCCCAACCGGTTTTATTCGATATTTGGTACATTTGAAGAGCATGGTCAGGTCAGGTCTATGCAGGTACACATCGTTATTTTTATGTACACACATTTTATGGACAAGAAACCGGGCGACGATGGCTATCCAAGCTAGTTGTTAATAAATTAAGTCCTAATTTGTAACTATATTTATATTTTAAAAACAACTTTCTGCGATGAGCTGCGACACAATTGAACTGCCAAACAACAAACAATATAGCTATTAAATAATAAACAATGGATGAAAACAAAGCTTTTCTCTCTTTCTAAGAATTCAAAAATATTATTTATATAATAGGATAAAATATAGTAGAAATAAAAATGTGAAAAAGTTGTTTTTTTTTCAATTTAAAGTTTGTTCTAATAATTGTTTCAACATTTAATTAATATTTTAAACTGGGTATTTCTTAACATTTAACTGACACTTTTCCAGTTAATGTCGTAATAGTGGTGGCCAATAAAATTTAAAAATCATTTTTGACCACAACATTAATAAAAATAAATAAAAAAACTTTTTAAAAACTAGTCTTATGATAAGACTAGGGTGCTTGCTAAGTTATACAAATTTGTTCATTAAATCCAAACTAAACACCCTAGTCTTATCATAAGACTAGTTTTTAAAAAGCTTTTTTATTTATTTTTATTTTCTACTTTTAAGTTTTTACACTTTTTTAATTATCTTCACAATTATCCGACACTCACTATAAATTGAAAATATTTAATTAAATTGATATATATATATATATATATATATATATATATATATATATATATATATATATATATATATATATATATATATATATATATATATATATATATATATATATATATATATATATTTTCAAACAACAGGAATCACTCATGGTTCTTTAAACAATTAAAATAGAAGTTTTTTATTTGAAAATATTTCATGAAATTTTATAAAGCTCGCAATATTGCTTTTAGCCACAAAAAAGTTTTTCTATGCTTAATCAAAAGGTATTCAAGTGATTTTCTCTGAAATTTGAGTTAAAAAATTCTTGCACACCTAAATAATAGAAAGCAATAACAAAAAAAAGAAACTCAAGTTTTTTTAA
Source organism: Erpobdella octoculata (assembly GCA_963978895.1). NCBI lineage: Eukaryota > Metazoa > Annelida > Clitellata > Hirudinida > Erpobdellidae > Erpobdella > Erpobdella octoculata. The sequence goes on along the minus strand of OZ022247.1, from coordinate 22,214,851 downwards.
ATTTTCATAAATTTCAAGCACCAACTGAGCAACGTTAATGTACATGTTTATATAATTGAACAAAAGCACTTTTCCCGATATAGAAAAAGCAATGCAACTTCTATTGTGCGCATATTGTTTTCGGGCCCACTTCAGAAGAACACAGGGCAAGAATAATCAATATGAAAATAAATAAATAAAATAGAGTTGCTTGGCATTGAGATGGCGCTGTAGCAAAGAGGCAAGAATATTAACAAGTTTTAAACATATTTTTGCATGAAATTTAGGATGATGACGTGTGAACAAATCCACGCTGTGATACATTTTAGCTTTTGGCGTAAGTTTGAAATAACTTTTGTTCGTACACGAACTTTATAAATATTATAATTTAAATTTTTTTTAAATTATTTATAATTACATAAAAAAATAAAAATTTCCAACATTTTAAGTCTTCCTGTCTCTGAATGTGATCGAAGGAAATGTGGCTCTGTACAAAATCGCTACGCAGAGTTCTTATACTGTTAGGAATACAGCATTTCTGGCTGTCGATGGCTTAACTGATCCAAGTGCTAGTCTTGTATCATCTTCATCTGGCTACCAATGGATGTATGTGGATCTGATTTGGAATTACAAGATTCAGAATATCTCAGTTTGGAGCGTGAATATATCAGGTGAGTTGAACAGTAAAACGAGTTAAATATAGTTTATAAACAATCTAATTAAAAAAATTATTCAAGTTTTTGAAATTCAATTAATGCATTGAGAACTTTAAAATGTCAACCACTCACGTAAGATGTGTTTCTTGCAGATAATATCGTCGTGGCAATTGACTCGGGTAGTTTCAAAAAATCAAAGACCATGAATTCGCTTTCTAATGTTTGCACATTATCATCACAAATATCGGATGGAATAAATAATATAACTAACTACACGTGTTCAGCTTTACTCTCATCTGTTGGAAGATATGTCATCATAGCACAACCTTCATCTTCTGTTGTTCCACTAAAAATTTTTGAAGTCCAAGTTGAAGGCAGCTGGAGTGAAGGTTGTTGAATAAATTATAAAACTAATCATAACATTAAACGTGACATTTTTTAAAATTAAATTGTAAATATTTACCTTTAAAATAAAATTAATTTGAAACATCAGTTTTACCGGAAAGGAAAAATATCCTATACAAAAAACAATCTAAAACTTACTTCGAGGGTTCAGGAGTTCAGGATTCTTCTAGATCCGTTGATGGAATCAGAGATACATATCAAGATAGAGGTTCTTGCTGGGAAACAAGCGAAGATAGTCTTGCACAAAATTGGATAAAAGTGGACATGGTTAATACATACAACATTGATTATATGGCAATTACCATCCGAGATTCTTCATACGGCTAGTTTTTTTGGCAATTTTTTTACATTTAAAATAGTTATCAAATTAAACGTAGAATCATTATAATTCTATTAATTTATTAGATCGTGTTTCAATTAGAAACTTAAACTATTTAAACAGCTACTAGTCGCACTGCAAATTTTCTTGTGGGGTTTTCAATCACTGATTTCACTTCTTTGGTTCGTGGGGACTATCCCTTATGTGGCAGGTACAATGGTATTGTGCCCCAAGGCACCAGAGCAGTCATGAAGTGCAATGCCAACCTTCCTGCTTATAGATACTTCATTGCTCAGCAAGCCTTTAACAGAGGAGATGGTTATTTTGGAGCTTGTGAACTGGAAGCTTATCCTGCTTATGATGTTAATGGTTTGTTTTTCGAGTTTGAAAGATTGAAATATTTTTATGTTAAATTTCCAGAGTTTGTTAATTAAATCTAAGTGTTGTTTTAGTATGTTACAAGCAACTAAATTTTTTTTCAAGATAAATACAATTAGGAAATATTATTAACTGATTTGTCTGTGCTAAACGGTCACTTCGCCATAGTAACACTCATATTCTTTTTGATTCCTGCTTGCACAGTTGACAATGTTTCCATGAATAGTTTTTTCTAGCCTAATTTCAGAAGTTTTACTAGATACAAATCATGACCTCGTTTAGACATGTTTTTATATTAAAGCAAACTCCTCTAAAAAAATTGGTTTATTGTCGCTTATAAGCCGCTTTATAGGCATGTGATGTAATAAATTTTAGTTTGTTCTTAGATTTCAAACTATAAAAATTATAAGCTCCTTTTCAGCTATGGTGTTTGACCTCCACGCACCTTAATATACACACTTTTGTCTCCAATGAACAGGGGGGATAGTCACGATGTTACGATGACCAGGGGGGATAGTCAAAGGTACTTTTTTCAAACATTTCTAAGACCTACATTTAATTTTTTTGAAAATCCTTGGGGGAGGAAAGCAATGGCCATCCTGCCCCCCAAATGACGTCCTTGGATTCGTGTATTGTCTTCAAGAGTACTTTTATGTGCAACATTTGAAGTCAAAAGATCAATGGGAAGTGGTCGAATAATCGATCACAAGATTGTTACTACACATGCAAACAAACATCAGGTGAAGCAAACAATAGCGTGGTAAAAATTGAACAATGAAATTCGTCCTTGTAGAAGGAGTAGGTCTTCTTTAGAATGTGCTATTTTGATTTATCGATTCAAACATATCCGCTGTTCTGAATGCTTCCAGGCATTGATGGCTTACTATCACGCTTACCATCAAACGATATTTTCTCTAAAAATAGATTTCCGAAAAAGCATTATTTCCAGATTTCGATAGCAAAACTGCAATTATTACTTTTTTTTTGGCTAGTTTGCACATGCCATTCATATACTCATAACGAACAGTTTATTAGTATAGTTAGTGACGCGACAGCATAACTGTCAAGCTAAGTAAATGCGGTAGTAGATGCATTATCTCGGGACATAGTATAGTAATACATGTAGTTCAATATAATCCACGCTTCATCACACTACCCTTTTTAGACAGAGTCTTTGTAAAAGAAAAAACCAATTAATCAAAAATGAGCATCTATTGAACGATAGCTGCAAACCTCGTTGGCCGAGGTTTTTTTTTATAACTTCGACAGAAAATCGATTTTGGCAGCTAGCCTTCCGATAACGTGGAATAACATTCTAGACTGTTTGCAATTGCTACAACGATTCACTGACAACACAATCGAAGCAATACAAACTCAACAACTCATCTACAGCTTAAAAAAGTATTGTAGCGCATATAATATTTTTTGAGATCTGGTAGGGATGTATACATATTACATAACCTACATTCTCTCCCTACATTTTCTTCCTTGGATCGGCTTTTGACCTAGATTTTAATCCTACTACTACCAATGGGTTAAAAAACGACCCCAGAGGTACTTGTGCCTAAAAGCACATAAACCCACATTTATAAATGTATATCTTTACGTCTATATTTATGTAAAAATATATTTTTCATCGCTAATTTTAAGTTTTTTTGCACTGCATGTAATTACATTTAGTTTCTAATAACTAAAATTATATTTTTTTTAAGTATTTAATTTGTTTGCTGTTTAAATTGCCATTTAAAAATGTCATTTTTTCACGTCAGCTAAAATCTGGAAAAAGCAAATAAATGTGAAATTGGAGAATATGACGTCTGCTACGATTTCAACCTTGGAAAAGAAAACTCCAATGACCTGTGTATATTACTGCAACAAACTGGGACCATACGAATGTGATTCCTTCAATTACAACATTAACCTTGGCATCTGCGAGTTGAACAAGCACAGAAATGGCTACCCAGAAGGCAGTCTTGTGTTAAACCCACAGTGGTCTTTCTGGACCGTCGTCTACGCTGGTCTCAACAATCTTTGACATTTTCGGACGGCGAAGTCAGAAAGTTAGTTCTTTCATGGACGTTGTGACTAGTGTCTTTTAATTTAGTTTCATCTACTTTCACGTACAACGTTAAAATATATCAGCGCAATTTGTTTTGAAAAGAAAAATAATTGAAAAAATGAACTTAAACATTTTGTTTTTGATTTACAAACATGTATTTAAAAATGTTTTTCACAACAAAAGATTTTCTTGTTTTTAAAGCAATTGTTTCATTATCGACTCATTTTCAAGCAGTAAAAAAACCTCAGTTCAGTTCAAAATATAATAACCACCTTCTAAATATAAATATAACAAATAATGTTTTTTTTTGCAAACAACGCTCGTAAAGTACTGCAAGATTAAACATAATATTAAAGTGTAAATATAAGACTTTTTTGAACAAACTTTTCGTTTGCAAGATAAGAGCGTTGGTTATATATATATATATATATATATATATATATATATATATATATATATATATATATATATATATATATATATATATATATATATATATATATGAGTAATATACTTTGGCAAAATCCCCTCTCGTAAACACACTCCGTTAAAAACAAACGACCACTTTGCATTAATGACTTTTCTAATAAACTGTTCAAAATATTTAATTTTACGACGTAAACTAGAGTCCATTTTAAAAATTTATATAATACAAATAATAATAATTAGGACTGACTGGCCAGTTTCGACTACAGTCATCTTCAGAGTCCGTAACCTAAAATGTCGTATTACGTAAACAGCTAAAGAATATATAGTAAACATCAACATAGAAATAGTGTTGTGCCTATATTAAATAATATTTAAATTAAAGTATTTAAAACCAGAGTATGACGATATAAGTAAATTACGAGAGCTTATAAAAATTGATAAATGAAAAGAAGTATAAAGATAAATTAAATAATAATTATTATTAATAAAATAAAATAAATAAATATAAATAGATAGGACGAATTGAATGAAGTCTATAATACTAATAATAGAAATTAAAACACTTAAAATTATTAGAAGATTAATGAAATTAAACTATAGGTATCTAGTGACAATATATTGAAATAAAAAAGTATGAAATAGAATAATAAAAGGTGAAAAATTTAAATAAAACCATGTGATGAATTAAAATAAAAGTAAACTTATATGAAAAATTAAAATAAACGCATGACTGTGCAAATGGGATACATATAGATGATTCAATTAACGCCGACGTCTTGTAGTTATATTTGAAGACTCAAACAAATGTTGAAATGACACCGCTGGAGCCTGAGCCTCAGGTGGAGGCTCAGGTGGAGGTTCAGGTGGAGGCTCAGGTGGAGGTTCAGGTGGAGGTTCAGGTGGAGGATCAGATGGAGGCTCAGGTGGAGGCTCATGTAGGATAGGCGTGGGTAGTTGCACGATGGGAGCTGGTTGAAGAGATGAGTTGGAAAGGTAGTTAACCTCATCACTTAGTAAACCACGGGGAGATATACCGAGACGATCGCCAACATCTATGACAGGAGTCAAATAAACCGATCCACAGGAAGTGTTTACCTCATTAGTTTTGTCAGGCTGTACCAAACCAGAAGCAACGGCCGAATAAGGGGGTCGACTAGTACCGTGACCACAGATTAATAAAGGACCAGAGCTCGTAGCTTTGTTACCACCCAGCATAGCGCCTACCGTCTGAGACCGAAGCACATTATCATCAGCAAAATCATTAAAGTCAAGATTGAACAGTCGTAAAGTTCTATCAAAGTGTGTATCCTGAGTATTTATTGCTGGTCGATATTCTTGTATAAGTAAAGCCTCTGCTATTTTTAATCGACGTGGATCTGAAACACGGTAGAGAATGGTTGTATCATTATCAAGAATCTCGCGAGTAAGAGACGTTTGATGAAGAGATCGAAAATGAGATTTAATGTTGCCACCTTGCACGTGCATCGTCAACCGTCGAGCCAATGTCGTACGAGTATGCCCGATATACGACTGATGTAGACCGTCATGTTTATTGCATTTGAATTCGTAAACAACATTAGTCTCTTTCAATGTACCTGATTTAAAGAGATTATTTCGCATTATCATTTGGTGGGCTGTTTTTGATTTATAATAAATTGTAAATAGAAGTCGTTGAGTATTTGGCGAAACAACTCTAACATTAGTGTTAATAATGTCACGAATTATTTTCTCTTCAACTCTATAAGCACTGTGCATCTGAGATCTGTAATATAACCGAATGACCTTGCTTTCTTTTTCATTTTTTAAGACAGGTAATGGTCGTTTACAGTTATCAAATTTAGCCTTGACAAATTTATTAATGGCATCATCAATTTCAGAGTTGGCAAAATTATTATTGATAAGTGTTGTCCGAATTTTATTTACTTCAACATCGAATCCACACCAGTCCTCGGCCACTCGATAAGCTCGATGTAAATATCCATAAATTACACTTCTTCTGTAACGATCTGGACAGTAACTTGCACCGCTTAGAGTTTCTCCAGTAGAAGAAGGCTTGGAATAAACAGATAATACAACACGATCTTCAAATTGTTCAATTAATGTGTCAAGAAATGGTAGTTGTTTATCCAAGTTGCTCAACTCATATGTAAATTGTAAAACGGAATTCTTTTGAAGACAATTCCGTAAACTGTGCATCTGAGTAATATCCTCACATAAAACGAAGATATCATCAACGTAACGTCCATATATCAATGGTCGAACAGAGTCATCAACAAACACTCGGCTCTCAACAAGAGCCATATAAAATTCCGCAAAGGTGGGGCCTAAGGATGAGCCCATGGCCACGCCATCGACCTGTAAGTATAATTTTCCCTTATAATCTGTAAATGGTACGTCAGTTGTGCAGATTCTGAGAAGATCTAACATTATTTTCTCAGGAACCGGAAAGGGAGGTAGAGTCACTAGATACCTATAGTTTAATTTCATTAATCTTCTAATAATTTTAAGTGTTTTAATTTCTATTATTAGTATTATAGACTTCATTCAATTCGTCCTATCTATTTATATTTATTTATTTTATTTTATTAATAATAATTATTATTTAATTTATCTTTATACTTCTTTTCATTTATCAATTTTTATAAGCTCTCGTAATTTACTTATATCGTCATACTCTGGTTTTAAATACTTTAATTTAAATATTATTTAATATAGGCACAACACTATTTCTATGTTGATGTTTACTATATATTCTTTAGCTGTTTACGTAATACGACATTTTAGGTTACGGACTCTGAAGATGACTGTAGTCGAAACTGGCCAGTCAGTCCTAATTATTATTATTTGTATTATATAAATTTTTAAAATGGACTCTAGTTTACGTCGTAAAATTAAATATTTTGAACAGTTTATTAGAAAAGTCATATATATATATATATATATATATAGATAACGCCCAACTATCTTATCTTCCAAACAGTGGCGAATCCAGAATTTAATTAAGATGGCGCATCCATACTCTATTTTCATCAGTTTCTTAGGCGAATAAAAAAATGGTTTATAAAAAGCGAAATATCTTGAAACGAGCGTATACATTGATTTGAGCGCTTAACTCTTCACTAATTTTATTTGTATTTAAAATAGATTTTATTTATAATTTTAATACTAAACATTGTGTACATAATTTAAATTTGTTTAATGATTTGCTTAATGTAAATTATTTTTAACTAACATACAAGGGGGGCGCACGCCCTCTTACCGCCCCCTAAATCCGCTACTGCTTCGAAACGATCAGTTTAGTTAAAAAATGTTGATATGTACAGTTTAATATTATTTTAAACCTTTTAGTGCAATAATATACAAGCGTTGTTTTAAAAAAAATTCGTTATATTTTATATTGTTTTTTTTATAAATCAAAATATTTTTTCAAATTTTTTATCATTTTCTATTTTTTATATCTTCAAATGCTATAATATCTCGTATTTTCCGCATAATTGCAAACGTTTTGAAAACATATATTAACTAAAATAATTTTAATCGTTCCACAAAAATAAGGTAAACTTCGGAGAAACTAACAATAGAACCTGCCGAATAACATTTAAGTTGGAAAGAATCTCGCAAAAACAAACTCTTTGTTTATTAGCTTAAAATTTAGAGCGCCTCTTTGCTTAAAGTAATTTATGCGAATTTCATTTTTTTCATTTTATAAAACTTTATTCAAAAACTGAAATGCAGTGGCAACTTCAGCCACCACGAAAAAGATTGTTTTTAATCGACTGCCACAAAATAGACTAACGGTAACGTACTGAGAGAATCATGAATACTTTGAATATAGCAAATTTTTTAAACATTTTTTCATTATATTTGTTGCAAAAAACCGTCAAAACAAAGTGTTGGCATATCCCATCAAGTTGGATAGTACTTAAGTCGTTAATAACAGCAGTATAAAGTAAATCATTTGTTTACAACAACAACAACAACGATAAAAATTTACAGCAATAAACGTGAAAAGCAAATTTACAACTTTCACATTTATACTCATGTACTTGAAAATTCGACACGCGAACAGCATTCTATCTCAATCCGAGCCAAATCCTCCGAGTTATTTTTGCAGCACAATTAAAGCTGCGCGAATGCCATCATTCATCATTCTAAACAAAAGAAAACGTTTATTTCATTTTTAAGGATGACGATGAAAATGAACAGCGCAAACTCCATTGCGTTGCTGCTCAATTGCAATCACACAATTTTGTCTTTGTGTTTCTGAAAGTGGCTTTTCGGTGTGACATGGAAAAAATCGAAGCAAAACAAAAAGTTGTTATAAATATTCGTAGTTACCGAACGTGTTTTGTAACGATTAAATGATCATTGCGTCTGAGCATATCTACCGATTTCGGTGTTGAAGTTTACAGAAATTGGATATAGTCGATACGCATAAAAGTTAAGTGAAGTTTACAATGTTTAAAAACTTACTTGCATTATCAAATTTAATTATATTGCATTACATTATAATTACAGCAGAGAAATGAACACAGTGAAAAATTCAATTTTTTGGAGTAGGTTTTAATTGACAACTCTTTTTTTATCGCTATCAGTGAAATCTTAATTTAAAAGAGAACTTGTTTAAATTTTGCATTAAATAGTAAAATTCATAATTTCAAAGTAATCCTGTATATAAATGTGGTTGGTGGCAATGTGGCACTGTACAAAATGGCCAATCAGAGTTCTTATACAAACTGGAATACGGCATTTCTGACAGTCGATGGTGCAACCAGTTCAGATTCCTGCTTTGTGTCATCTTCATCTGGTTACCAGTGGATCTATGTGGATCTCATTTGGAGCTATAGCATAAAAGAAATTTATGTTTGGTCCATTAACATGTCAAGTAGGCAAACTGTTGAAATACAATTACAAATATTTAATTATAGAAATTATAAAATATGAAATTACAAATACATAAATTTTCATATTTTTACCTGTGAATTTTCAATATTGTGACCATTGGCCATTGTGACCATCTGTGTAGATTTTAAGGTTTTCAAATTGGCCTAGATTTTTTTGTTAAGTTTAGGCGTTTCATAAAGATTTTTTGAGGTTTTTTTCATATATAAAGATTTGCCGGCCTTTCAGTTCTTGCAGTTTTTTCTTTTAAAACAACCTTTTTTTGAATTTATATATGCAAACATCCATATAATTTTAATAAAAAAAGTTTTTCAGAAAATTTTCAAACTTAAATAAAATGCATTGTTATAAGGAATGAGCGTATATTTCAATTTCAGCTGGATTGGATAATGGATGTTAGTTAAATTTCACTTTCAAGATTTGCCAAAATTCAAGCAAGCAAGCAAGCAGTCAATCAAACAAAACCCGCGGTGAAGTTAATATAAAAAATTTAGAAACGAGTGTGACCGGGCCTAAATGAGCAAGGGCCAAGTTGGGCCGGGGCTGGATATTTGGCCTATGAAACAGATTAGGCCAAATTTCCAACGGGCCGAAACGCGTTGAGTCGCCAAAAATCAGGCTCTGCAGTACTTCATCACAGCCCGTGATTTTTGTAAACGCGGGAGATATTTGAACTGTCAATCTCTCCATCTGCAGGTGTATAAATTAGTATTAAGTTACTATGCGTGATTTTTTAATTTAGCAAAATTAAATTGAAATATAATTAGTTTTTCAATTCCATATTTGTTTCCTACAGGCAATGCCGTTGTAGCGACTGACTCAGGAAGTTTCAAGAAATCACAAAAATTAGAATCTCTTTCTAATATGTGTACTTTAGAATCAGAAATATCGGATGGAATAAATAAAATAACTAATTACACTTGTTCAGCTGGTCCCTCATCTGTTGGAAGATATGTCATCATAGCACAACTTTCATCTTCTGTTGTTCCACTGCAAATTTGTGAAGTCCAAGTTGAAGGCATCTGGAATGAAGGTTGTAGAATAAATAATAAAATTAAACGCTTAATTGCTTGAAAATTAAAACAAAATTACTTAGTATTAAAAATTTTTAACTTATAAATAAAAAAACCGTTCTACTGACAGTTTTACCAAGAAGAGAAAACATCTTATATAGAAAACAATCCCAGACATATACTGGAGGTTCAGGGGTTTACAATTCCTTTAAAGCCGTGGATGGAATTAGGAATACTAATCAAGATAGAGGTAATTGCTGGGAAACAAGTGAGTCTGGTTATGCACAGAATTGGATAAAAGTGGATATGGTTGAAACGTACAAGATCGATTATATGGCGATAACCGTTCGGGATTCTGAGTATGGTTTGTTTTTTAAACGTTTTTATTTGAATTAATATCTTGGTAAGTTAGTCAGAGACAGATTTTGTAACCTGGAATTGATCCACGTAGGGTCTAGTCAACTATTTTTCTAAAATTGGGTACCGAAACGTGTATTAAATGAAACTTCTACAATCTTTAATTAGTTTTAAATAAAAATAATTTAAGAGAAATTATATTGATGTTAAGGTACATACGCACATTTGTCAGCTGTTCTCAGTGTTTTAGTCAAAAATTGTATGTTAGCTAAACTAAAAAAAGTACCTAAAGGAAAAAACGAGTTTTTCAACACAAACTTTTATTTTTAATATACTCGGTTTAGAAAACGCTTCTGGATTCATACATTGTTTTCAAGGGTACATTTATGTGCAAAGGATCAATGGGAAGTTGTCTAAAATCAATTATAAGATTGTTACTACGCATACAAACAATCATAAGGTGAAGCTAATAAGAGCGTAGTTGAATAGAAAATAGTGTGACAATTTGAGAAAAAAGTTATTTTTTGTGTGGGCATAAATATACTTAACAAGTGAATCAAAAAACAGAGTTTTTTAAAAACACATTTTTATATAATCGATTGTGTAGGCCACATTCTGTTTCATAAACAACGAGCATATTAGCATAGACAATAAATAGTTCGACAGAAATTTCCCAAACAATTATTTAATTAAATTTTGTTTAATTGATTCGAAAATTTGATAGAATGCATTGTTAATCAGTTCACAGGTATGTTTAAATTTTTAAATCTCTAACTCATCGGGAAGTTAGTTTAAAATCGATTGCAAAATTTGACGACAGACAGATCGACACGCATACAGACAGACAGACAGACAGAGAAGTCAAGTTAAGTACAAGTGTGTAAAAAGAGAAACCAACTTTTATAGACTATAATAGGACGAGCGACAGCAGTATACGTACATGTCACAAATAATGAAAGCATTCGGTGATTTTTGAGCAGCCTTTTTTATTAGATGGTTTACTACTTAATAAACATGTGTGTAAAAATGACTGTTTGCTTGTCAATCTTTTATACAAATCCAAACCGCTGGAACAATTTTTTCAAAATTTGGCATGGAGAAGAAACAGTTAGGATAATTTTTATTTTTTTTCAATGAAAAAAATTGTATGGCCAAACAATCCTCATGCCAAAAGTTTAAATTTAGTTTACGTAACAAAATTTGAAAAAAGTTTCAAACAATTTAAAAATTTCTGTTTTACTTTTTATGGGAAAACAACTTAGGAGGGAGAGGAAGAAAGAAAGAGAAGTAATGGGAAAGCAAGCGGGAGAACGATCGTGAAGTGGGAGAACGAGCGGGAGATGGAGAATTAGAGAGAAAAGAAGAGCAAGCTGGAGCAAAAGAGAAAAAGTGGAAAAACGAAGAGAAAAAAACACGTGAGAGAGTGAGAGAAAGAGAGAATGAGAGAAAGACGATAGAAAGATCTCTGAGAAACCCGGACAACGCCTCGTAATCAAGGCGTATCTTTCATTAACATTTTCTAAGTTTACATAGTTATGTTTTCCTTTCCAAAATCAAATACTTTTTTTAACATTTTCAAACAGCTGTACCTCGTTATCAGAATTTTCTTGTGGGATTTTCAAACACCGATTTCACTTCTTTGGTTCGCGGAAACTACCCCCTGTGTGGCAGGTACAATGATAAGGTAACCTCAGGCAGCCGATCAGCCATGAAGTGCAATGCCAACCTTCCTGCTTATAGATATTTCATTACTCAACAAGCTTACGGGGCATTTGATGGATATTTTGGAGCTTGTGAAATAGAAGCTTACCCTGCCTACGATTCTAATGGTAAACTCTAAGAAATTCATCTGATGACATTTTTAATTTACAAAATAATTTTTTACATAATTTTATAATTAAACGATTTACAGAAAACTGACATTAACTTTTATAGTTAAGAAGTAAACTAAATGTAAATAATTTTATAGTTTGTCATTGTGCTGGTTGCTTGTTGCTTCAAATAAATAGCATAGTGTATTTCAAAACAATTCAGATAAAGTGCATGCTAACAAATTGATAGAATTCGATTTCATTATTTTTTAGTAAAAATTTGGAAAAGACAGTACACAAATGCAAAATTAGTTAATATGACGTTTTCCACAACGTCAACCTTTGAAGAAAATCGTCCATTGAACTGCATAATTTACTGCAACAAACTGGGACCATACGAATGTGATTCCTTCAATTATAACATCAACCTAGGCGTCTGCGAGTTGAACAAGCACAGAAATGGCTACCCAGAAGGCAGTCTTGTGCCAAACCTGGAGTGGTCTTTCTGGACCGTCGTCTACGCTGGTCTCAACAATATTTGACATTCTTATGAAAACATTTATTAAACATTAAAATTCAGTGCTGACATCACTCATTAACTTCATCTTATTATAAATAACTTTTTGTGGATCAAAATGACGCTGTAGTAATGTTTTGTTTGCTTTTAGCTTCTTTTATGTTGTGTTTTGTTTGATGTCAATAAATTAAATAAAAAAAAGTTTTAGAATTTTAAATTTTATTATAGATGTAGTTTTATTATTTTAAATTATTATAGAAAAATTAGTCATGGCGATTAACTCAAGAAATTTCAAGAATTTAGTGACCATTGCATCTTTTTCTAATATGTGCACTTTAAAATCAGAAATATCGGATGGAATAAATAATATAACTTATTACACGTGTTCAGCTGGTCCCTCATCTGTTGGAAGATATGTCATCATAGCACAACCTTTTTCGTCGGTTGATCCACTTCAAAATTGCGAAGTCCAAGTTAGAGGCATCTGAAGGCCTATGACGCTCATATGTTAGCAGAAGTAAATAAAGCGCTAAGATGTAGAGGATGTTTTATATATATGTATAACCTTCAATTCAGGTTAATTTACCCACGCAACCGACTTGTGCTATTGAGCACAACTAATGGTTTATACTATGCTAGAACGACTCTTTATTGAGCGGTTTTGTGTACTAGAGATGTGCACGGTAGTGGGGACAGCGGGAATACCGCGGATTTTGCGGTAATTCCGCGGAAATGGGGACGAATAAGGCGGGGATACCGCGGTAATAGAGATGGCGTTACGGGGTTACCGCGGGTATGGAAACGAATGTTGCAGGATTAACGCGTGGATGGAGACGAGTTCTTGCGGTTTCACTGCAAAAATAAAATAAATTTATTATAAAAATTTTTAAATTAACTGAAAATGTATCAAGTCATACATATCATTGCTGATATTTTTTTATCTTTGCAGCGCGCCGTTGTTTTATCTCAGATATTTTATGTGCACACCTTTTATGGCCAAGAAACCGGCCAACGGTGGGTATCCAAGCTAGTTGTTTATAAAGTAAGTTTAAATTTTTAACTATATTTATATTTTAAAAACAACTTTCTGCGACGAACTGCAACACAGTTGGACCAGCAAAGCAGCAAACAAAAAAGCTTTTAAATGACAATGATAAGCAACGGATGAAAACAAAGGCTTTCTCTCTCTAAGAATTCAAAAACATTATTTATAGAATATGATAAATTACACTAGAAAAACAAATTTGAAACATTTTGGTTTTTTTTAATTTTGAAGTGTGTTCTAATAATTTTTTTTCAAAATTTTAAGTGATATTTTAAACTGTGTATTTCTTAACATTTAATTTAAACTTTTCCAGTTAATATCGTAACAGTTGCAGCAAATAAAACAAGTAAAGGAATAAAAGAATTTTTTATCACAAACTTTAATTTCAAATACATTCGATTTAGAAATACGAAAGATGTTCAAATTAAGTTTTTATTTTTTTACCAATGCTTTTATTAACTCGTCGTCTCTGTTTTTCTGTCTGTTTCAAATCTTGCAATCAATTTTTGAGTCACTTCCTGATGATAGATTTTTTTCAAATTTTGCATACATGCTCAAAATAGAAGACAATGCAATATTCAATTATTAGTTTTACAATAAGTCAATTAATTTAGTTAATTTTCTTGAGGATTTTATCGAGGGGTTTCTTGAGGGTTTTCTTGAGGGTTTTCTTGACCACAAAACGCTAACCGACTGGCAGACTATTTTACCAAGTTAACACGAACCACACTCACTGACCGCGATTCTCAAGCGTGTACGAAATGTTCATGAAAATAGTTGAGATATTTAAATTCGATGCTTTTTGATGATATTTTTATTATTATTACCAATGCTTTTATTAACTCGTCGTCTCTGTTTCTCTGTCTGTCTGTTTGTTTCTCTGTCTGTCTGTTTGTTTCTCTGTCTGTTTCAAATCTTGCAATCAATTTTTGAGTCACTTCCTGATGATAGATTTTTTTCAAATTTTGCATACATGCTCAAAATAGAAGACAATGCAATATTCAATTATTAGTTTTACAATAAGTCAATTAATTTAGTTAATTTTAATTAATTTCGATATTTCGATATAATTAAGATAGTTCGACTTTAATATAAAATAAAAGAGTAATATAAGAAAAAATTGATTGCAAAATTTGTGTTTTAATTACATATAAGAGCATTGGTTTTAAAAATTCGTTTTTAATTTACTTGTTTTATATGTTTTTCATTGAATCATGTATTGTCACCCAATATAAAGCTTTGCTGAAAGTTTCAGCTTCTTATCTAGTTAAAAAGCTGGTTAAATTTTACTTGCAAGATTTGCGTACAGAGAAAGACACACGCATACACAAACGGAGATTGTAACCTAAATCAAAGTTTGTAAAAAGACGAGGATTTTGCACATTCAGAAATGAACTTAAGTTAGCTTATTCAATTATCATTAAATGTAAGTTTATCGTTTTGATATTTTGTATGTAAAATTGATGAAGAAGTGCTTCAGCATCAGGTCCTTCTGTCATTCTGTGCTGACGGGTAATGGTTCAACAAACAATGTGCCAGTTGATCCTTGAACGCGTCCACTGGATACTGGGTATACGTCTACTGCTCTCTGAGTCAAGTCGTTTCCAACTTGGATTTACCTGTTTTGTAAGGAAAACAAATTGCCTGTTTTTTCACATTTTGTTTTATTTTTGTTGAAAACTTTCAAACAACATTAAAATAGAAGTTTGTTTATATCTGGAAATTGCTTTAATGAAATTTTATAAAGCTTCCAACAATAATGCTTTTAGACGCAAACAAGTTTTTCATTGTTTGATCAGAAGTTATTCAAGTGATTTTTTTCTGAAAAGTGAGTTGAATGTTTTTTGCAGACCTGAATAATGGATAGTAATAACAAAGAAACAAAATTCAAGTTTATTTAAATTTTCATAAATTTCAGGCGCCAACTGAGCGATGTTATTGTATTTGTTCATATAGTTGAACAAAAGCGCATTTCCCGATATAGAAAAAGCAATGTCACTTCTATTGTGCGCATATTGTTTTCGGGCTCACTTCAGAAGAACACAGAGCAAGAATAATCAATAAGAAAAGAAATAAATAAAGTAAAGTTGCTTGGCATTGAGATGGCGCTGTAGCAAAGAGGCGAGAATATTAACAAGTTTTAAACATATTTTTGCATGAAATTTAGGATGATGACGTGTAAACAAATCCACGCTGTGATACATTTTAGCTTTTGGCGTAAGTTTGAAATAACTTTTGTTTCTATATACGAACTTTATAATTATTACTAGCGGGGTACCCGGCGTTGCCCGGGGTTTTTTTAGAGGTTTTTCTCTTTCGCTCCGTTTCCTTTCCCGCTTGCTCTCCTGTTCCCGGTCACTTTCCCTTTCCTGCTAGCTCCTTCGCTCCCTGTCACTTCTCTGTCACCGCTTGTTTTTCCGTTCCCGCTCATTCTCCAGTTCCCGTTTTTTGCTCATTTTTGACTGATCTCAATTTTTTTTACAAAAACCTTTTTCTACTGACTCTCAAGGCTGTGTGAACATTTTATTACGATCGGATGAATGGTGTAGCAATGCATAAAGGACATATATACATACATACACACAAAGTCATTTTTATATAGATTATTTGAAATTTTTTAAAAATATTTTTAACTACATAAAAATTAAAATTTGCAACATTATAAGTCTTCGTGTATCTGAGTGTGATCGAAGGAAATGTGGCTCTGTACAAAATCGCTACGCAGAAATCTTATACTGTTTGGAATACTGCATTTCTTGCAATCGATGGCTTAACTGATCCAAGTGCTAGTCTTGTATCATCTTCATCTGGCTACCAATGGATGTATGTGGATCTGATTTGGAATTACAAGATTCAAAATATCTCAGTTTGGAGCAAGAATGTATCAGGTGAGTAGAACAGTAAAAGAGTTAAATATAGTTTATAAACAATCTAATTAAAAAAAAATTATTCAAGTTTTTGAAATTCAATTAGTGCATTGAGAGTTTCAAAATGTACGATTTGTTTCTTGCAGATAATATCGTCGTGGCGATTGACTCGGGAAGTTTCAAAAAATCAAAGGCCATGAATTCGCTTTCTAATGTTTGCACGTTATCATCAGAAATATCGGATGGAATAAATAATATAACTAATTACACTTGTTCAGCTTTACTCTCATCTGTAGGAAGATATGTCATCATAGCACAACCTTCTTCTTCTGTTGTTCCACTGCAAATTTATGAAGTCCAAGTTGAAGGCAGCTGGAGTGAAGGTTGTTGAATAAATTATAAAACTAATCATAACATTAAACGTGACATTTTTTAAAATTAAATTGTAAATATTTACCTTTAAAATAAAATTAATTTGAAACATCAGTTTTGCCGGAAAGGAAAAATATCCTATACAAAAAACAATCTAAAACCTACTCCGGGGGATCAGGAGTTCAGGATTCTTCTAGATCCGTTGATGGAATCAGAGATACATATCAAGATAGAGGTTCTTGCTGGGAAACAAGCGAAGGTAGTCACGCACAAAATTGGATAAAGGTGGACATGGTTAATACATACAACATTGATTATATAGCAATTACCATCCGAGATTCTTCATACGGCTAGTTTTTTTGGCAATTTTTTACATTTAAAAATAGTTATCAAATTAAAAGTAGAATCATTATAATTGTATTAATTTATTAGATCGTGTTTCAATTAGAAACATAAACTATTTAAACAGCTACTAGTCGCACTGCCAATTTTCTTGTGGGGTTTTCAATAACTGATTTCACTTCTTTGGTTCGTGGGGACTATCCCTTATGTGGCAGGTACAATGGTATTGTGCCCCAAGGCACCAGAGCAGTCATGAAGTGCAATGCCAACCTTCCTGCTTATAGATACTTCATTGCTCAGCAAGCCTTTAACGGAGGAGATGGTCATTTTGGAGCTTGTGAACTGGAAGCCTATCCTGCATATGATGTTAATGGTTTGTTTTTTGAGTTTGAAAGATTGAAATATTTTTATGTTAAATTTTTCAGAATTTGTTTATTAATTTTCGTTAAAATCAGATTCACATCTGCACATCTGACAACGTTCCCATTATTAGTTTTTTCTAGTCTTATTTTAGACGTTTTACTGGATAGAAGTAAAAAGCTTTATGGAAAAAATATTTTTATAAACCACGCCCTTTATATACACACTTTTGCCTCCAAAAACAATTGATGACCGGGGGAGGGAGACAGTCGTAGGTACTTTTTTCAAAAATTTTCTAAAACCTTTCTCTATATTTAATTGTTTGAGAAAGGAAAGCACCGGCCATCATGCCCCCCCCCCCAAATGACGTCCATGGATTCGTGTATTGTTTTTAATAGTACGTTTGTGTACAACATTTGAAGTCAAAAAAGCAATAGGAAGTGATCGAAAAATCGATTACAAGATTGTTACTACACATGCAAACAAACATCAGGTGAAGCAAATAGAAGCATAGTGAAAATAAACAATGAAACTCGTCTTTATAGCACGATTAGGTCTTTTTTAGAATGTGCTATTTCGTTTTATCGAATTAAAAAAAATTGTGTGATAGCTGGTGCTTCACAATTGGTTACTATACACGAGTAAACAGTTCTGAATGCTTTCAGGCATTGATGGTTTACAGTCACGGATACCATCAAACGGTATTTTCTCTAAACTAGATTTCCAAAAAAGCTTTATTTCCAAAACTGTTTAGTTAGTGACACGACAGCATAACTGCCAAGCAAAGTAAATGCGGTAGCAGATGCATTATCTCGGGACATAGTATAGTAATACATGTAGTTCAATATAATCCATGCTTCATCACACTACCCTTTTTAGACAGAGTCGTTGTACAAGAAAAAACCAATTAATCAAAAGTGAACATTTCTTGAGCTTTTTCTGCAAAACTGGGTGGCCGAGGTTTTTATAACTTCTGCAGAAAATCGATTTTGGGCAGCTAGTTTTCTAATAACATGGTATAACATTCTAGACTGTTTGCAATTGCTACAACGATTCACTGACAACACAATCGAAGCAACACAAACTCAACAACTCATCTACAGCTTAAAAAAGTATTGTAGCGCATACAATGTTTTTTCATGATTTGGTAGGGATGTATGCATATTGAATATCCAACATTCTCTCCCTAAATGTTTTCCTTTGGATCTGTTGCTGACCTAGATGTTAACCCCTATTTTACCAATGGGGTCACAAACGACTCCGGATGTGCTTGGAAAAGCGGTCCCTGCTACACTTATGATCAGAATTTGATGAAATTTTGTGATTTAGTACAAAATTACTCCTACAAGACCCTTGATTTTTTTTAATTTGGTCACAAGATTTGACCGAATTTTGATCATTGTTATTTTACCTTTGCTAGTAGCAGGGTTAATAAAGTGGCTTTTGCAAATTATTTGTTTTTTTTTCTGACAGGAGTAACTGCTGGTTTATCTAAGAAACTCCACCAAGCACTTGCCCATAAACACCAAAACCCACATTTATAAATATATATCTTTACGCCTATATTTATGAGATAATCTATTTATAAATTTAAATTTTTTTTGGACTGCATATAAATACAAGTAGTTTCTAATAACTAAAATTATATTTTGGAAAGACAATTTAATTGGTTTGCTGTTTCGATCGCTATTTCAAATATTTATTTTCTCATATTAGCCAAAATTTGGAAAAAGCAAATAAATGTGAAACTGGAGAATATGACGTTTGGCACGATTTCAACTTTAGAGAAGAAAACTCCATTGAGCTGCATATATTACTGTTACAAACTGGGACCATACGAATGTGATTCCTTCAATTATAACATTAAGTTGGGCATCTGCGAATTGAACAAGCACAGAAATGGCTACCCAGAAGGCAGTCTTGTGTCAAACCTGGAGTGGTCTTTCTGGACCGTCGTCTACGCTGGTCTCAACAATCTTTGACATTTTTGAAAGTTAGCTCCTTCATGGACGTTGTGACTAGTGTCTTTTAATTGATTTTCATCAACTTTTACGTTTAAAGTTGAAGTATGCAATTTTTTAAAAAGATAAATAATTAAAAAAATAAACTTAAAAATTTTATTTTTGATTTACAAACAAATATTTAAAAAAATTTTTCACTACAAGTAATTTTGTTGTTTTTAAAGCTATTGTTTTAGTATCGATCTATTTTCAAGCAGTACAAAAAACTACTCTGCTGAGCTCAAAGTTTCTTTTAATTTAAACAAATTTATTTATAAAAACAAAATTAATTATCACAAAACAAATAAAAGGCAACATAAAAAAACAATGTTCCTGCGAGTCTTTAACCTTGTACATAAATAAAAACGAAAAAATAACAGAAGAGCAAATATCTTCACTGTATTGGTATGAAGTCTTTCAAATTCTTCTTTAGAAAGGCTTTGAATTAGCTGAGATAACTTTGGTTGATGTCAGAGAATTTTGAATATGAATCAAATTTCCAAAAACAACAATTTTTAAAGAGTTTTTTGTATTCATTCATTCAGTCAGTAAAACAGTATAAAGCAGACAAGCAGCCTCAGCATGAAACACTATGAGATATTGAATTCCGAAACATAAACTTGTTTCGGAAAATCTGTTCCGTTGCAAATTTATTACAACGGTAAAACCATTCTCTGTAACTAAAATTTGATTTTAAATGATTTAGTTTGAATCAAGTTGCTTGATGGTTCTGTCACATATTTGAAAAAATAATAAAAATAGGCTTTTTAGTTTCTATCAAAAAAAGTTATTTTAATTGTGGCTCAACTAAACAAATTTCACACTTTAACACTATTTGGATGAGTTAAATAAAAAAAAATTAGACACTAAAAATAAAATTTTCCGCCAAAAAGCGTATAAATTAATACTGATTAGAGTCCTGCATTGGTCACTTTTTGCGGCCCGACCAATTTCAACAGCTAAAATATCCAACTTCAGAGCTTATATCTACAGACCTAAAATCCTTATATTTGCCACAAAAACCCCCAACGTGGTCTGACCAGTTTAGATATCTCTAAAATAAAAACCCGGACTGGACGTATCACAGTTGACTATACAGAAGACTACAAATACAACCAAGTGACAATTACTCTTCGTCTCTGGAGAAAAAACTTTGTTTGTGGCAAAAGCGAATATTTTTAAATCTTCAAATGCAATAATATCTCGCATTTTTCGCATAATTTCAAAGATTTTGAAAACTTATATTAACTAAAATAATTTAAATAGTTCCAAAAATAAGGTTCATTTCGTAAAAAAAACCAATAATAGCACTTATCAAACAACATTTAAGTTGGAAAAAATCTCATTAAAATAAATTTTTTGTTTCGAAACTCAAAATTTAAAACGCCTTTTTTGCTTAAACTAATTGATGCAAATTTAAAATTTTTATTTTATTTTATAAAACTTTATTCAAATACTGAAATGTTGTGGCAACTTCAGCCACTATGAAAAAGAGGGTTTTTAATCGACTCAAAAAATACACTAAAGGTTACGTACTGAAAAAATCCATTCAACCTTTAATGTAGCAAAATTTCAAACTTTTTTTAAATTTTCGGCAAAAAATACTGTCAAAATGAAATGTTGGAATATTGCATCGAGTTCGATTGTATTTAAATTGTAAACAAAAGCATGCATAAAATAAATCATTTGTTTACAACAACGATACAAATTTACAGCCATTAACATGCAAAGCAAGTTTACTACTTTCACATTTATATAAATGTACTTAAAAAATCGACTTATTTTTTGTAGCACAATTACAGTTGCACGAATTCCATCATTCAATACTTCAAACAAAAGAAAACATTTATTTTATTTTGGAAGTAGAAGTTACCAGTGCAATCTCCATTATATCAATGATCGATTGCAAACACACGTACCTGGAAAATTATCAAAGAGAACAAAAAGTCGTGATAAATGTTTGAATTTACCTAACCTGCTTTGTAACATTTAAATAAAACTGCGTTAAATCATATCAACCGATTTCAGCGTTGAAGTTTACAGAAATCGGTCATATATAGTTGATACACAGAAAGTTAAGTAAGTTATACGATGTTTTAAAAGGTATATTAAAAAATTTAATCATGTTGTTTACATATATTTACAGCAGATGATAGCGCAAACAGGCAACATAATGAACACAGTGAAAACTTCAATTTTTTGGAGTAAGTTTTAGTTATTTTTTATCACTTTTAATGAAAAATTAATTTAAAAAATGAACGTTTTTACAACATTGCATTAAATAATAAAATTAATCTTCTTTAAGTAATCCTGTATTTAAATGTGGTTGGTGGCAATGTGGCACTGTACAAAATGGCCAATCAGAGTTCTTATACAAATTGGAGTACGGCATTTCTGACAGTCGATGGTCTAATCAGTTCAGATTCCTGTTTTGTGTCATCTTCATCTGGTTACCAGTGGATGTATTTGGATCTCATTTGGAGCTATAGCATAAAAGAAATAACAGTTTGGTCCATTGGCATATCAAGTAAGCAAGCAATTTTGAAACCCAATTATAAATACTTGATTATAGAAATTATAAAATATACAACTACAAACGCATAACTTTTCATGTTTTCATCTGTGAATTTTTAGTAATGTGGCTATTAAACTGTAGCTATTGCAAGCTCTGTAATACGGTGCCTCTTTTTAACGGCTATCCGTCACCTTACACGCTAGAGTATTGCACGGGGCGGCTACGCCGGGCCTTGATTTTAAGGTTTTCAGGCGGGACTGGCCTAGATCTTTTGTCAAGCATTTTAGTCCTGTACAAACAAACCGGGCCGGGCCTGGAAGTTTGGCCTGTAAACCGGAGAAGACCGGGTCTGGAAATTTGTTCTATGAAACGGACTATATCGGGTATCGCACGGGACGAAACCCTTTGAGCTTTGAGTCGCGAAAATAAGGCTTGTGCAGTATTTTATTGCAGACCAGTGAGTTCTGGTAAATTTGGCGATATTTGAATCATCCATTATTCGGACTACAGACGAACGCCGTTATTATTATGGTATTATTTGATTTTACTTGTTTTTTGCAGACAATGTCGTTGTAGCGACTGACTCAGGAAGTTTCAAGGAATCACTAAAATTAGAATCAATTTCTAATATGTGTACCTTAGAATCAGAAATATCGGATGGAATAAATAATATAGCTAATTACACGTGTTTAGCTGGTCCCTCATCTGTTGGAAGATATGTCATCATAGCACAACCTTCTTCTTCTGTTGTTCCACTGCAAATTTGTGAAGTCCATGTTGAAGGCATCTGGAGTGAAGGTTGTGGAATAAATAATAAAATTAAACATTAAATTGCTTAAAAAATTAATCAAAATTACTTTGTTTTAACATTTGTAACTGATAAATAAAAAACCGTTCTTCTGACAGTTTTACCAAAAAGAGAAAACGTCTTATATAAAAAACAATCCCAGACATATACGGGAGGTTCAGGGGTTCGAGATTCCTCTAGAGCTGTGGATGGAATTAGGGATACTTATCAAGGTAGAGGTTATTTTTCTAAATTTTTTCTGAAGCTTCCTTCATATTTATTTTTCAAAATATTATTTTTAGAAAATTTCGGGGGGGGGGGGGGGGAATGCAGGCTGTTTTGCCCCCAAAAAACGTTTTTAAATTTATGTATTGTTATTGTGTAAACCACGTTTCTATCTTTACACTTTTGCCTCCATAAATAACTAATGACCGGGAATGATTAGTCGTAGGTATTTTTTCCAAAACGTTTTGATTAAAAGTTAAAAATCTTCTAAAAAAATTACTTTGAAAGTTTTTGGGCGGCCTTCCCTGTTCTACTTCAAAAACGTCCCTGGATTCGTTTAATGTTTTCAAGAGTACAATTATGTGCAAAATTTGAAGTCAAAAGAACAATGGAAAGTGGTCTGTCTTCTATAAAAATCCAAACCTATGGAACAACTTTAATGAAATTTGGCATTGAGGTTTATCCCAAAGAGAAAAAAGATAGGACAGTG
Source organism: Erpobdella octoculata (assembly GCA_963978895.1). Taxonomy (NCBI): domain Eukaryota; kingdom Metazoa; phylum Annelida; class Clitellata; order Hirudinida; family Erpobdellidae; genus Erpobdella; species Erpobdella octoculata. The sequence continues at coordinate 22,191,023 of OZ022247.1, read as the reverse complement.
TTTTTTTTAAATTGAAAAAAATTTATGGCCAAAAATTCAAACATAAAAAGCTATTGCGTAACAAAATTCAAAGTTTAAAGAATGTCTCAAACAATTTTAACAATTTTTTTTACTTTTTATGAGCAAAAGAAAGTTAGGAGGAAGAAGAAGGAAAAAAAAAGGAGCCGGAAAGTAAGCGGGAGAACGAGCGGGGAAGAAAACGATAGAGGGAAAAGATAAAAAAAAAGTGAAACGCAAGAAAGAGAAAAAAGTAAAAAAAAACGTTAAAAACCTCTAAAAAACGCCGGGTATATAATATACAACCAATAAAAATGTTGTTTATAAAGTCTCGCGTTATAAATTTTTATTGACATACGAAAATATGTTGTGGCTGCTTGTTTTGTCGTTTCCTTTACAAAATCAAATACTTTTTTTTAACATTTTCAAACAGCTGTGCCTCGTTATCAGAATTTTCTTGTGGGATTTTCAAACACCGATTTCACTTCTTTGGTTCGCGGAAACTACCCCCTGTGTGGCAGGTACAATGATAAGGTAACCTCAGGCAGCAGATCAGCCATGAAGTGCAATGCCAACCTTCCTGCTTATAGATATTTTATTGCTCAACAAGCTTACGGGGCATTGGATGGATATTTTGGAGCCTGTGAAATAGAAGCTTACCCTGCTTACGATTCTAATGGTAAACTATAAAAAATTCATTTGATGACATTTTTAATTTACAAAATAATTTTTGTACATAATTTTATAATTAAACGATTTACAGAAAAACTGACATTAACTTTTATAGTTAAGATGTAAACTTAATGTAAATAATTTTATAGTTTGTGATTGTGCTGGTTGCTTGTTGCTTCAAATAAATAGCATAGTGTATTTCAAAACAATTTAGATAAAGTGCATGCTAACAAATTGATAGAATTCGATTTCATTATTTTTTTAGCAAAAATTTGGAAAAGACAGTACACAAATGCAAAATTAGTTAATATGACGTTTTCCACAACGTCAACCTTTGAAGAAAATCGTCCATTGAACTGCATAATTTACTGCAACAAACTGGGACCATACGAATGTGATTCCTTCAATTATAACATTAAGTTGGGCGTCTGCGAGTTGAACAAGCACAGAAATGGCTACCCAAATAACAGTCTTGTGCCAAACCTGGAGTGGTCTTTCTGGACCGTCGTCTACGCTGGTCTCAACAATCTTTGACGTTTTTATGAAAACATTTATTGAACATTTGATTTCAGTGCTGACATCACTCATTAATTCCATTTTATTTCAGATTAATTTTGTGGATCAAAGTGACGCTGTAGTCATTGTTTTGTTTCTATTTAGCTTCTTTTATGTTTTGTTTTGCTTGATATCAATAAATTAAATAAAAAAAGTAGTTGAAATTTAAATTATAATATACCTAATAGAAGTTTTAAAAATTCTTGGCGAGTGCTTCAGCAACAATTAAAATTTTGTCAAAGCACAGTGTTGTGATAAACCATTAAAGTAACACCAAGCATGCCTCGTCAAAAACAATTGAAGTTCTACCAGATTCCAATTTTTAAATGGCTCATCTTGTACTCAGCTTACCATTGAGAAAATAGAAAACTGTAAATAAAATCCAAAAAAATATATAATAACAAAAAACTTACAAATATAAGTATACCAACTGAAATTATTTACATTTTAATTACTCGTACCCCAAACGTGTAAGAGATTAGACAGAGTAGTTAAAATTAAAAAATAATGCTTTATTCGAATCGGTCTCAAATTTGGATCCGTAACTCATTAAATTTTAAGAACCAGACTTGAATGGCCGTTAGGTAACCCTGGTCAAACTTATGAACTTTGAAAAAACCCTTTTAGACTGGTCTCTGAACTGAGTTTATCTATTATTTTCATATAAACTGAAAAATCAACTTTTTAGTAATATAATTACACGCTCTTCAAATTGCACCAAAGTTGGAATCAATTGTCATAAGAATGTTTTCTCAAATTTGTACTCAAAAAATGAACTTAATTATGATGTAAGTATAAGAAATGTACACAGCTCATGATTTAATATATGACTTTAAATTTTTTGAAAAAGTAAACTTTTTTATATAAACTTTCTCATATCAAAATTACACGCTTTATAAACTGCACCATGAATTAAATGTTTTTCATGTGAAAATATACTTAGAAATTTGTATTAAACCAGAAATGAAACAAAACTAGCAATTCAAAAAACATTAGTTAAAGTTTAAATAACAATTTTCAAATTTAAATGCAATTAAAACTATCCAAGTGCAATTTATTGTATAAATAAGTATAAGTTCAAAATTATTTACTATAGTTGGCGATAAAGGAAAAAAGTGGCGATTTTTAGCTTTTGGGGCACGTAGAGTTATTGTGCACGTAACCTATTGTGTTGTGGCATATCATTTTGCATATTCAATTCATGAAATATATTACATGAATACTGTTTGATTATTAAGTGATTAATTTAATTTTTTTACACCATATAAACATTGTATTTCAATATTTTTTAAGCTTTATTCAAGTAGCTGAAGCAACAAGATGGAACATGGAAAAAGCTTTGGTTTGTTGAGTAAGTTTTAATGAACTGCTTGTTGTAAACATTCAATTAGATATTGAGAATGTTTTAATTAAATTTTAACTTCAACATAATTTAATGACACATTCATGCCTCATAAGTTATTCTGTACCTAAATGTGGTGGATGGCAATGTGGCATTGTACAAAATGGCCTACGAAAGTTCTTGTTCATTTCAAAACACCGCCTTTCTCGCAGTCGATGGCCAAATCGCTTCGAACTCATGTTTCGTTTCATCTTCATCTGGATACCAGTGGATGTATGTGGATTTGATTTGGAATTACAACATTCAGAATATCTCAGTTTGGAGCCAGAATTCATCAAGTAATTAAAAGTTTTGTAAAAGATTTGCTTAAAATCAAATCATATTGATTGTTTTATATAAGACAGTTTTTTAAAGTTAATAATTTTAAATTATTACAGACAAATTTGTCGTGGCGATTGACTCAAGAAATTTCAAGAATTTAGTGACCATGGCATCAATTTCTAATATGTGCATTTTAGAATCAGAAATATCGGATGGAATAAATAATATAACTAATTACACGTGTTCAGCTGGTCTCTCATCTGTTGGAAGATATGTCATCATAGCACAACCTTCTTCTTCTGTTGATCCACTGCAAATTTATGAAGTCCAAGTTGAAGGCATGTGGAGTGAAGGTTAAGGCACACAAAATTAAGTTTTTTTAGCACAGTGTTGAGTTTCTTTTAAAATTAATTAAATTATATTTTTTTCAAATTGAAAATACATTATCACCAGTGTTACCGGAGAGAAAAAACGTTTTATACAAGAAACGGTCTCAAACCTACACAAACGGTTCAAGAATTCAGGATCCATCTAGAGCGGTAGATGGAGTTAGGGATACAAATCAAACCAACGGCTACTGCCTAGAAACAAAGGAAGCCGGTTTTGCACAGAATTGGATAAAAGTTGACATGGTTGACACCTACAATATTGATTATATGGCAATCACCATTAGAACTGATTTAATAGGTTTGTTGTGTGTTTTTGTTTTGTAATCAATAGATAAAGTTAACAAGTTATAAATGTTTTTAAATGGAAATTATTAAATGAGAGTTTGGTATTATTTTGTTTTAAAAAAATGTTAACAGGCAGTCTCCGCACTGCAAATTTTCTTGTTGGATTTTCAACAACCGATTTTACTTCATTGGTTCGTGGAGACTATCCTTTGTGTGGCAAGTACAACGGTCGAGTGCCCCCGGGTAGCAGAGCAGCCATGAAATGCAATGCCAACCTTCCTGCTTATAGATATTTCATTGCTCAACAAGCTAATGGGTCATATGATGGATATTTCGGAGCTTGTGAATTGGAAGCTTATCCTGCATACGATGTTAATAGTAAGTTTGTATCAAATGCATGGCTTTCTATTGTTTTCATGAAATAATATTTTCATTAAAGACCGTCTTTTAAAAACGTGACGACGTTGGATGAACATCTATGGTATGTGACGCCACGTCAAAATTAATGAAAGCATTGCCTTTTAGCTTTTTTCATTAAATTCTTGTGATTAAGTCACATAGGCGGAAGAAGGTAAAAATTATCCAAAATTATGTGACGTTTATTACGAATGGCTCCTTAGCAGAAGCAAGTGGTTGGTGTTTTTTTAGGAAATGTACTTATAAATCAGGACTTGTAATTTGTAGTTACAGTTTAAGCAGAAGTGCTCTTTCTTGTTTTTATGCAGTTTAAGTCGATTCAAAGTATTAGCAATTTTAATCTATATTTTCCAGCAAAGGTTTGGAAGAAACTAATAACAGGCAAGAAATTGGACAACATGACATTTTCCAACATTTCAATTTTAAGAAGAAACAATCCATTCAGTTGCATAAATTACTGCAACAAACTGGGACCATACGCATGCGATTCCTTCAATTATAACATTAAGTTGGGCATCTGCGAGTTGAACAAGCACAGAAACGGCTACCCAGAAAGCAATCTTGTGTCAAAGTCGAAGTGGTCTTTCTGGACCGTCGTCTATGCTGGTCTCAACAATCTTTGACATTCTTATTTTACAAAACATTCATTGAACATTTGATTTCTATTTTTGCATTTGAAATAAAATATAGAACATAGAAATTACGGGCATGCATCAAATTATAAAAGTAACACCATAGTGGCCTTGTGCATATTGGATTGCAGTTCTAACTGCCACAAGATTTTTTTTGTAGCAGGATGACTCATTTACGTGGCTTTCCATCGAGCAAAAACGTATTTTAAAATTGAAAACTGTGGATAAGATAAAATCAGACAAATTCCTAATAATTATTTTATAGAATGACTGTCTGTGTTAATAACAAAGAATTTTAGTGCTAAATTAATTATATTTAAATCATTCAAATTAAAAAAAAATCTATTTCCCAACATCTTCAACTGTAATTTTACAAGTTAAAAAAAATAGCGGAAGAATTAAAACTTCAATAGATATAAAGATCCGGACTTGAGTGGCAACTAGTTAACACTGGTCCAACTTTCAATCCTCACTCTTGAACCTAAAAAACACTTGTCTGAACCAATTGCATTATTTTCTTATAAACTAGAAATTTAACTTTTTAAGTATAAAATTATACGCTCTACAAACTGCACCATAAAATTAAATCAATAGTCATTTGAATGTTTTCCTAAATTTGTACTAAAAACGAGCATAAAAAGTTTTTCCTGATCATGTTTTATATATATTTTTTGAAATATTTGCAAAAAAGTTAGTTTCGTTGTATCAAAATTACACGTTTTATGAACTGCACCACAAATTAAACTTATTGTTATGTGAAAAAATACTTAGAAATTTGTTCTGAACAAAAATGAAACAAAACTAAGAATTCAAAAAACATTAGCTTATGTTTAAACTAGCGGGGTACCCGGCGTTGCCCGGGGTTCTTAGAGGTTCTCCTATCGTTTTTCTCTCTCACTCCCGTTTCTCTCCCCACTTGCTCTGCCGCTCCCGGTTGCTTTCCCGTTCCAGCTTGCTCTCCCATTCTCGCTTGCTCTCCCGTTCCCGCTTGCTATACCGTTCCCGGTCGCTTACCCGCAACCCGGTCGCTTATCCGCAACCCGATCGCTTTCCCACGACCCGATCGCTTCCCCGCTCCCGATCGCTTTCCCTCTCCGGCTTCCCGCTCATTCTCCAGTTCCCGTTTCGCTCGCTTTCCCGTTCCGCTCATTTTGTGACCAATTTCAATTTTTTTAAAAAAAATTTCCCTTCATTGACTATCAAGGTTGTGTGAAAATTTCATTACGATCGGATGAATGGTGTAACAATGCATAAAGGACATACATACATGCAGACATACATTATATCGATTATATATATATATTAGGGTGTCCCAAAAATATGAAGTTTTAAAATATTGATGTCTCACCCCATTAAATATGTCTGTATGGTAACAGTAGTTTACCTGCCAAATTTTTGCCCATTTGGACAATGTTTAGAGGTCCCCAATCCGAATCACATTGTAGACAAAAGAAATTGTTTATTTTATTTTTAAGGATGACGAAGAAAATGAACTGTGCAAACTCCATTGCGTTGCTGCTCAATTGCAAACACACGTTTGTCTTTGTGTTTTGACAGTGACGTCGGTGGGACATGGAAAAAATCGAAACAAAATAAAAGTAGTTACCGAACGTGTTTTGTAACGATTAAATGATCATTGCGTCTGAGCATATCTACCGATTTTGGTGTTTAACTTTACCGAAATTGAATATAGTCTTGGCACACAAAGTTAAGTAAGTTATACAATGTTTAAAAACTTACTTGCATTATCAAATTTATTTATTTTTATACTATAAACATCGTATTTTATTTTTTTTAACTTCATTCAAGAAGCTGTAGCAACAAAATGAAAAATGTAAAAAACTTTGGCTTATTGAGTAAGTTTTAATTAACTGTTTTTTTAAACATTTATTAAAATACTAGAAATATCCCGTCAAAAATGACGTATTTTTTAAAAATTGTATTATTTATTATTTTACGACTAGTGGTTTTGCCCGTCTCAACGACGGATGTTTTAAAATTACGATGGACTTTGTATACATTTTTTGGATTAATATAAGTTTATTAATTATTTTGTTATTTATTTATTTCTTTATGTATTTATTTATTTATTCATTTATTTAGTTGTTTATTTATTTAATAATTTATATATTTATTTATAACATTACAATGAAAAAATTGTTTTATCTTTCGTATGCATTCCAAAACAAATAAAAAGAAAAAAATAGATTATAATATTAATAAATTTTTATATTTGAATTAATTTAAGTAAGGTAAATATTTAATTATATAAAAATAATAAAAAATCTATTTATATAATTATTTATTATATATAAATTAATTTACCGTAGAAACAGATCGTCACACAGAAACGTCTAACACAGACATGGGCTATTATTTATATTAATTGCAACGCCACTTTTTTATTACAAACTTTTATTACAAACTTTATATTAGGTTACAATCTCTGTTTGTGTGTGTGGCTTTCTCTGTACGCAAATCTTGCAAGTAAAATTCAATCAGCTTTTTGATTAGCTTGGAAGCTTAAACTTTCAGCATAGCTTTATATTAGATGACAAAACATGATTAAAAAAAACTTAATTTGAACACCTTCATATTTCAAAATCGAGTGTATTTAAATTAAAAGTTTGTGTTGAAAAACTCGCTAGCTAGAGTGCTTCAGAAATTATTGATTTGCATATCATTAGAAATAAATTTTATACTAAACGCTAAAGTCAAGAAAACAAAAAGATATATATATATATATATATATATATATATATATATATATATATATATATATATTTATATATATATATATACTTGCGGGGTTACCCAGCGCTGCCCGGGGTTTTTCTATTGTTTTTATCTCTCTCGCTCCTGTTTCCATCCCCGCTCGCTTGGAATACCCTCGATTGTTTTTACATTTTTGGCCAAAAAACTATTTGAAAACTTATTATTCGAGTGATTGTGGATACACCATATTTTTTATTTTTTCATCTGATGCATACACAAATTAATCAGAAGCTTTTGTTTGCTTATTAAATGGAAATTGAATTAAAATTAATTCAATATCTTTTATTTACATAAAAGATAAATGCAGCTTTACATTGTAAAGCTTTCTGATAAGCTATGTTTTGTTTCGCGGTGCATAAATGCACAACGATGATGGTTTTCCGACATGCGCACATGCGCGAAACATGGAAACTCCAAGTTAATTCCACAAACTTCCAAAGACTGGCCTTGTGATTTATTTATGGTGATTGCAATTGCCAGATGCACAGGAAATTGTAACCTTTGAAATTGAAGGTCAAATCAGTTGGAGTCATCGGCATACATGGGATCAAAACATCCTCTCCTTTGTATTTACATATTACAAATATTTCTTCCTGACCAGATCGACTGCAATTTGGAACAACCTCCCTTCGAAAATCATAGAAGCCGAACACGTTAACGAATTTAAAAGATTAATCGACTGTCATTTCGGAATAAGCGACATTATGTACAACTATAAAAAGGATTTTTAATAATATATACACACATTTATTTATAGAACATATATATGAACAATATTTAATATAATTCTAGATATGGGCATAGAGACATGTAGTTTGCGCCCATCATTTCCTTTATGTTAATGTTATGTTTACCATTTATTATCATTGCCTCGATCACATTATTCATTAGCTTTTTTACAGGCAGTCTCGTTCTATTGCACAGTCGAGGTTGATTAATGTTACGCAACAATATGATAACTGGACCCATTTTTAATAGCAAATTGTGAGGTGGTAGTCCAGACAATTCTAGCAAATTCAAAAATTCTGTAAGATAGTTGACTACGTCATCATTATTGATATCTGTGTCAACTGATTTGATGGAAACAAACTGTCCCGGAAGAAAATTTGGGATGATCGCATTGACATCATCAACATCCTTGTCTTTTGCTGCCAATATTGCTCATGTGTTGAGCCAATTATGGTTTTTGCCCTACATCCTGAAAAACACTGAATAAGCTCCTCTTTCCAGTCCGCTACGTTATAGAAATTGGTGGGTAATGCAATTAATCCAGTCGAGGTGTCAACTGTCAACTTCGACTTTCCTATTATTAATATCTAACAATTGCTTCGAAAAAATATCTGCACTTTGATTATGTTGCAAAAACACTTGCATGTTAGTCGTCGGTTGAAGTGTCTTAACATGCCACCATAAATTTGATGACTTTAAACACGTGTTTATTTTGTCAGCTGCAGTTGATCGGGGAATGACTGGAAGAGTATGACGGAAAGAGATCTGGGCGCCATATTGACTAACACATGACATCGCATCTTATGCGTACTCGTGCATGTGGCGCAGACTTCCAATGTAAGTGGCTGGCAAAATTCTCATTCTTCCCACGTAGTTTGCATTTGCCATTGGCATTAATAGCATCGTGAAGGTGAATGTATTTTTTAGATCGGAGGTGCTGTTGGTTCAAACGGATGTATGTTAATCGTTCAGTCTCAATTTTGACATACACGTCAATCACAAACTGATGGAAAAGCCGACGACATATCAAAATGTGATTTATTTCACCTTCACGAATCATGAGTCTGTATGAATAAAAATTCACAACACTGACCTTTTGTTGGTTTCAGCACTTGTTATTACAAAAGATATTCGGTCTATTAAAATCTTATATTTAAAAAATTAAATATTTAATCAGTTGTACCTACCTGTTACTTGATTAACAATTTTAATATTGAAATGGTATCCGTCTTCACCCTGTCAGAATATTAATGGGTATTGTAGCGCATCGTAACTCCTGTGCTTTTCGCAAACACGTTTCAATTCATTATTCCAACGTTGAAGCATGATACCTCTAAAATGCATATTTTTTTCAAAAATAACAATAGCCACTTCGTCAATTTTCGGCACATTAAACCTTCTCGAGTACTCACCCGCAGGTGTTTTGTCAGCTCTGATGACGATATGGTGGATATCAGACGGCATCCAATCCAATGCATTTTGAGCATTTTGATTATATCACTGTTCTGACGAAGAAACGTTTGCAATTCTTGCACAATAGTTCGTTTCATAGTTGGATTGCGAGCACAACGCTGTTCAACTTCCGCATCCAAATTTCCCATGATATAAATCTGTAAAAATTGATGATCCGCATCTGGTAGTGACAACAGCGCTCCTAATTATTAGTAATAATGCTATATATTTGTCCTTGGATCTGAAATGGTTATAGAAATTTTTTATTTATTTTATTATTTATAATAATTTGAATCTTACCTTGAAAGTGGGCATGAAATTTTCATCATTTGAAAACAGTTGTTGTATTTTTGTATGTTGAATCACTTCCAGCACCCAAAACCTATGAGCGTAATGGATCTGGTGGTGGGAACGAGGGAGAAGTTAGCTGCGTAGCTGGATCCCCGAACTATGGTGCAAACAAAATTTCGTGCGTTAAGGTTGTGCTATAGATCGTTAGAAAGGTATTTAAGAAAGAAATATAATGGTGTAAAAATAAATTTAATATTGAAAAAATAAAAAAGTTATAGGCGAAAAACCGTCGCCGTCCCTATGTATATGTATGGAGAGGATTTTTCACTTGCGTTTTTGGGGCCATGTAGATTATAATTTTCAACTGCAGATTATAATTTTCAGCATGCATGCTGTAACGAAAAGATAATCATGAATATGAATGAACTTGAATGAAGATGCGACAGGAGGAAGAGGATTAGTAGGAGAAAGTTCGATGAGCCTGCATGCTGTAAATAATCATGAATATGAATGAGCTTGTCGCACAATGTGTAATCCGCGGATGGAGTTGTGCGGCTTTCCACTGATACCTATAAATAGGAGATCGAAATTCGGGCTTCCTCCTATTTTGCTTTATGAGGTGAGTGATGCTTTCGTTTGCACGTACGTAACTTATTTATTAGTTGGCGCCGGATTCTCAGATTTGGTTTATATTCTATCATATTCTATAAACATTTAGGAAGGAGTGGAAAATAAAAAAATGAGCGCGAGCGGGAACAGGAACGGGAGAGCAAGCGTGAGCGGGAACGAAAAATGACCGGGAACGGGAAAGCGAACGGGAATGGGAAAGCGACCGGGAACGGGAAAGCGACCGGGAACGAGAAAGCGACCGGGATAACTAGCCAAAAAAAGTAATAAACACAGTGTCACTATCAAAATCTGGAAATAAAGCTGATTTTTGACAAAAAAAATTTTATTAAAGAAAATGTTTTTTGACGGTATGCGTGACATTAAGCAATCTGATTTGCTTGATTTGATAAAACGAAAACGCGCATTCTAAAGAAAAACTTATCGAACAACAAAGACGAATGTCATTGTTTATTTTCACTATGCTTCACCTGATGTTTGTTTGGCTGTGTTTAAAAATTTATGTAAGCAATTTTTCGACCACTTCCCATTGATTTTTTGACTTCAAATGTTGCACATAAAAGTACTCTTGAAGACAATACCCGAATCCATGGACGTCATTTGGGGGGCAGGATGGCTGTTGCTTTCCTCTCCCAAGAAAACTAAGAGGAAGGTCTTAAAACATTTTTGAAAAAAGTACATAGAACTATCTCGCACCCCAGCACCCTGGTCATCAACTGTTTTTGGAGGCAAACGTTTTTGTATAAAGTGTTAAAAAAGTCTTTAGGTTCAGCAACAGTTTAGCACAGACAAATCAGTTAATAATATTTGCTAATTGTATTTATCTTAAAAAACAAATTTAATTGCTTGTAACTAACTAATACAAGACTTATATTTAATTACTAAACTCTGAAAATTTAACATAAAAATATTTCAATCTTTCAAAATCAAAAAAATAAACCATTAACATCCTAAGCAGGATAAGCTTCCAGTTCACAAGCTCCAAAATGACCATCTCCTCCGTTAAAGGCTTGCTGAGCAATGAAGTATCTATATGCAGAGAGGTTGGCATTGCACTTCATGACTGCTCTGGTGCCTTGGGGCACTCGACCGTTGTACCTGCCACATAAGGGATAGTTCCCACGAACCAAAGAAGTGAAATCAGTGATTGAAAACCCCACAAGAAAATTTGCAGTGCTAGCATTAGTGTGTCTGTCTGTATGTCTGTTTGTTTGTTTGTTTGCATGTCTATTTCTCTGTCTGTCTGTCCTTTGTTTTTCCAAAATAAATTTTTAAAATAATTTAAAAAAATATTCTGAATAGACTACACCATATATCTATGATTACACCCTATTCTCAATCATCCCAAATGTACACAAAACATTTAATAAAAATCGGTTTAGCCGTTTCGGAGGAGTTCAATTACAAACACTATGACACGAGATTTACATATATATATATATATATATATATATATATATATATATATATATAAAGATATATAGATATATAGATTCAACATATATTAACTATTAACTCCTACCAATATAATACTCCTACCAATATAATATCAACGCGGGGTCATAATTATAAATTAAGATTAAATAAATTTAAATGTGATGCTGTAAAATATTTCTACACTAACAGAATAGTTGCGGTTTGGAACTCTCTCCCCGTTGATGCTGTAAATTGTTCCAGCGTTTTTTTATTTAAATTGTCATTGAAATCAGTCAACTTGGACACTTTTTTATATTACAGTTAGAGTTTTTTTTTTAATTTTCTGTTTTAATTTTTTTTCACTTCTTGATGGTTTCTGTTTTTTGTGTCCATGACTAAGGATGTCTGTGATTTTTTTTATTTTATTGTTTTTTTTCATGCTAGTGTTAGTGGCTTACTAGCCCTTCTGGCATTTTTCAATAAATAAAAATAAAATAAAATATTTTAATTTAAACATAATTTAAAAAATATTCATGCCTCATAAGTTATCTTGTACCTAAATGTGGTGGATGGCAATGTGGCATTGTACAAAATGGCCTACGAAAGTTCTTGTACATTTCAAAACACGGCCTTTCTGGCAGTCGATGGCCAAATCGCTTCGAACTCGTGTTTTATATCATCTTCATCTGGTTATCAGTGGATGTATGTGGATTTGATTTGGAATTACAACATTCAAAATATCTCAGTTTGGAGCCGGAATTCATCAAGTAATTAAAATTTGTTGAAAGAGTTTTTTGAATTTGTTTGTTATCAGAACCAAAAATATAAAACATCTATAGAACCTAGCAATAAAAAAGTTAATCTGTCAGAAAGTTATATTTTTGATAAAGAAGAGCTACATCAGGCTCCTCTAAACTGAAATTGTTTAAAATCGAATTGTATTGATTGTTTTATATCATACAATTTGTTTAAGTTATTATTTAAATTATTACAGACAAATTAGTCGTAGCGATTGACTCGGGAAATTTCAAGAATTTAATGACTATGGCATCTCTTTCCAATATGTGCCCTTTAAAATCAGAAATATCGGATGGAATAAATAATATAACTAATTACACGTGTTCAGCTGGTCCCTCATCTGTTGGAAGATATGTCATCATAGCACAACCTTCTTCGTCGGTTGATCCACTGCAAATTTGTGAAGTCAAAGTTGAAGGCATTTGGAAAGAAGGTTAAGACACTTAAAATTAATTTTCTAAGCACAGTGTTGAGTTTCTTTTAAAATCAGTTAAATCATAACTTTTTCAAATTGAAAATACATTTTCACCAGTTTTACCAGAAAGAAAAAACGTTTTATACAAAAAACAGTCTAGAACTTATACGAATAGATTAAATAATCAAGATCCCTCAAGAGCGGTGGATGGAGTAAGAGATACATATCAAGAAAGAGGTTACTGCCTGGACATATACGAAGCTGGTTTAGCACAGAATTGGATAAAAGTAGATATGATTGAAAGTTTCAAAATTGATTATATGGCGATCACCATTAGAGATTCTTCAATAGGTTTGCTTTTGGTTTTGTTATTGAAACACAGTCATTAGTTTTAAAATAAGTTCTGGTCACTAAAAAACTATATCAATTTTGTTTAATTTAATGATCAGATAAAAAAAAACATAATATGACAGGAAACGATAATATCATATAAATTTAAATTTAAAATAAAATAATTTTACATCATAAAAATTTTTTTTTAAAAAAACTTTATCATGCGCACTAAAAAGTATAAAATAATTTACCTATGAGCCTGGCAAAATTTCTGAATAAATTGTTCACTTTTTGGTAAAAGACCTTATAACAATTTATAATTCTTATAAAATGTAAAACGTTTGGCGCATATATAAAAATATGTTATTGTATATGCGCCCAACCCTCCCACCACAAATGACTCACCTTGTAGAATATTGCATTGTCATCGGGTTCAGAGCTATATTAAAAGTTTCGGAGCTGTAACTTGTCAAACAATGGTCTAAATTTAGGACAAACAAACACACATACAAGAATATGACTTAATATAAACGTTGTAATAACATAAAAGAAAACAAGAAAGTTTCTGTTATTTTGAATTTAAGAATAATTACAAAAGATTCACATGCATTCTATAAGTTTTTTCGTAAAATAAAATAAAATAAAATGCTTAAAATAGCTAAAACATCAGAGATACCTTTCAATACCTGAACATCGTAGAAAGATATTACAAAGTAATGTGTTGCCAGTGAGCAGGGAGATTTTTAACAACCCTCACTAGAAGCTCCTACTTTTAGTCAATAAATTTACTAGCTTTGTTTAAAAAAATATTGTTGTACATCACTTGTTTGTAATATATTTTTTGAATAATTCTGAATAACACTATTTCTATTATAAAAAATTATGTTTTCATTGAAAGTTAAAATATTAAGTCAAAATATCAGCCAGTTTTCGAAATACAAAATTTCTTGTGGGATTTTCAATCGCCGATTTCACTTCTTTGGTTCGTGGAGACTATCCCTTATGCGGCAGGTACAATGGTCGAGTGCCCCAAGGCACCAGAGCAGTCATGAAGTGCAATGCCAACCTCCCTGCATATAGGTATTTCATTGCTCAACAAGGTAATATGCTGGCTGACGGATATTTTTCAGCTTGTGAATTGGAAGCCTATCCTGCTTATGATGTTAATAGTAAGTGAATTTGTGTACCAAATGTTCATTTCTTCAGCGTTTTCATTAAAAACCTTTCTCATCTGCTGTAAATAATAAATTAATGTTTTGTTAGACTTTTTAATTTGTAGATATGTGCACTTTCTTGCTTTTACAAGTAACTCAGTATGCACTTAGAGTCTAAATTACAAATAAATACTTTTTGGGTTTTTTCAACAAATTTGCTCAAAAATTAATTTAAAATTTCCTTTTCTCGTTTTCAATACATACCTTAAGCCAATTAAAAATATGAGTTAAAGCTTGTTTGTATGAAAAACTCAACACAGACTTTTAGACAGTTTTAAATATGTGTTTAAAGTGCACTTAGTTGTTATTTATATTTTTCAGCAAAGGTTTGGAAGAAATTATCAACCGGCAAGAAATTGGACAACATGACATTTTCCAACATTTCAACTTTAGGAAGAAAAAATCCGTTGAACTGCATAATTTACTGCAACAAACTGGGACCATACGAATGTGATTCCTTCAATTATAACATTAAGTTGGGCATCTGCGAATTGAACAAGCACAGAAATGGCTACCCAGAAAACAATCTTGTGCCAAACTTGGAGTGGTCTTTCTGGACCGTCGTCTACGCTGGTCTCAACAATCTTTGACATTTTGCACCAGAAACATTTTGCGAACATCTTCGTTTTAAATTTTTCTTTTTTTCAGACATTTGAGCTGTATTAAACATTTTTTCTAAATTATTCTTTGCTAATTTAAAGGTTTAAATACAAATAAGGTTTTTATTCTTGTTTCATTGGATCATTGCTTTCTACCAGGAAATAATTATCAGGCTATACAAATGTTTGGTAAGACCACATCTAGAATATTGTGTACAAGCCTGGAGCCCTGTTTTAAAAAAGGACACCGTAGTGTTGGAGAAGGTACAAAGGAGGGCTACAAAGTTGATTAAGCATTTAAGCCAGTAACCTTACGAAGAAAGATTAAAACAATGTGGCTTAACAACTCTAGAGAAAAGGAGAAGTAGGGGTGACTTGATCGAAGCCTACAAGATAATAACAGGAAAAGAGGATTTAACACCAGCAATGTTTTTTGAACAACCACCGATTCAAAGCACTAGGGGACATTGATTCAAGCTTTTTAAAAAACAAGAAAAAACAATAAAAAAGACTTTTTTTAGTTCTAGAGTGGTAAATATATGGAATGAGTTGGACGATGACACTGTAGCATCTGAGACTACCACATCTTTTAAAGTAGCACTATCCAGGCATGGATACTGATTTTTATAAAATTATTTATTTTTAATTAGTTTATTTATCTTTTATTATCATTTTTCATTTATTTTATTTTATTCTATTTATTATTATTCTTATTATTATTTATTTATTTATTTTTAATTCGAAGTGGTTGTCTATAGGCGTAAAGTCTTCTAAACCACTGTAATAAACGTTATCTTATCTTACCCCATTATAAACGTCCGACTCTTAGTGATTAATAGTATTTTTTGTGGCACCGTTAATAGAACTAGGGCCCATTTCATTAACTTTACTTTTATTTATTAATAATAATATAATATTTTACATGAATAAAGGTAAATTTAACTCAAAATAATAACACATTTTAAAATCGTGATAATCAAGTTCTAAGCTCTCTAACGCTATAAGTTTTCTGATCTGTGCCCTCTTTGAAAACCCAATGATTTTATAATAAAATTTGTATATCTACAAATTAAACTAAATGTTAAATTTTTCAATTTATTAATGTGTTCATTTATCTGTACTCATAGAAAGTATCAATAAACTATGTTAAACTCTTGTACAATGGCCTTTTAGAGTCAGATTTTATTTGAATTTACAAAGCAAAACCTAATTCACGATGTCACCAATTTAAATTTATCAAATTTTTTTCATAGTCCTGAAAAACCAAAACATTTATTAATAGTTTGATAATAAACTTCGTACAGTAGATAAAGTTAATGAAAATTGCTCAGATAAGACAAATCCTAACAAACTGTTCAAGAGAAAAATTAAAACTGCGGTTCATTATTAAAATTTTTCAACAAAAAAATATAACTTGTTTTGACAAATTATTAGAAATTTGAGTTTTTTTGAAACCTTTCACAGTTATTACTAATAATTTTACCGTGTTTGCTTGGGAAAATGAGTAGAATCTTGTGACGCTTAAAAACATAGTTCTAGTCTTGAAATTTGATCTAAAATTTGGCTTATTCAATTGTTGTCATTGTAATGCATTCTAATACATTTTCAGATCTATTTGGACAAAGTTTAATTTAAATTAAAATATAATTGAAAAAATATGAATTTTCTTCAAAGAGATAAGACCATTAATTTCAAGTTCATTCAAATAAAACAAAAATTGATTTTTTGAAATAAAAACTGTTTTTGGGTTGATTTTGTTTAATTTTTCAAAAATAGCAACAGTATTCCTGAAATCTATCTATTTGATGAGCTTGATGATTTTCTTCAACTTGATTTTTTCCAGCATATTTTGATATAACAACTGGATCCACAATCTTCTCCAGAAGGCACAAACATTACAACCAACTACGTTATAGTCACATCAAGATATCAAGATATTTGTAGGCAGTGTAAAAATAAGAGATAAAATTAAAAAATTACAACTCACAATTATCTCAGATTTTGATTTATACAGATAAAAATTAAGTTAGACTTGAGTGACAACTAGTTTGTACTGGTTAAACCTCGAAATAACCATTCGCCACTTAACCTCAGAAAAAACCTACTGAATATTCTCTCAACCATAAAAATAAATTTAAAAAATCAACTTCCTTGCATTAGAATTACACGCTTTTCAATTATAATTCAATACAACTGTCATTTAGCGAGACGCCTAAGGAAAACTAGTCTTGCATCACAAACTATTTGATCATCATATGAATGTACCTACTCAAAATGAAATGAACCTAGGTTATTAATTCAAGAAACTTCAATTCCAGATCAAACATTGAAGAATATTTTTCAAAAACGTAAAACTGCAAAACATTTAATATAAATATTCAAAAAAATTAATTTACTGCCAGTTGCAAAAAGAGGAGAAACTCAAGAAGAAATTTCTAATTGCGTTTGTAGTAGGTATATGTGTAGCATATTTCAGAATATTGCTTTGACACATAAACGTTGCATTATTAAATAATTAGATAATTTCATTGCTTTGTTTTTTTTGTATAGTTAACAATATTTTTAGACAGTTTTAAAGTTGTAGTTATTTATTTTATATAGCTTCATTCTAGTCGCTGGAGCAACAAAATGGAAACCTTTACAAGCTTTGGTTTGTTGAGTAAGTTTTTATTAACTACATTTTTAAACAATTATTAAAATGTTTACTTTATCTTTTTTGAATTTCAATTTTTTAAATATAATTCAATAAAATATTCTTACCTCGTGAGTTATCCTGTACCTAAATTTGGCTGATGGCAATGTGGCATTGTACAAAATGGCCAATCAGAGTTCATTTCTTGGTTTGAATACTTCATATTTGGCAGTAGATGGCAAAACAGTTTTAAATTTGTGTTTCGTGTCTAATTCATCTGGTTACCAGTGGATGTATGTAGATTTGATTTGGAATTACAACATTCAGAATATCTCAGTTTGGCGCATGAATACATCAAGTAATTAAAATTGGTTTAAATTAATTATTTCAATCAAATCAAATCATAAATTATTTTACACTATTCACATAAAACATAAACTATCACAGACAAATTAATCGTGGCGATTGATTTGGGAAGTTTCAAGAAATTAGAGACCATGGCATCTCTTTCCAATATGTGCACATTATCATCAGAAATATCGGATGGAATAAATAATATAACTAATTACACGTGTTCAGCTGGTCCCTCATCTGTTGGAAGATATGTCATCATAGCACAACCTCCTTCGTCTGTTGTTCCACTGCAAATTTGTGAAGTCCAAGTTGAAGGCATCTGGAGTGAAGGTTGTGGAATAAATAATGAATTATTTATAAAATTTATGAAATTTTGTTTAGAAATCCACAACTTCTAAATTTAAAAAGAGCTGAGTTGGAATATTAGTTTTCATAATACTGTGTAGAGATTTTAGTAAAATTAGTTATTAAATCATGCATTTTGTGCTTTTAAATATAAAAAAAGTAAATTTCACCAGTGTTTCCAGAAAGGAAGAACGTCTTATATAAAAAGCAATCTCAAACCTACACAAATGGTTCATTAATTCAAGATCCTTCTAGAGCGGTAGATGGAGTTAGGGATACAAATCAAGATAAAGGTTACTGCTTAGAAACAATTGAAGCTGGTTTTGCGCAAAATTGGATAAAAGTGGACATGGTTGACAGCTACAATATTGATTATATGGCGATCACCATTAGAACTGGTTTAATAGGTTTGTTTTATCTTTTTGTTGTGAAATTACCAAGAAAAAGTTAACAAGTATAAGTTTATTCAAATGAAGAATTACTTTTGTAAATTTTCAAATTTCTCTATTACCGAGAAGCGTTTGGATTGTCGAATTGATAGAGCGTTATTCACTTGAATGTGAAAGCCTTACAGTTCGAGTCTAACTCGCTGCCTAGTATCCCATGATGTCGGAAAATTTAGCGGGTGGAATTGCTTTTCCATGGGGTGTGGTCGAGATTCACATCCAAATCAATAAAGGACAAGGCTTAAGCCAGTTTAAAAAATCTACTCCCTATTTCACATTTTATTGGCAAAAGCTAAATAAAACACAAATAATAATATTGATAATATTAGAAGCAAGACTCATAACTGTAATGTTTTCAACTTTTATTCCGCACCTGCGTTCAACTCCTTTCGCATTAAAAATCACACATCATGCACCTATCTCTCTTGCAACTCAGGTCTACTCAGTGTTTAATCTACTTATTGTAATCAAATAAGAACCCGTACTTTTATTGATGATAGAGTGAGCTTATTGCGACTGCTTATCTACAATATAAGCATTTATTTCGATATATTACTAAAAAAATTCATTTTTACTAAAAATTTTAAATATTTTAACAGCCACTATTCGCACTGGAAATTTTCTTGTAGGATTTTCAGCAATCAACTTCATTTCTTTGATTCGTGGAAACTATCCCTTATGTAGCAGGTACAAAGGTCAGGTGCCCCCAGGTAACAGAGCAGCCTTGAAATGCAATGCCAACCTCCCTGTATATAGGTATTTCATTGCTCAGCAAGCTAATATGCAGGCTGACGGATATTTTTCAGCTTGTGAATTGGAAGCTTATCCTGCTTATGATGTTAATTGTAAGCTTGCATCATATGTGTAGTTTTTTTCAGTGTTTTTCACAAAAAAAAAATAATGTTCGCATACGCAATAAATATAAATTTTGTTTGGATGGTATGTTATTTTGCAGATACGATTTAAACAGAAGCCCACTTTTTTTCTTATCTAATTGACCCAATATGCAGTTTAAACCAATTTAAAATATTAGTAGTTTAAATTCTTATTTTTCAGCAAAAATATGGAAGAAATTACTTACAGGCAAGAAATTGGACAACATGACATTTTCCAGCATTTCAACCCCAGGAAGAAAAAATCCGTTGAACTGCATAATTTACTGCAACAAACTGGGACCATACGAATGTGATTCTTTCAATTATAACATTAAGTTGGGCATCTGTGAGTTGAACAAGCACAGAAATGGCTACCCAGAAAGCAGTCTTGTGTTAAACTTGGAGTGGTCTTTCTGGACCGTCGTCTACGCTGGTCTCGACAATCTCTGACTGTTTTATTTTAGGAACCAAAATGCATAACTTTTACGGAACATTGGAACTCAGTTGTTGAATTTTAAATTGTAACCTAGTTGTAATTTTAATTTTAAAAATCATTGGCACTGACTAACAGTTTTTTGTTGCAAACTTGCTTCAAGCCATTGCTACTTTACCAATAGGTTTTATTTGCTGTTTTATTTAACAATATTGGATTGTCTGTGCTTTTCATTTGTGTTGCTATTTTGAGTAAGCTTTCTGTTAACAGACTCTGAAGATGTCGAAACGGACCGTCAGTCTGATAAAACCGAATTCAAACGTTTTTGGTCTCAAATTAGTTTTTAACAGAGGAAGTGGTTCCGACAAATAGAAGGGGTGGCTCGGAAACTTGTTTCTGCCAAATGGCGCTCTATTTTTCTACGATCCTGTATTAAAAATAAACTTATGCCACAGTTTATTAAAAATAATATATATATACATATATATATATATATATATATATATATATATATATAAGCAAAAAAGTAAATTTCTTTGTACTAAAATTGCACGCTTTTAAAACTGCACCACAAACTAAATTTAATGTACTTAAGCTCGATTATTGGTAAGGAAAGAAAAATGAACCTAACGAAGTGGTTCACAGACTTTGCATTGTATCTTAAATAAAAAAATAGTGTTTCCTTTTCAAAATTGAAATGTTTATATGTATATAAGCAAGTAAATGTCCATAAAGATTTGTTTGCCACCGTCGACAAAAACATTCTGGAAGTAATCAAATCAAATATTTCAGGCAGAATTAAAATCTATTTTTAACTTTTTACAGTCGTTTGAGCAACCAAATGGAAGCTGTAAAAAATCTTAGCTGGTTGAGTAAGTTTCCTTTGACTGCTTTTTTGTCAACGTTTACTTAAGGAATATACAATTCAATAAATTTCAACTTTTAAAGCATAATTTAATAAAATATTTATATTTCATGAGTTATCCTGTACCTGAATTGGACTGATGGCAATGTGGCATTGTACAAAATGGCCAGTGAAAATTCATTTCAGAATTTCTATACAGCATTTCTGGCAGTCGATGGCAAAAAAGATTCTAATTTGTGTTTCGTGTCTAATTCATCTGGTTACCAGTGGATGTATGTAGATTTGATTTGGAATTACAAGATTCAGAGTATTTCGGTTTTCAGCAGGAATTCATCAAGTAATTATACTTTTTTTTTAATTTTTTTAGTCAAATTAATAGTTGTTTTGCATGATATAAATTTTTATCAACTATGAAAACATTACCCCAGGTAAATTAGTCGTGGCGATTGACTTGGGAAGTTTCAGGAATTTAGAGACTATGGAGTCTCTTTCTAATATGTGTACTTTAGAATCAGAATTATCGGATGGAATAAATAATATAACTAATTACACGTGTTCAGCTTTACTCTCATCTGTTGGAAGATATGTCATCATAGCACAGCCTTCTTTTTCGGTTGATGCACTAAAAATTTGTGAAGTCCAAGTTGAAGGCAGCTGGAGTGAAGGTTGAAGAATAAATCATAAAATTAATCATAACATTTTGCTTTAATTAATTTTAAAATTTTGAACTTGAAAATGAAACTAAATTAAAACAATAGATTTCATCATACATTTTTTTGTGTTAAATGTTTTTTGTTACCAGTGCTTCCAGAATTGAAAAACGTTTTATACAAGAAACGGTCTCAAACCTACAGAAATGGTTCACAAATTCAGGATCCCTCCAGAGCGGTGGATGGTGGTAGGGATACAAATCAAACCAACGGCTACTGCCTAGAAACACATGAAACCGATTCTGCACAGAATTGGATAAAAGTTGACATGGTTGACAGCTACAATATTGATTATATGGCAATCACCATCAGAATTGGTATAGCAGGTTTGTTGTGTGTTTATGTTTTGTAATTAATAAATAAAGTTAACAAGTTATAAATGTTTTTAAATAGAGATTATTAAACGAGATTAGTTAGTTTTTTAAAAATGTTAACAGGCAGTCTCCGCACTGCAAATTTTCTTGTTGGATTTTCAACAACCGATTTTACTTCATTGGTTCGTGGAGACTATCCTTTGTGTGGCAGGTACAACGGTCGTATTCCCCCGGGCACCAGAGCAGTCATGAAATGCAATGCCAACCTTCCTGCCTATAGATACTTCATTGCTCAACAGTCTGATAGTGCAAGTGCTGGACATTTCGGAGCTTGTGAATTGGAAGCTTATCCTGCGTATGATGTTAATAGTAAGTTTGCATCAAATGTATTGCTTTTTAGTGTTTTAATGTAATAATGTTTGCATTAATGGCCGTTCATAAATGACGTCACATGAATAGTAGTGTCACTCATATGTGACAAAGTGTGACGAGGTGAGAAGAACGTTTATGGTATGTGACTTCACAACAAAAGAATGAAGACATTGACCTTCAGAATATTTATTAAATACTTGTGACTAAGCCACATTGCACTGTTGAGGATCATATTAGCAGAGTTAAAGCTGGACAGATATCTCAATCTTTGGGACTGCTTCTAGCCTTTATGGCTTCCAAACTATAACTAAGTTGATTTCTTTTAATGCTGGAATTTCTTTCATTAAGCGATGCCAAGTCATCCACTTGCAGTGAAAGCAATTTGGAACGTTGCAGGCTGAAAATTTTCATGTACAAAAATATAACTTTTAGGGGAAGATGCAGATTTTGTGACGATCATATTTGAGGGTGAGTTTTTTTGACAGCCTGCCACATAAACGGAAGGAGATAAAAATTATTCAAATTTTGAGACGTCATTTAAGAATGGCTGCTTAGCAGAAGTTAGCTGTTGGTATTTCTTTTAGATAATGTGCTTATAAATCAGGACTTGTAATTTGTAGGTACTGTTTAAGCAGAAGTGCATTTTCTTATTTTTACATATGGCCCAGTACCTATACTGCCTATGCAGTTTAAGTCGGTTTGAAGTATTTGCAATTTTAATCTTTATTTTCCAGCAAAGGTTTGGAAGAAACTAGAAACAAGTATGAAATTGGAAAACATGACATTTTCCAGCATTTCAACTTTAAGAAGAAACAATCCATTTAGTTGCATAAATTACTGCAACAAACTGGGACCATACGGATGTGATTCTTTCAATTACAACAATGTTCTGGGCGTCTGCGAGTTGAACAAGCACAGAAATGGCTACCCAAATAACAGTCTTGTGCCAAACTTGGAGTGGTCTTTCTGGACCGTCGTCTACGCTGGTCTCAACAATCTTTGACGTTTTAAGTTTAGGAATCAGGATAAAAAACATTTATTAAGCATTTGATTTTTATTTTTACATTTATAATAAAATCTAGTTGCAGCTTCTAGTCATTATTATTTTTGGCTTGTGCTTTATAGAAATTAAGGTCATGCATCAAACAATAAAAGTAGCACCAGAGTGGTCTGGTAACATATTGAATTGCAGTTCCAACTGCCACAAGTTTTTTTTAGTAGCATGATGACTCATCTAGTTGGCTTTCTATCGAGCAAAAACGTATTTCAAAGCAGAAAACTGTAAATAAGATAAAATCAGGCAAATTCTTAATGAATTGTTTTCATTGAATGACTGTCTGCCTTAAAAAAAAGTTATAACTAAGTTAAATTTAAACCATTCAAATTTACAAAATATCTTTCCCAACAACTACAACTGGAATTTTAAAATTTACCAAAAATATAGCAGAATAATTAAAACTTTAAAATAATCGAAATTTGGTATTGATCTCATAGAAATTTAATTTTTTTAGTAATAAAATTAAACGCTCTACAAACTACACCATAAAATTGAATCAATAGTCATTTGAATGTTTTTATAAATTTGTACTGGAAAAAGTGAACCTAAAAACGAGCATCAGAATATTTTTCAGTTCATGTTTGTATATTTGTTTTTTAAAATATTTGCAAAAAGTTAACATTTTTGTATAAAAATTACACGGTTTATGAACTGCACCGTAAATTAAGTTTATTGTCATGTGAATGAATATACTCAGAAATGTGTACTGAACAAGAAATGAAAACGAAACTAAGAATTTAAGAAACATTAGTTTATGTTTAAATGACAATTTTTAAGTTCAAATACAATTAAAACTATCTCAGTTGAAATTTCTGTATGAATAAATATCAGTTCAAACATATTTGCCCCGTTGACAAAATAAGTAGCGTTTTATTGCAAATAGGGTAGGCATGGTGAGTTATAATAAACTACCTAATGCCTTCTTGCGTATCATTCTTTTAAATACAACTCATTAAATATATTTATTGTTTGGTTATTTTGTGATTAATTGAACTATTTTGACAAAGCTTAAAAGTTGTATTTATTCATTTATTTTTATAGTTTTATTCAAGTAGATGGAGCAACAAGATGGAAACTGTAAAAAGCTTTGGCATGTTGAGTAAGTTTTAATCACTGGCTTAGATATCCGGAGTACCCGGGTTCGATTCCAGGTCCGGCCACGTGATTTTTTTCAGCAATCAACTAACTCGCATGTGCTCACGTCAACTCAGAGTTTCATCCTTTATTGGTCAATAAATGAGTATCAACTTCTGTTGGGGGTCAAAGTCTTTCGTGTGCCCGTAGAGCTAGCGAGTAGTTTGCGGGGCTGAAGTTTGAATCGTGGCTATCAAATTCGTAAGTTCGAGCTCTGCATCAAAATGGCTATGCTTTTATAGCACAGACTACTAATTTCACAGAGCATTTCACAGCTGGACACCAATGCACACCAAGGCGGACAAGATAATTTTTAAAAACTGCCTTTTGCACCGTTTATATGATTTTTATCATTTTTTTAGAAAATTGAAAAAACTCTCATAATTGTGTAACTAAAAATGCAAAGAGCTTCAAATGTGTGAATGTCGAAAATTTCATTTTGTCACAACATGAAAATTGTTCTTAATAAAGATTATTATTATTACTGTTTAGTCTCGACTGTTGAAATCATTTGAATCAGAAAGGATTGTCATGCAGCCGATATCTACAGGTGCAATAACCTGGTCTAGCTCGGTAGCGACTCAAGTTTTAGTTGTACAGCGAGGCCAGCCAGTCAGCTTGAGAGGTTTCGATTCAGTTTTTGTTACAGCTGGAAGTTAGCTGACTTGTGATTTGAAAGTAATCAGTTGTTGAAGTTTATTAATTTAAAAAAAATGATTTATATAGATTCTTTCTTTAGCTAAAATTTTATTGAATGCACAATTAAATTTGGTGTTGTTAAAGTTATATAATTTAAAAGAATTTGAAAATATTTCGATTTCTTAGGATCGAAAAGAGCTACCAAAAGTAATAATAGTTAGGCCTACTACCCATCGGAATGAAACGAATAAATCACGAATTGTTTATACGGTTTAATTTATGTCTGGATTTTATATAATTATCTAGATTTATTTCCACGCATACATATTATCGAATAAGTATATAAATAAATATATATTTTTCATGTCAAATTCTCTTAACAAAATAATGTGTCAATTCGATCACAAAGTTTTGCGTTGAATTCACTTTTCAAAACGAAAGATTCATAATTCTACGTCATGCGCTTTCGTTTCTTGAAATGGAACCGTTTTCAGTTTCGCGGAAGTTTACGTTTCGTAATGGTTCTTCTCGTTCGTCCATGGACGATCGGATGGGAAATTATTGGACGGTTTTGTCCCACGGGAAATAGTTGATTTTTCACTGCTGAGATTATCTAATTTGATAAAAATTATTAAATGTTTCATATTCGCATATAAAGTAAGTTATTAAACTCCGAAGGGTTTTTCTTGTTGTGATCAATTTTTAAGACCAACCAATCTTTTATTGGTCAGTAAACTGATTATAAAAGTATGTTTCTTAACTAAATTACTGCTAAATATAATTCAACTAATTTAGAATAATCTAAAAATACTGTAGTTTTATAAGTTTTCTTTTTTATAATCTGAAGTCTCAACAACTTTAATTTTTTCAAAAAGATCTTTTCCACGTCTACCAACTTCACTTTGAGCGACGAGATGTTGACAAGATTTCGCAGGCGAACCTCAATAGAGCTGAAAAAGAAGAAAAAGAATTTGTCTTCCTGCAGGCTTTCAAACCTCGACGATCAGTCAGGAAACGATGCCCTCGACCGACCAACGGCGTCCAACCAAATGACCCAAAAAAGACGGTTTAACATCATCAAATCCACTAAATCGAAATCAAATTCCATTCTTGAGACGCTGCCAGATCCTTCCCTAGCCGGCGGGCATGCACGACTAGCGGGGTCGCTTGATAATACGCCGGTTAAAAACTCAAACCGGCATCGCTTGACTTCGAAAGAATATAAAGACTTTTGTGTGGAAGGAAACAGAGATGCTAAACTAGAATGGTTGGATCCGGTCATCGTCGTGAAACGGTGCAGTATGATCAGTCGGTCTTGCTCTTTGATTGAATGTCAACCAGAAGAGCTTGTTGAAGAGCCACCATTAAAAACAAAGCTTTTGCTTTCTGAACACATAGAAGGCGGCGTTCCAGTAGTCGCCTGTTCAGAGAACCAGATTACTGAGTGCACTCCTGAACCGGAAACTGTTCTCAGCCGAGCTGAGGAAGATTCTTCGCTTGATTTGAAACCACTACCAAGACCAGAAGAAGAAGAAGAAGAAGCAATCGTTCGTACGACTCCGGAAATATCAGAAGAAACGCTACCAGCAACTCCAAGTTACACAAAGACTAGATCAGAGCTACCACAGAACACTCCAGACACTGCCACGGCTACGGACATGAGCACGCCGACGCCAAAAACAGAAGGATCGTCTGGAAACTGGCAGTCTCCAGCCTCCGGTTTTGATCATCATCATCACCACCTCTCTGATGGAAATTCCACTCCGAAAAGGGGATACGACGTTTCCAGTTTGTGCGAAAACGCGAAACCACCGATGAAACGCTACAAACGCTGCTTCGTTGAGTCTACCGCTACGAGCGGCGACAAGAAGAAAACGAAAACGAAGCAGCCGCGGCTTTCAGCTAGCGACAGAAAACGACCGAAGAAGAAAAAGAGCCGCCGCAGCGACTCGCAGTCGAGCGACAGCTGCCGGCGCGTGAAACGCAAATCGCAGCGCGTCGACTCGGACCGCTGCAGGAGAGCTAATTCGACTCGTTCGGTTTACCATTCGGCATCTCGTCGCGACAGCTACGACGACGACGACATCGACGAGAGCTACAACAACCCGTGCCGACTTCAAAGTTCCGACGACACCGACTGCAAAAGCGACGAATTCAGCGTATCGCGACGACCAGCCAAGCGTCAAGCGCCTCCTGTCAAATCGGCTGGACACGACAAGAGGTTCATTTACACAGAAGTTTTTAACGCCTTTCAAAATTTTTCAAACATATTTTACCTAAAACATCAGAGTGCTAATGTACAATATTGAATCACCATTTATTATAGGCGTATGGTATTCGACGGGGGCAATGGGAGTAAAGGCCCCTAAATTTCAGAGGGTAACTAATTTTTTGAGAAATCGAAAAAAAATGAAAAAGGTTTCAAATTTTTTTTGGGAAAAAATGTAGAGGATTTCAATTTTCTTTGGAAGACCCCGCCTCCCCCCCACCACATAAACGTCTCCTACGCTATGCTGTTTATTGAATGATTGTATGTATGATTGTAGTAAATAGAAAAAAAACATTTAAACATGATGAATTTTTTTTTAATAAATATTAGTGCATCGAAGAAGAGCAAAACTAAGTCAGGTGAGAGGGAGAAGAAGTCTGTGAAGAGTAAGAAGAAGGAAGACGAGCTAGATTACTACGCGTCGCTGCTGTGGATCAGGTGATCAATTACATCATCATCGTCGTCGTCGTCGTCGTCATTATCATCGTCGTCGTCATCATCAGCATCATCATCATCGTCATCGTCGTCGTCGTCGTCATCGTCATCGTCACCATCATCGTCATCATTATCATCATCATCATCACCACTACCACCACCACCACCACCACCATCATCATCATCATCATCATCATCATCATCATCATCATCATCATCATCATCATCATCATCATCATCATTATCATCATCATCATCATAATCATCATCATCATCATCACCACCACCACCAACACCACCACCATCATCATCATCAGCAGCAGCAGCAGCTGCTGCTTCTACTGCAGCACCAACAATATCACCAACCATATCGTGATAAAAACTATCAACTCTGTAAAAATCACTAACACCAATTCACCGTTTCAGCGACAACCTCTGGGAATGCAGCAAACAACACCCGAAGTGGACCACCGAAGAAATCGAGGACACGATGCGTGGACGATGGCACAGCCTCAGGAAGAAAGACAAAGCCGAATACTACTCCAGAATCCAAAGAATAACTCACCTGCCTAAGCTTCAGTCGATCGTCTCCCGCCGGGGTCAGCCCGCCGGTCTCTTCGATGACCCCGCTAGTCAACCTTTGAAAGTTGACTCTAATGTCAGAAGTGACGGTAGCAAGAAGTGCTCGAAAATGGATCGCAAAGCCGAAGCTGGTGGAAAGGTTTCGAATTTGCAGCGCCGTCAGGAGGCTGCCGCTAACAGCTTCAGAGGAAAAGAGTTGAAACAGTTCAGTCTGAAAACGCTGACCTCGTCGCCGACAGTCTTCAAGCGTCAGATCCTGAAGTTGATGAGAAGAACCGTCAACTGTGATAAATGTTTCATGAAAATGAGGAACATCCTGGCTGAAGAGCTGGACGCCGCCTGGGAAAAACACTGCAAGAATATAAACCACCAGTCGTCCTGGTGTCGCCTGAACCAGTCGCCGTTGCTGGCGCCAGACCGACCGAAACGTCTACAGCAGCACGTTATGGCTGACAGAGATCGTGGCATCTCGGCAGATGAATTGTCCTTGATCTCAGCCGGGGAAGTTCCTGGAGTGGCGCCAAAAGCAGGAGAGATTAAGCGGCGCTTGAAAAAACTATGGGGCGATCGAGTGTGGAAAATGACTGAAGAAATGATGACGTTGACTCGCAGACTGATGGCGTCGATGGGAGAAAAAGAAAAATGTCATTGTCAACAACAACAACAACACAGCATTTTCAACAAGAGCAGTGTTGTCGGTTATTCTGGCAACGAACTCGGCCTCCCTGAACAAGCACAAGAAAGTTTACATTTGAACCAGCCGACGAAGGCCAACTCCTTGCGTCGGCTATCGCCAGTAGCTACAGAGACAACTGCATCAACATACGCACCGTGCAGCTCGGAAGATATCGAGCTGCTCATGGAGGTCATTGAATGCGACAGTGAAAGGCTAGAAAAACATCGAAACGAACCAGCTAAGCTAGCGACCAAAGCACTTAACACAGCTGGCGATCTACCTAGCAGGTCAGCAGTAGCTTTTCCTGTTTCAAAAACGGCCAGCTATCCCAGTATGGACGCATCCGCTGTTGCCATGGTAGAAGACATAAAAGCATCTCTGATATTCCATAGCGAAATGCTGGAAAAAGATAAAACTTACTACGACCGACTTCTGAGAGAAGACAAGTTGTTCAATAAAGTCTATCACGCTATGACTAGCCAAATAGCTCCGCCAAGTGACTTCTTAGCTAATACTTTCGGTAGCATAGAAACCGCTAGCAATGCTGCTCCGAAAGACACTGGCTATTCATCAAATCGACCGGTCTGCCAGACACCAAACACAGAACTGATTCCAAATTTTGCTGTCGAAGGGCATGACAGTGACGTACGGCACATTGACAACAACCACTGCAGCAAATCGACTAGAATAAGACAGCCTGATCTGAGCGCTCGAGTAGAATGTGAGCAGCAATCCCTGGCGCCAGTAGATCGTGAAATATTTACAGCTGGCGACTACTTCCAGAGTGGTGCGGCGCTCTCGCTGCTGACGCCGCGACATCACGTCGACTACACAAAGTCTGACGAAATCCTCAGCAACTACGCCAGCTACGGTCGCTTGAATTCCAGTAATACATCAGATTCTCGTTTGTCCTTACAGGAAGCCCAACAGTCACAAGTGCTTTTTCCAAACCTTCTTAATCCACGTCTTTCACCGATTTTTTTCACTATCCGACCTCCTTCTTTACCTCCCATACCTCCTCTACCGCCAAGTCCCCCAGAACTTAACTGTACCTATCCCACAAATCCAGTGGATACGCGACATATCGGAGCCACCATTTCGGCCTTCAACTCAGCCGATGGCTGCGCAGCTGAAAGCCACCTCTCGAGAAGCTACCGCGGCGGCACTAGAAAGCAAAACAAATTCTTTCTTAGACTTTCTACCAAGAATTCTTCGGTCGACGACAATTCGATTGATCAGCTGCGCCAACGCGAACTTTTGGCACTACGGTCCCTCCAGAACGGCCCGACGGAGGCAATCCCGTGTCTGACTAAGAACCTGGAGAGAAATCTGCTTGTACGCCAGAAACGTTGCAATAGAATTGAAGAATCGTTTCAAACAGCTAACCGACCTTTCTTTTCGAATCAGCCGCAACGTATGCAACTTGGCTGTTTCTTACCCAACAGCAGTTTCAGTTCTAACTTTGATTTTTCGGACAGCCGCGACTACGACCACGGAGCCGCGGACGGAGCCGGCGGTCGTCGATCTACGAACCCCGTCAGAAGTTTCAACGGCAAGAGGGGAAACATTTATAGGTCAATTCATCCCTCAATGTCGTTCAGCGTTTCCGAGGCGGACAACTTCAACCGATATTTGTCTGCGTCTCTTGAAAGCGTCGGAAGCACTGGCAGTCGCCACTACACGCCGGCGACATCGACGGCTGTCGCTAGCAGCGGCGAAAGAGTTAACGACCAGCGCCGTTCCAAATACTCGTCGAGTGAGGCGTGTAACAGAGATTATTGTAGAAAATATCAAGAGAACTTGCTGCGTCAGCACATTCTGTGGCGCAGTCGTGGTCTGCAGCGCGCTCAGCATTTACGACAAACGGCTCCTTTTCAACACGGCGAACATCAACAAAGACTTTACGACCAATCAACACCTCGACAGCAGACTTGCCAACGTCAGCAGAGGTTGAACTTGCAGCTGCCGACAATTCACAACAGCAGCAACAACAGTCCTTTCTCTTCTTTCTTCGACGATTATTCCGTCGCCGCGAACGAGACGCACATGACGCCGGTAGTCGCCAGCGCGCAAGGCGTGGCGACCATCACGACTACAGCTTCTTTTGCTTCGACTTCGACGTTGACCAGTGCGGTCGCAGATGTAGCCACTCCAGAAGAGGTCCCGGCCAGCTCGCCGCACGTTTGTTGATTGACTTCCTGGAGATGTTCGTAGGGTTCCGGTGGTTACAGCCGCATCGGCTGCTCCTACTCTGGCCGATCCTCCCGCCGCTGTAGCTGGCAGATCGGCTAGAGCGAAGAAGACTTTTGTTACCTTCACGGACAATTATTAGAATATTTTCGTTGATTTATCGAACCTGATTTAAGTAATTGTTTTTTAAATGACCGATCGATTTGCTAATTAGTTTCGGAATTGATCGATTGTGGCCGATTTAAGCCAAGAAATAAAAAGATGAATCGCTATGAATGTGCAAAAATTAGTTCAAATTTAGGAAATGAAAGTAAAAGAAAAAAAAGAGGGAATTGTGGAAAGAAAAAAAGAAATAAATGAATAGAAAAGTTTGAATAAAAAGAAAAGCAAAGGCTAGAAAATGAGAAATGATTAATAAAAATTAAACAGAGGAGTGCTCGGTAAAAGCTACAAAATTTGAGTTTGCTTTAATAAAAAAAAAACATTGGCCTATTGAGTTTATTTTTTCTCGTTGATCAGCGGTTACTTTCGCGACCAGATAACCCCCCGTAGCCAGATAACCCCCAGTAGTACTGTCAGTGACTACCGGGGCACTTCACCAGATCTTTTTCTCAGGCCACAGGATCATATCTCATTTTCAAAGCGGTCATCAACGGTGCATCACAAGGGTGCATTATTAATTTATTGGGTTTAACTAAAATTGTGGAGAAAAAAGAGACTGTCTCTTGTATTTATTTCCTGCTTTAAATTTTATCTTTTTGAAACGTTTTTACATTTCCCTTTGTAAGTTTCAACTTCTTTTTATTTAAAAGCATAAACTCTGCTTTTCAGTTTTTGAGAAGTGTTTAGTAAAAATTTAATTTTAATAAGCAAGAAGAAAACTCCAAGTGAATGTCATGACAACGCATTGAGAAAACATAATCCGAATTCCACATTTTACCAAAAGAACACTTTTCATGAACGTCACACTAAAACAACGATCTTCATAAAAGTATAACAACATGATTTTAATAAATAATTCAGAGATTTGTGTGTGTGTGTGTGTGTGTGTGAACAATAACCTTCTTTAAAGAAAATTTTCAGTGGCAAAACAAACACATTTAAATACAATAAAATTGCACAATTCGAACACGGTGTATACAGCAAAATCAGCACTGGGCAGCACAATCAGCACTGGACAGCACAATCAGCACTGGACTTAAAGCAGTCGTAAACTAAACGGACCATCACGAGAACACAAATTCGCACGAACGCATCTTAGTAGTTTTTTTTTATTTATACATGAATATAGAATTAATTAAAAACCGTAATAAAGCAAATCAAGTTATTTTCAGACCTTTTTTTTTAATTTGCACAACAATAATATAATTATTGCTCAAGTGGCTACAGGGTAGGCCGCGGAATGTGAAGTAGAGAGAGAGAGGGAAGGAAAGAGAGGAGCCCCCCTCTTAGATTTTTTCTATAATTGCTATAGCGGGAATGTTTGTGAAAGTTTGTTTTTTTAGTAAGGAAATCCTGATTGGACGAAATAGAAGTTGAGATAAAGGTTAACAGTTCAACGCCCGGGTCATCAAACGTGTGCTTTTAAAATTACAGTTCAAGAGTTTGATGTTTTAGGTTAGTCGTGTTAGCTAGCTGTTCGTTTTTGATAACTAGCACAGGCTACAAATTATCTTTTATTAATCATTATCACAATCATCATAGTAGTAGTCATCGTCATCATCATCGTCGTCGTCGTCATCGCCGTTGACATTGTCGTCATCGTCATCGTCGTTGTCACTTCTGGAGTTTTTCTTCATTTTCCAGAAAAAAACTGCATCTGGAATAAGAAAAAAATAACAAATGGTTAAATCTGAAAAATAAAAATAAATTTTTAAAAATTAAAATCTTTTAAGACTTAAATTTTTATCTATCTTTTCAATTTATCGCGACAAAATTGGAGCAAATTTTAAAAGCGTGCAAAATTTTTAAGGCCACTCAAACGAAGTAGCAACTTCAAGCCAGCGAGAGAGGAACTACTTCCTCAAATTTAATATATTAATATTTCAATTAAAATGCGTCAAACAAATTATATACATTTTCTAAATTACACAAATCTTTTTAAATTGCTAGTTTATAGGCAATTGTGTTTAATTATTCATTACGGTTGTGCACGATTCTGAAGTGTGTACGTATGCATACACATTTGTGTGGGCAGGGTTTTTATACATGTGTGTGGGCAGGATATTCATACACATTTATACACATATGTGTGGGCAGGGTATGCATACATATTTCTGTGGGCAGGGTATGCATGCACATTTGCGTGTATACATCAATTATCAACGTAATACATGCGTCTGTATATAGATAAGTGCGTGAACGATGCTACTCACCGCACTCTCGCAAATTCCCTGGAAGCTGGCCCTCCTAAATTCATTCTGGATGTTGTCCAGTATGCGTCCCTGGCTGTTTCGTCGACCGGGTTCCTGTGTGGGGGGGGGGACGAAGAAGAGGTTAGAAAGGGGGTTGTGTAGGGACGTTAAGTGATAGTCGAGGGTTGGGTAGATGAGTGTGAATGATGGAATGAATGATAAACGACAATTTCTGTAGCGTCGTGAATAACAAGTGTTAATTAAAGGGCGCCTTACAGAGTTTGTAGCAGAGTAGTATGGTAATGCAACTTAATAACTGGGGGATGATTGTATGATTGTGTGGCAATGTAAGATGATATAGAAGATCAATTAATTTTAAGTCAAAATTCAACACACCGGAACTACGACAGCTCCTACGCTCTGCGTGCTGCATCTTCTATTCGAGCCCCCGAAGATTGACCAGCCACCCAGATGGTCCGGCCCGAGTGATGCCTCCGATATGTAGATGTGGGGAGCCCCGTGGCCGCCACTGACCGACAGTCTTTGGGTCATGCTGGCCCTTCGATCGCGGACCATCTTGTCCAGTGCGTCTTGTTCGTCCTGTGCAAGATACGTGCAATGATGGGGACAAGCGCAGGTGGCGGGTGGAACAGTGTGTGAGCGCCAATGATTGACAGTGCGGGATTAAAAGCGGATCACTTGCCCGTCAAGTTTAACCGTCGAATAGAGACTAAAAGAGAGAGAGAGAGAGAGAGAGAGAGAGAGAGAGAGAGAGAGAGAGAGAGAGAGAGAGAGAGAGAGAGAGAGAGAGAGACAGACAGACAGACATAAAGCGAGAAACAAAAGACAAGAGATGGTAGAAACAAAAAACAGACAGAAGCAAATAATGAACAAGCGAATGATAATAAGTATTACCAACACTAGCATAACAGACTTGCAAATATTAATAACAATTATTAGTATCAATATATATCAATCTTTATATTAAAAAAACTGCTTTCAGTTTCACAACACGCACAAATGCACAAACACATACATAACGCTGCACGACCAGAATTGCTGAATTCATTAATATTTATGCGAGATGAATGTGAATATTAACAAGCAAAACTTGAATATAGAAATTTTCTAGAAGAAGATAATTTAAATATTCATTTTATTTTATTTTATTTTATTTTATAAAAGCTCATACGCCCGATAGACTGTGAAATTCTACTGAATCAATCAGTCACAATATTGTGGAGTCCACATTATGCTGCATCATAAACAGAATTCTTAGGTTTTCATATGACGAAATAAGTGCATGGAAGAGTTATACAATTAATGTATATATTATAATAATGAGTATTTTACAAATAATCTCTTTTATCTGTCCATATCTAAATTACTGTATTATCATATGGTGTTCAACATTTGAAAAAGTAAGGAAACAATTAGAAACTTCGCAATAAACGTTGTATGGGACTTATCTTTGGAAACAAAATGTCTGCGGCCTTGCTGGATATAAATAAAGAATTATTAAACACTTGGAAAAGAAATCGAAACTCAACTGTTCCAAGTCCAGTGAAGCTGGAGCATTTCTTGTAGGTCTGAGCGTAGGTGAGCGAGTCTTTGGAGGATGTCCTTGTCTGTAGCTCTGGTGTACTGGGGGCTGGTGGAATTATATCACAATCGTCGTCATCTTCGTCGTCGTCGTCATCGTCATCGTCATCGTCATCATCATCATCATCATCATCATCATCATCATCATCATCATCATCATCATCATCGTCATCGTCATCGTCATCGTCATCGTCATCGTCATTGTCATTCTTTATCAAACTATCATCACAACCGTTGTAAAATATTTGAGAAAAAAAATGGTTAAAACAGATTTCCGCTCAACCAATAGAAATGGAGACGAACTAATAGTTATCAATACCCACCTTGG